>JAJHJA010000569.1:0-510072 GCA_021202915.1 Heliconius himera
TACCGCGCGAACTGACTCAGTGTGATATTAAACATTCTAGCTACGAGAACGTATTCGATAGAAACATACGTATGACTCATACTGTTATCACGTAGTGAATTGTATTACCGCGCCTGAAATTATAGACTATAGATAGTTTTGTTACCTAACCCTTCGAGGGTAGTTGTTCTGACCGTTCATAGTGAAAGCTATCTTAATGTCTCAGCTGGTGCCGTACCAACTCCCCAACAGCGAACAAGACGACAGTCTCATGTTTGCCACCATGTTCGACTACCAGATAGAGGATTATAATAAGCCAAAGGTGAGTGAATTGTTTCCATACGGCAACTTTGTTTTTGAACTTTGGAATGACGCGAATATTCTCGTCTAATAAATAACTTTCCAAATACAATTTTATAGGAGATTGGCTAGACTCGTTTAATCTAGAGATTTGTCTCAACAAATGGCCTTCAAATGAATTAGTTTTGACAACTATGATTTAAGATGACGAAATTAAAAAGGATCATTGCGTACTTATTGGGGAAATATTTCTATAATTTTGTTATAAATATTTTAAAAATATATGTTAATATATTCCAAGATGTTTGAAATTGTTGTCCAAAAAATTATAGTTACCCTGTAATGTTATATATATTTACGTCATATCATGGACCTATTGCGCACGTGGACCATTATTAGTAGTGATATACATATAACGGTTGTTTTATATACTTTATTGAAAATGACTCATCTATATTATGTTATCTTGTTCGATAACTTCTTGAGATTGATAATGTATTAAAATGTTTTACTTCATTGACTATCCGATAGATGGCGTTTTATCCAACGTAATTACTTGTAATATTATGTAAATAGTTATATCTTTATTGTTTAATTGAATATAGTTGATTTTTTCTATGGTTAATATATATTTATTTTTTCGAATTTTACGTTTATGTTACACTTGTTAAGGTAAAGCGCGGCGTTGAGTTCTGCCACTCATCATGCAATGCCTCCAGAATTCGGCAGAAAGTGGGGAACGGAGTGCCTTAACACTAGGTTCCCTCTGCCTGCCCTGCAGTGTGCGGGATACAGCGTGAAGCTGATTAATTATTTATATCTTTTTTTATATAGATAAATAGAAATTTACATATTTCATCATTTCGCTTTTTTTAAATTGCGAATTTAGGTTACATACAAAGATTTTTTGATAATTCATTTTCAATGCAGCTGTAATAATTGTGTAGAAATTTTTATTTTATTTATGCTAGTGGTTCTCGACGATGACGTATACACGATGACGTCATCTCACTACCTATAGTTCGCCGATTGAGTTTCTTGGAAGTCTGGCGACCGCGCTACTTAAATTAATTTATAGCAATCCTTTGACAGGTTTTTTTCTTAAAATCTGTTTTTTGCTGCTACGTATTGCATTATTATACAATTTTTCCTTCAACCTTTTGAGAACTGTTGTTGAATGTGAGTTTTATCACGTAGGCAGTAGTTATTATTTTCCTGTTCATAATGAAAATGCTTTAAATTTTGTTTCTTAATTAGGATATTGTTATATTTTGAACATTATTGATTGCATATGCTTATTAATATTATAAAAAAATATTTTGGCATTAAACATGATATTTGTATTATGCTTCATATAACATCAATCTCCCTTCAATATACTTTTGAGCTTAAAAAGAGGACTTATAATTTTATGTATTACTTTTGCATTAAACCATTTGCACATCAATTATTAATAGTAGCTTAAAAAAAAGGTTCGTAGTGTAGTTTTATATTCTAGGAAGCTTCACTAACCACAGACTAATTCACTTGCCAAACACGTTCCATTAGTAAGCATATTGAACATGAATGAAATCCTTGGGTTTACCCAATGTGGCTGTGTAGAAATTAACATGTATTAACTAACATAAGGCAAATAATATATATTATATATATATATATATATATATATATATATATATATATATATATATATATATATAATTTTTATTAGTAATTATTTTTAACGAGCATAATTTAATGCATATATTGTTCTAGAAACAACTGATCTTTTAAGATCTGATAAACGAGTCTATCAATTGCGCAAGCGCAACCGGACTTGTCGGTCGGTCGGCAAGCGCGCCGGTAGCGATGGGTAACCTTTGCGAGGCGAAAACTTCAAGTCCGGCTGACTTGACCCACATCGCTCTTGTGAAATTTCTCCTGCACTGTATCGTTTCCAAGAACGCGCGCCTGGAAATCCCACAGCTATATTTTTTTGCGTATTTTAACAGTTTATCTGAAATTAAATTGTAAATTATTTTTTTCAATTATGTAATATACTTTACACATAAGAGTTTAAATTTGACGTTTAGCTTAGTACATTTTGATCATTAAGTATAAATGGATTTTAGACCTTTAGATTATTATTATTATTTTTAGATTATTAATTATTAACCTGGTTAAAATATCATTGGGCTAGCTAGTTAAATCGAGCAGATGGGTTCGCTTGACCGACACCTATTAAACGGCTGCAGCCAATAAACGCCGGATGTGGACAATTTATTTTAATTGTAGACAACTTAGAATTGGCCAAAAGGAAACATTATAATTAAATTAATCAGCTTCACGCTGTATCCCGCACACAGCAGGGTGGGCAGAGGGAACCTGTTAAGCAGAGGGAACCTGTTAAGACACTCCGTTCCCCAATTTCTGCCGAATTCTGGAGGCATTGCGTGTTGAGTGGCAAAACTCAACGCCGCGCTTTTGCCTCGACACCGGAGCGAAGAAATGGAAATATAAATTTAAGTTAATATGGTATATTACTCCCCACTCCTCAAGTGGGGATCGAACCCACAACCAGTCGGTTTTACAGTCACACTTGTGCCACTGCGCCATGACTGGCCTCAACATTATACATAAAACATATATACATATATGCAGACGTAACATAAAGAATAAAGAGTATGAAATCCACAAAGAATATTGTAATAGCGCCGGAACAGTTATAATTGTAGTATAATGAATCATTTTCTTTATTGCACTTAAATCCATAGAATTGCTGGTGACCGGTGAATCATTGTTGTTGGTAGTTTGAAACATATTATACTTGTAAAACATATTATGGTCTTTATAAAAATATAATATACTATAATATGTTCGGAAGAAAACAATTACATTTACTACGAAAAACCACATATTTTTTTCTATAAAGTCAGTCGTGGCGCAGGGGCATGTAAACGCGACATGTTGTGGATTCGATCTCTATTGTAAGAAAGAAGTATTTAACATTTTCATTTCCTAGCTTTGATAACGAAGGAGAGAAGGAAGGAGTGTCTTAACACTAAGTGACTCCTCCAAGTTCACTCTGCCCACCCTGTGTGGGTGGGATACAGCGTGAAGCTAAAAAACCCTTATCTAAGAAGACAACAATAGTTAGTAGTAGGACATTAAAAAACTATAAATTATTTTAAAATGGTAGCCATATCATCGTAAACTTAGCAGTAGTTTACGTCGTTGTACAAGTCGTAACAGTAATGTTTAGTATTGACTTCTTTATTACCTCCGCCGCAGATAAGTTGACCAACCTTATCCATTTTGGTCCATTACACAAAGTGTCTGGTCCATTGTCTACAAAACAAATTTCCATACTTTCTTTTTAAGAGTTACAACCCGAATAGCCCTCACAAATAAATCTTAAGTGATTTTGTAAACCACTAAAAGCTTTGTTTGTTGGGAAACCACTTTCATAGGATTTCACAAACGTTATTATTGCAAAAGATAATAAGTTAACATTTTACGTGTAACTATTTGATGAGTTACTTTTTTCATTTGTGTAAAAAGATATTAATTAAGGACATACATTTATATGTCGTGGCTCAGAAGCACTAGTGTGGGACTCTAAACGCGACTGTTGTGGGTTCAATTCCTATTCTGGGTCATGAAATTTAATATTTTCATTGCTTCGCTCTGGTAACGAGGCAAAAACGCGGCGTTGAGTTCCGCTACTTAATACGAAATGCCTCGAGAATTTGTCGGAAAGTGGGGAACAGAAATGTCTTAACGGAAACGGAGTGTCTTATCACTGGATTCCCAAAATCCCTCCTTGCTATGCGACTGATACGTAGGTAAAAAAGGACATACATTTTGAAACCAATTATAATATGAACATAAAAATTAGGGTATTGTCCTCACAAAAATATGTTCAATGACATATCTCACGTGTCAAATTTGTTACCTGCCATCGGAGGTATAGTACCTACTGTGTTAACGTCTCTCGCTCACACTGGTACTACAACACCACCCACGTCGTCTTCGACAGACATATTTACAGTTAAATATTTAACTTTTTTATGTTTATATTTTGATATATTACGGAATAAATGGCGAAAACATAATTACTTTACTAGGTTTCTGCGGTCTGATTATGTTTACTACATCTCATATAAAAATAATTTTCGCTCGATTTCAATCATCTCATCGGTCTAGATACCACAGTTATTAGGATATATTAAAAAAAACATTATTATTCATAATTTTTAAAATAAAAGATATCACCTTATATGATAGTTAAAACATAATTAATATTTTACCTTTTAATAAAACAAAAATTAAAATCAAATGACAGTATGTAATTCTATGTAAAACTATAGCGGTAAAATTATTATATTTAGAAGGTCAATTTATCTTTGATTGATGCTTCTGGTTCGTGCATTTTAGTCACGGCCGCTTCTCAGCGGTCACACAAACGCAATTAGAATTTTAAAATTGTCTGACAATACCACCCTCGTAAACAACTTGGGCACGACCATTTTGTGAATTCTTTTAAGTAGCTTTGCGCTTATCTAAGACTATTGTTTGTTTCTTACTTCAGGTTACCTAACCTTATTATATTGCACCTTTATGTGTTGAGTCAAATGAAAATACTATGAAATACCGCACACTTGTAACGCTGCCAAGACAACGGCATTCTTTAGAAACTGCTATAGCTAAATTTATAATAAGTTTTGAAAAATGTGTTTTAAGGGCCCGTTACACTGGTGGTTGTAATTCGTAGATCCATTGGACGAATTGGGTGTCAAGTGAGTCATGAAACCGGCATGCACGGCATTTGTCGGACATACAAAACACGCCGCCGACGTCTATTAGATATTACATTTTGGTACAGGTACACAATATAGATAAAATGTTTACTTCTGTTTGAGGCACGATTTGTGACTGTAAAACCGACTGGTTCGATCCCCACTCGAGGAGATGAAATATTTACTTAAATGTATATTTCCATTTCTTGGCTTTGGTGTCGAGGTTAAGCGCGGCGTTGAGTTCTGTCATTCAACACGCAATGCCTCCAGAATTCGGCAGGAAGTGGGGAACACAGTCTCTTAACACTAGGTTCCCTACCCAGCTGTGAGCGGGATACAACGTGAAGTTGATTTGATTTGTTTACTTCTGTAGTTTAATATGGAAGTCGTGGTTTTTTTTTATTTAAGAACAAAGGATCACAATAACGGTACGCGCGACTTAATTTTCTTTGTTGCACAAAGCAATAGCACTTACGTCACAATAATAAGCGTGGAGTTGATATTTACAACAGCTGCTAAGTCCTTGTTCCGATTATGGTCATGAGTCGTGCTTACGCTCTGCAAATTACTGACATTTTCCACGTTTCCGTCTCGACTGCCTTATGGAAGGATGTCAATATTATTATAAAAGTCCTATGTGCTTTATTAGTATTTCGTTTCGTAGAATTCTGTGTACGCCTCTTAGGGCATACAATGGAATATTACATGTTTGAGAAATATAAAAATGTTGTTACGCGTTTTTAGCATTCTTTGACTACTGAGATCCTTTTGTGTTTTGTTGTTAAAATATTAAAATTTTTGCTTGATGTATGTGTTATGTTTTTATTTAATATTTATACTTCTAAGTTAGCGGTTTTTAGTTTCTTCATGTTCACCCGGTTGTTTGACAAAACGTGGTTGTCTCATTTTTTTATTTTTACCCCCTTTACACAGACCTTAAACAAACTGGGGAAACACCTATATTAATAAAATTACGTAAAAAAAGATTCTCCCCTAACGAGATCCGTAACCCAAAAAATCTTTTAATATGAAACAAATTGACAGCGCGGCGATAGATATACATATGTCATGTTATGTAAAGACAAACATTTATATCATTCTTATATTCGTAAGTAAACTTAATGTAAACTGGGATTCAATTCGGTAACATAATGCGTAGGAATAACAAAACTATACTCGATCCAACTTATATCTTGTATCTTTTTGTCACAGCTATATTTATACCTATATAAATGTATTTAGTACATTTTATATATATCTAATAAAAAAAAACATTTTACGGCTATCTAACAAATATAATTAAAATTCTCTGCAAAAAAAAAACAATTCATAGAATCTTTTTGTTATCTATCTCAAATCAGATTCCACTCGGATTTGTATTGAACAAGATTTACTCCCGCCCACAACAAAAATTGTGATAGACGGTACAATAAGCGCACTTCCAATACCGACGCCATTATTTAATGAACCCTCGTCAGATGAAAAGGTCAAATTATTTGAAAAGATTAATCTGGTAATTTATGTGGGCCTAATGCGTCTCTCCAGATTTCTCGGTTGACGGACCTTGCTGGATGACATTGGTCTCCCGTGTCATAAAAAAACCTTATTGTGTATTTTTTTTTGTCCAGTCTACGTCAACAGTCGTACCTTTTGTTACGATTTAAATGTTTTGATCCCCCTGATTGGGTCATTGCGGATGGAGAGATACTTTCGCGTCGAATTAATCTTTCCACAAAATATTTTCAAAGGCGTCGTGTACTTGCAACAAATTGTTCGGTTCGTAAAATTGGCGCTGATGTGCCAGTTCGAGAGTAATGTACTCGTTAAAGGTTTACGACTGAATGCGTTTTTGATGTCATTTTTGTCATTCTAGTTATTTTTTTTTTATTCTTTTTTCTCTGGATTCTCTACATTGATGCGTTCAATAATCACACATGTGACTGTGTAACATGTCATGAAATTAATAAATTATAGTGTAAATTTATTAAATTATTTATGATTGGAGTGCCTTTTTGTTCATTATTTAAACGATTCTCCGTTAATTGGTCAACATTGAGGCCATCGTGGCCCAGGGGCACAAGGGTGTGACTGTAACGCGACGGTTGTGGGTTCGATCCCCACTCGAGAAAATGAAATATTTGTTGATATTTCTATGACTTCGCTCTGGTATGGAGGCAAAGAGTTCCGCCACTCAACACGCAATACCTCGAAAATTTGGCGGAAGGTGGGGAACCTGCTGTGTGCGGGAAACAGCGTGAAGCTGATTTAATTTATTTAATTTAGAAAAATTTTTTTTAGATATTATATTGTTAGAAATCGGAAGCGGGTCACGTTTTTTAAAGAAACACGTTAAAAACGCATATCGTCCATATGATTCTAAACTATTTTGAAAGGGATACTATGTAATTGCAATAAGTGATATGTATCACCTACTAACAATACTTCACACTAGTTTCCTTCCAATAGGGGCCGTCACTCACCAGCAAGTGGCCCCCGATTGACACAATTCCACTGCTTTTATAGTTATTTTCCACCTAAATCTACCCTCTTTTACACGAGTACGCTAACAATATAATTTCATCCCTTTTTCATAAGTACCTAAAATAGTAATAGTTAGATATTTGTCTGTTGTTATAATTAGTGTGAAATTACTCTAGCAATGAAAATATAATATTAGTATTTTTTGAGATTTTATCTCATGATGTATTAAATTAAAAAAATGTGATATAAACTTTATGGCTTATTGTATTTCGTTACATTTTTTATTATTATCTTAATATGTAAATAGTAAATTGCCTTTGGCTAAAAGAGATATAAACAAAATAAAATAAAAAAATACAAAAGCTCTATTACTCCCCAGCTTACGATATAATAGAGAATTTAATTTCAGTTTATTACCTTACATCTGGAAGACAGTTATGAGGATTCAGAACCAATAGAAATTTAAAGAAATAATCTACTTCACGCTGACTGCGTTTGAATATATTTTTAGGATTCCGTATCTCAATAGGAATAAACGAAATCCTCATAGGATCACATTGTTGTCCGTTTGTTAAGACTATATATTCAGGTCCATGATCCTTTAGAACACAGAAAAGAATTAAGCTTCTAAGTCGAAAGATGATTTCGCGTCGAGAAAATTTATATGTATTTCATAGAAAAAAAAACATAAGAAACTTATATTTGTAGTTAATTTCATACAAAATTAATAGATGGATGTATACAGCTAAACCTAAATTTGTTAACTCTATTCGCTGTGTTATCAATCCTATAGGATATTTCCCGCAGACCTACTATTTATATTAAAGAAAAAAATATATAACCAATTTATAATTGTATTTCATTTAATACAAAATAAGTGCATACACACTTGTACTTCTGCTATTGTAGTTTAGGATAGAAGGACACGAGTTGTCCTACTATCCTGAAATTGATACGGAACCCTAGACGGGTGAGTCCGACTAGCTTGACCGATTATTTTATACATAAATTAGCTTATGACTTATAGTTACTTACATATGTTTCGATCATGAAAAATATTCAATAATGCAGAATTCATAGCCAGAGTAAATAACTTCAGGACTCCACATATATTTCTAGATAAAGTATCATTTTGTTTCGTATTTTATGAAGCATAACTTTATAATAAATATAGGTTGCTTTGATAATATACATATAATATAAAGTACATAA
Organism: Heliconius himera; assembly: GCA_021202915.1. Lineage (NCBI taxonomy): Eukaryota > Metazoa > Arthropoda > Insecta > Lepidoptera > Nymphalidae > Heliconius > Heliconius himera. The sequence continues at coordinate 8,751 of JAJHJA010000569.1, forward strand.
TATTTTGTACGTTTATTCTAGTAATTCAAACCACAGCTGTTTGATGTAAACATTGTATTGCAACACGGCATCATAGGTGGCCAACATTACCAACCGCCTGTGCTCGACATGTCTGCACTAATTTAATTATTCCGTTTATGTAGTGAACGGATCGCGTTGCATATTGAGTTTCTGTACGCCCGACGCACTCCAGCCCAATTAGGAGGATACTAAAAAGGTTTCCGTTTGTTTGTTTCCACCTCATTGTTCTCCTCGGTATCTGGGCTGCCGTCGACGTTTCGCAAGCGTCGCGTGTTTCCTCGTCTTTTTAAGGAGTCGAAAGTTGTCGATTTTAGTTGCAAGGCGCCGCGATATGATGCAGTTGTGAAATTGCGTAGGTGCGGTGCATATTGCGCGGGGGCCTGTCTGGCGTGGGGCGGCCGGTGGTGCGCGCGATGCACCGGCGCCGAGTGGGGCGTAGGCGTCGCCGGGGGGCGTCGCGCCAGGCTTATCAGACGGCGGCGGGGCCGGCGCGCGAGCCTCACTCCACGCTCCACCGCTGACCGCGCGGCTCGTGTCGGCCACGATCACTGCCACCGCTTTTAGATAACAAAAACCTTTGTCCAGACGCAGCATAATATTGACACTCTCCGTAGAGGACGCTGCGCGGCTTCCGAGGGGTTTTCCGCCGCGAAACGACATCTGTCAGTCGATTGTTTTCGTTGCGCGCACGCGTATCGCGCCTGTTGTATCAAGTTGCGACAAGTTTCTCAAAAAAATCGTATAAAAAGATAGTTTTCTTGTGTTGTGTTTTTTTGGATTGCATTGGCTGTTTTGGTTTGGTGAGTTATTTTTTTTGTCGTGTATCTAATTTACATGCGACGTAGTGTCATTAAACTTAACGCTTGTTTTCTACTTGTTATTATTTTCAACAACATTTTCCTCATTACAGCACGTTGCATCATGTACGGTCTGTCTTTACTTTGCAGTATAATTGTTAGTACAAACTATGTAGAGTAACGTAGATTGTAGGGTTTACAATATAATACTGTGATTAATTCCAATTTATTAGATTATAAAAAAAGAGAATATAATATTATGTATTGGGAGGTAATTTGGAAGATTTTGATAGGGGGCTGAGAGTGCGCATGTGACGCCGCGACGCTGCGCGCGCGCCCCGTGTCATCGTTCGCGGTCAGTTGAACGAACCCTCAGCCGACGTCAACCTTGCCATAATCGCGATTATTTGCATCACCATTGTACCCGCGGAGGCCTGCAAACTTTTAATTATCTTTTTTATGGATTACCACTTTGGGATGGACGGCGGCTTAGTGCCAATATACTTAACTAATAATAGTTGAACTTTAGATAACATTGATTACACTTAGAGGGAAATAAGGACTTTATAAACTAATGGTATTGTGTTTGTTAGTTACAATTATAATTTTGATTATAAATATTTTTTTAATTAAAAACGTCAAATGATCAATAAATAATATGGCGTTTTGTTTATTATTTTTTCATGAATACATTTTATTATTAATTCTTATTGAATTAAAGACATTTTTAATATTATATAAAATTATGAACATCAACAATAACATTAATAACATTGTAAATTCTCACTCGCTGTATAGATTGATAATCTACTTGATAAGATTAAATATGGGTTGGCCCTGTTTTATAAACAATGGACTTGGAGTGTTCTCGCTATGTACAGAATGATAACGACGAAGGACTTTAAAATTCCGGGTTGTAACTCTGCAATGGTAACAGGGAACAACCTCAATATATTATTGACCGTTATCGGCTGTTCTATCATTGACTGCAGAATTAAATCAATACGTCTGAAAAACACGTTCCTATCAGACTGTTACAGGGTCTCTATCTTGTAAACATAAAATTTATGATCTGTATTCTTTAACTTATATCAAAATTGCGCCTTAATTATTCTATTGTCGTACTCTTAACTTAAGTGTTTAAGTGACTTTTACTTTTATATGAAATATTAACTCTATACGGGCTCATTGTTAATATATCTCTTTCATACTTGTTTTGTTCACATTTTGTTATGAAGCTGCTTAAAGAAACGAAAAGAAATATACAATAACGTGTAAAAGATACCATGGCAGCATTTACTTCACAACTTAAAATATGAACATACACGGAACTGACCGGATTGAACTGACTGCCCCTGGATCGCGCGTAAACATCCTAGTCTTTTAAACTATACGAGGACCTGAACATCGAGTTACGTCGAAACTTCTATGATTGTGAAACTTTTATTATTAGAGAAAGTTGTTTTGTATTTATACAGAAGAAACATTCTGTAAGCATGTACCCCCAAGACTTGATATCCTTGGTCTTTTGGGCTTCATGCCAAATTGTCGTTTGTTATACGCATCGTCTTCTTCATACATGTATCGTTCAACGTAATATTCACAAAGGAAAAACATATTGTGATATATTAATTTAATTTTTGAAAACTCTTAACTTTAAAAAAAATACCAAATCAAATAATATTACCAAACAAATGCTGATAAGATGAATATTTTGATTGGTTACATTTGCAATGTTATAGATTTTTTTCTAATTCACGCCTCAGTTTTTTTTAAATTACCGTGATTTTATAACTATTTAATACTCTACATATTTGTGAAAATGCACTAAACGATTGTGAAACATTTAGTGATAAGTGCAAGTGTTTGTGGACGAATTCGTGGAACGGCGATAAGCCAATGTTGGCAGACGTTTCGGACGTATCTATCTGTGATAAGCAATCCATGTCCTGGCCTGTTTTGTGCTAGTATTATCCACAGCGTTTTTTTTCCTTTCTAATTTGTCTAGATTAAATATAATTTACGTACAAACTATATAAATTCAACATGTTTATACTTAAGTACTTTGAATTATACCTGCTGTTTAACTTTGAGGAAAAATGGAGTCTTTGTCGCTTTATCCTTGATGGCAACCTAATTTCGAAAAATGATGTCTGTTTTAACGGTGTCTATTTGTCGTTGGGTTTGGGTGACTTTCGCACTTATAATAAGACTTTGCTTATCAACGAAACATTTTTTTTTAAATTTTGAGTTCCAACCGAGGTTGGCATAACCTGAAATTATAATAATGCAGGTGATGTAGTGCTCATTACTCCGCAAAGGAAGGTTGTAGCGTTGTTCAAAAGAAATTAGCATAAGTGCCGCCAAACGCAGCGGCGACTGAGACAATGGCTTTGTCCGTCTAAACGACTGCTCGTCACTTATAGGTAACTGTTTCATATTCCATTTGTATATTGTTACATTTAACTTACTGCGTAATTTCAAATAGTCTTCGTCAAAAGACTTTGTTCGTACATAGGTATTATGTATGATTCTTAAAAAGCACATTGACAACAGTGTCGTTAAACTTTCTGTCTGCAAACTTTATTCTCGAAGTTACGTTGGAAATGTGTCTGGCGCTTTTTGTCCCGATTATACCGTTTTTTATATTGCTTTGTATATTTTTTAACAATAAATATTTTTTCTTTGTCTTGCCTTATTGTCCTTTAACTTAGATTAACTAAATGATTTCATTTAGTGCACCATAATTCGGCGTTATTTATTTTGTAATGATTGCTTGAAGTCGTATCCAATCGTATCGTATGTATGTGTGTACATGTACGTATGTGGGCGACGCAATTAAAAAAATAAATAAAACAAGCACCACGTGCGTGGGCATAAGTCGTTGTACTCAAGTTATAATATATATAATCTGTATAAGATATTAATTCATTTTTAGCTCTAGATATTCGCTTTTTTTTACATGCATATGTAAGTTTTAAAAAATTGATTTTCTATATATTGTTTTGCGTGCTAACGTGATATTGATGAAAAAATTGCATTTGCATTATGAATTGAATTGAATAATTATTGTCATTTTTTGTATACATTGTATACAAAGAAGAAGTTGATTGAAAAGATTTTTTTTTTTCGGTAAACTAACATTTATTTGCACACGTTAATTCAAATATTTTTGCATAAATTTAATCACATGAATACTTGTAACAAAAAAAAGTTTAGTAATGTGTGATATTTAAGATCCTCCAATCTGCGTTATTCTGTTAAGGACAGGATGATTAGGTCGATCGTGCCTCTCTGTCGCTTGTTCTGCGCTATCGCTCGCACGCTGGGCACAGGCGGAACGTGACAATGAGTCATGTTTTTTCGTGCATGCAGCCGGCGATCATCGATTTATAAGACCTTAATATGCCAAAAAATTATATGTAATTTTTTAATTCTATTCCATAACATTTAAAACAACAAAACATAAAGTAATCGATACTTATCGTTTATATATAAATTAACTACGTGCTTAACCTAAGTTTAGGTCAATAGATACATTAAAATTGCGACACAACTTCAACTTGGATCGGTTCTAGATAATGCACATAATGTTGGACGCGTGTAATACAGCCATGTGCGGACGCACTAACATTATGAGTTTGATAATGTAATTTGCATAGCTATTTAACACGTTAGGATTACATTCTTTGTTCTTCCGCGGGCGTGCAGCTGTTACTTAGCCTCTTATCGCGTTTAAACAACAAACGAAGAGTAAAAATAATATAACTAGATAACTTACGATGCCCTCACAATGTATTGTAGTATATTTTAATTGACAGTTGTTTATTTATTATAATCATTATGCATGTCATAATTTATATCGTGATTTAATAATGTATCTTTAATAATACCATGCAAATTGGCTATAGGCTAAACTAAAATAAAAATATGAGTCATTCTCTCGTAAACCATCAAATAAACCGCAAAATATCTAGCCACCAGACGTGATACCTATTTAAGTTTGTTCTGAATATGTAATGATGTGTTTAAACGCAAAAAACATGTTTTGTTACTCGGTGCGAACGTAAAAAGCGTAGGACTATTGTTTTTTTTTTTTTCGGTGAAGTCTGCGGCTTGCCAAGTGGCGTCGCGCGGAATGCTCGCCATTTCCGGACGATTTCCGGTCCTCCGACTGGCGCCGCGCTATGCTGATTATGATAAGCTTATCTTAGCGATTCGTGCGTGATACCTAACTATCTTTTTTTTTATGATAAAATAAACTATATTTTTGTTACAACGACGCGAAAAGTAAACGAGCTCTTTGTGTCCGTTTTTATCCGGTTTTACCCGTTTTCATTGAACTTCCTTGTTTTCGACCTTCACTTTGCCTAATGTAATATTTTATACTTAAATACTATACAACCGCAACGTTTGATACTAGCAATAAATTAACAATATAATGAAGGTCGTCAAATGCTTATATTTTCAGTTTTTCTAAGTGAAAACTCGCGTGCTGATTCATACTTCATATGAATCATTCAACGTAATCGAGTTTTTGAATCGAGCCGACAAATGAAATACGCGAGTCGTAGTGACCTGTGATAGAGAGCGAGTGACGGTGAGCGAGTGACTCATGCGGGTTTTCCGAGAAACAGAATGGAGCCGTTTTCATGAAAATGAAGGTCGAATTACCTGCACAATATCGCTCACTGATGTCGGTTTTTTTTTGTTATAATATAAATACTTAATGAGTTTAATAGTATTTTTTAAATGTTTTTTTATTATTTTAAAATAATATTAAATTTATTTTTACACAATTTAAAATTAATGTAGAACTTCACGATGCTCTATCGATGCGCAACATTAAATATGTTTAATTTCCATTGCGTATGTGTTCTCATTATCTTGCACCGTACTCGCTGCGGGAGGGGCGATGGGTGCACTGTATGCGTTTTCCTCGCGCTATAAGGTGAAGGGAAGGGCTGCTGGCGCGGTGCCAGGCGTCGATTTATTTTATTATTCGCTCAGTGGCGGTCAATGTCGCGACAGTCAGTCGACGGCGCCGCACTACGCTTGCATATGTTGTCTGTTTAATACTTACTCTGTACATTTTAATGTTTGATTAGTTTATGGATGCGTTGAATATTAACAACTTTTAGATGTTCTCTAAGATTAGGTTTTATTATTTTAATTTAAATCACTTACTACATGGCTAAGAAACCGGACGGGATAGGTGCTTCAATTTTTGTTTTAAAAAAATTAAATGTAACCTTTTTAGATGTGTCCATAATATATGGTTTAGATATTTTAGTGATAACTTTGTAAAATACTTATTTAGAAAACGTATAAAAATTTGAACGCAGCGGGACTCGAACCCGCGCCTCCTGGAAACCGACCAGGCGCGGGTTCGAGTCCCGCTGCGTTCAAATTTTTATACGTTTTCTAAATAAGTATTTTCCTTTCCTAAGTGTGGAATAACACTTTAAAAATGTTTAAAAACTTTGTAAAATGTAGAAATATACATTTGTATAAATATATATGATTTGATTAAATTTTTTTTACAAATCCACACTATATTACTGTTTTTTTTTTATTGTGAACGCTCTTTGTTGTCTATACTTTTCGCAGTTATATACATACAAAGAGAATTCCATAAGAATTCTACAATACATAGCAATATATCGCCGCATATAGACAAGGAAATTGCTCGAGATCGTATTTAATTATTATAAATACTTTACTTTTGCGGCGTTGAGTTCCGACACTCAACGCGCCTCGAATTCTCAACACCACCTCTTAACACCAGGTTCAATTTGCCTACTCTGCTATATGCGAGATACAGCGTGGAGCTAAAGAAAAAAAAACTTTACGTTACACTATCAAATAAACATTACATCTAAAGCACTTGACCTACCTCGAAAGTCGTAAAATGTTAGATAAAACATGACAATATATACAAATCTTTCTTTGAAATCTGTTCAAGGAATTTCCTAAGTCGACAACTTAAGCAACGCTAATGTAGAACAATTAGCATTTCGTTAATGACTCCCCAGACAGCCGTCCTGATAAGAAGTTGGTTGTAGGTTCATAAAATAACACAAAAATAATCTATTCCATTTAGTGGTCTAATGTCCTAATTGTTTTGACATTTTTGGGGAAAAAAAGACAAAGATTACTATAGATATTTTGTACATTATAGAAAATATGCTCTGAATCTAGAAAAACAGTATTTTGTATAATAATAATTTAACAATACCTTGATTATCACTATATTAGATATATAAAAAATCAGCTTCACGCTGTATCCCGCACACAGCAGCGTAGGCAGAGGCAACATAGTGTTAAGTCACTCCGTTGCCCATTTTCAAAAAAACGCATTAATTCTTATAAGTTGTAACTTATAAGAATTTATGCGTTTTTTTTTTTAATTTATAGGGAAAAAATATTAAGAACAGAGCTTATTGTTGCCATAATATTTAACCAATTTAACGTACACTATCTGTGGGCGTGACGATCATGCGGTCGACACGTGCCTTTGTAAATTTGTAGTGTGAAATAAAGACCTACCTATAGGCACTCGGACTATAACACAATGCGTTAATATTTTGATGCTTCTGCAACTCCTGCGCAGCTTCCTTTATATAACTTTAGATCTTTGATATTTTTGAACTTATTTTTAATTATTTAATTTTTAATTGGAAAAATTACCTAACACCTACAAAGTAAACTTTGTTATGTATATATGTAGGTAAATATATTTTGTGTATATACGGTTTTACATATAAACAAAAGCCGTTTCTAAAATTGTAAATATAATATTTTCTCAGAATGTCGTTTAAATTCACATTTTAATTTAAGTTGAAAACACGAAATCACTGCATTTGTCACAAATAAGGAAATTACCCGTCGTTTTTATCAAAGAGGATGTTCGTGGTGTAAATATAGAAAATATTAATTTATTGGATTATTTAAAATTATAAACAGAAGGACTACTGGCGGCGCGCAGGGCAATTTTATTATGTTTATTTTGACTAACAAACGATTTCTGTTGAGGGGTATCAAACGCTATAAATGCATTTAGCGCGTTAAAAATAGCTCACACGATAGAGATCGATGTAATCAGTTGCCTGCTGTTTTATGGCACTATATGAGCATGCTTGTTTTATTTAAGATTTAGTTGCGAATTTATATTATATTTAACTTTTTTTGTATGGTACACATACATTAGCTTTTTTATTTTTTATATCGCAAAAAAAATAATAAGATATTATATTATATTACTGAACTATACTTAATGTGCAATAATAATTACAATATAGTCATAACAAAGAAGGAAATTATTTACAATACAATCCTTTTAACGATATAAAGCAGTTCGCTATAAAGCTTCGATATTGAATTAATAGATAACTTGTACGGATATGGAGTGGGCGAGCACACGTGCGGATAACGGGTTGGTATTATCAACGACTTACGTACTTGTTATATTATATATATATACGTATATATATATATATTTTTCAATATGTACCTTTGTCGGTTATCATTTAGGTTATAATGTCTTATAAGAGTTGGATACTCAGTGCATATTAACCTATATGGTTCTTTAAATTTCCATATTTTACATTACAGTATCCTATCAGATCTTTATTGGTTTTCAATTATTATTTATTATAATATTGCATAATAACATTAGACAATAAATTTATTGAGTTGTATTGCATCTAGCTTCAAAGATTCGCCTACTACCTTAGCACCCTACGTCACACCTAGATATAGAGGTGATCTCATGACCGCGATAACAACACCGCTTCTTCATGAACCCAACCACTTATCTGCCCTACAAAATTCTTGCACTACAAGTGCTAAGCTCCTGATATGCAATAGCCAAATGATTAAATAATATACCAAGGTATTTTTAACATTTTTACAGTGTTATTCCACACTTATTTATTTTCTGGTCGGTTTCCAGAAATCGCGGGTTCGAGTCCCGCTACGTTCAATTTTTTATACGTTTTTTAAATAAGTATTTTTCCAAATAAGTATATATAGGTATTTCATCTTTAAGTAAGTTACTTATTCGATTTACCTATCTTTCCATGGCAATGGTATTCGAATGTAATGCCTTAACATAACAAAAAATTACATTTTTTATGAAGGAAGAAAAAAAAATTTTTTATTTGTAGTTGAATTTTGTTTTCTCTTAATATTTAAAATATATCACTGTTACTTGGATCGTGTCCAAATAGTGTTAATAAACGTTTAACATAATGCACAAGAAGAATGCAAGATTTTTTTCTTTATGATAGGTAACCACCGTGACCAATTAGCGTTCGGTGTGTGCTGGAGCATTTGAGACGAAATATCATTTGGGCAATTGCGGTAATTGAGCGGAGTGTGCGCCTTCCGGAGAGCTCGCCTCTTTATTGGCTTTCGACCCGCGCGGCCGCCGTCGCTGTCGCCGTCGCCGCCTGATTCGCAAGATTGACACAATTACCAACTACAAGTTCACATTTACTTGGTTAATCCTTTTGTGGTATTCTGAGGGTAGAATACTTATTTAGAAAACGTATAAAAACTTGAACGTAGCGGGACTCGAACCGGGGAAATTTTTCTTCCTTAGTGTGGAATAACACTTTAAAAATATTCTGAGGGTAGTTTGGCGTTGTACTATTTATTTTACCTCTCGCGCTATTTTATGGGTTAGTTAGATAGAAAAAATATATTATATAAAGATAATCTATTATCCAATTTACGTCCGTTTGTTTAATGCATTGCGCGCTATGGTGAATTCAACTTAAAGTAATGAGATTGGACAAATAATATATTGTATTATAATTTTGCATACCGGTGTTACCAAAAATAGGCTTGTTTTCGAACAATCTTGTATAATATAACTAATAATTATTATTTTTACAACAATTTTAAACAGGTTTCTCTAAAGTGTATTTTAATCTCACTTGGTACCATATAAGGCTCTATTCGCCGAAACGTCTCGCCTACGGGCGCTCAACACGTCCTTGCTGCAAGGTCCTACGGCTCGCCAAGCACTCCGCCCACTTGGCTCCGTTAAAAAAAATACTTTTAATAATTATTTATTGATAAGAAAAAAAACAATTAATGATTGTTAGTCATTTTTTTTAATCTGTATTTAATTTATAAATGACTTTTCCACTATTTTTCTGCTTTTTGGCGGCAGATTCAAAGGCAGCAGGTTGTATCGTGTTTTACTTCAGATAACTAACTAGCAGCCGCCACATGCGATGCGAAATGATGCGAAATATTTCCGGAGTTGGAGTAGTGTTCTATAAATACGTAATATGAACGTTGGTCGTGGGCGAGCGTTTCGGGCGCGCGAGGGCGGGCGCGGCAGTAGCGCGCCATCCGCCGCGGCCGGCCGCCGCACGCCGTACGCGCGCGCAACGAACGAACGACCCGCACTCCCGCGCACACAGCTAAGTGAATTGTCGCGAACAACGATACCGAGCCGCCCCTATATATACTAACCCTAAAACATATTATCTATCTATAGATCTATCTATCTAATTACAGCTCTTTGCCGTCCGATATATACGAAATAATCTCAATTAAATTCAACTCAATTAATATTTATTTTGCGAGGGCGGATTGTAACGAACAAATCGACTAACAAACTCGAACCGCACGAAGGTGTCGCGTCGCAAAAAGCGCAACACAATAGTGTAAGCGTCTAATTATAAACGTGGTTGTTAACGTCGTCGGGATGCAGAACATCGATCCACTGGAGTTCGCCAACATGCTGGCCACGGAGCTGTGGTGCCAACAGGTAGATGAACAAACGACTCGTGGGTGAATCCCGCTAACTAATCACCTGATGATAGAATGGCACATTCTAGACGGGTGATGCTAAACAACATTGTGCCAAAAACCATGCTGTCTGGCGCGTGGAGTGCGGCGGTCGCTCTATTCTCGCAAATTAAAGTAGGATGCAATGAATCAGACTAGTCTTACCTATATCATTATTGCTTCTAGACACAGCTCATGCGGTATGATGAAGGACACTGACGTTAAACCTTAAATATTCTGTTGGATATTTGTTAATTGTTTATATAAGATGACATAAAGCATACGTTTTATAACAATATATATTATATGCGTTTATTTAAAATTTAAATAATCCGATCCGAAAATTTATTTAAAATTTAAATAATAAGGTCTGCGGACCTACAGTGGTCCATAGAGGCCGAAATATGGTCCGCGAATAATTTTAATTTCATGACTGATGAGGCTAAGTTTCTGTTTGATTATCACAGTTATTTTTTATTATACCTACATACATAGTGGTCCCTGCTGCCAAGAGTGATATAAAAGTGGTCCTTGATCAAGAAAAGGATGGGAACCCCTGATTTAAATGATGACGAAATTTAAAATAAAAAATGTCAACTCATTTCAAAAAAGGCAATACCTGAATTATGTGTTATTCTTACGATATTCAGGAGATATTATCTGATAATAAATAAATAGTAAACGTTAATCTAAATAGCTCCTATAAAATGTAACTTACGTTCAATATTTATTTTTATATACGTTAGAAGAAAATAATATATATATTTTTTACTTTTGTTTTTAAGAAAACATTTTCACTTTAACAAGGTTATTTATAATGATATGATAGATTCAACAGCTGTTATTTAATGAAAATTAAAATTTAATTTGGAATCAAGATATCAACTACTTAGTTGCAAGAATGTACTCAAATATTACTAAGTATATATTTATTTACTGTCTACAGCATTGTTTTATCATTTATTGTTATTGTTTCGTGTGTGTAGCACAAATGTTTTGCTGATAAAAACAAATTGGAATGTGGAAGCAACATCCATTTAATAATATAAATAAATAAATATTGCATAATTATTTTATATGTATGTTTCTGTCCTCAATAAAAGAAATCTAAGAATATTATTTGTTATTTAATAGCTTATGATAAAAAGACACTTTGACTAACTGATGTTTCTTTTTGTTTTCAGTTAGCGAATCTAGAGGGCCTCCAGTCGGGGGTCCCAACACGCACCACGGCGACCATCACGCCCACGCAGTTGCGCAACTTCGAGCAGACCTACATCGAGTTGAGCAACTGCCGCAGCGAGCAGACCAACCACGCGGGATTCGTACCTCCTTCCGTCACGCAGGCCAACACTTACGGTTAGTCCTTCGATGGAAGTGTTATCTCCATTATGCTATTGGTATAATGGGTAGGTACAATATAAAAGAAACTATGCATCTGCAAAGTAAATAAAAAAATTAAACTACGAGTCTGCAAAACAAATAAAATAATAAATAAAAAGTTGTCAGGATAAGATTAGTTCTAATTATTTTTTATTGATTAATATAATTTTTAATAACTGAAATGCTGATGAATGAAAAAATGTAGATATAAAAAATATATTAAATACATATACCTAATGTACATTTCGATAATAAACAACAAATAATACAACATTTATTTGCATTGCTAATTGCAGGCATCCTGAATCCTGTCGGTTACTGTGATTCGGGCCCGACGCCTCTGCATGTGTCGCCGGGCCCACTATCCGCCAGCGGCGACAGCAGCAGCAGCCCCGGCCTCCCGGCGCCCAAACGAAGGAATATGGGCGGGAGAAGACCGACTAAAGCACCCCAAGACCTATCACCCGAGGAGGAGGAAAGGAGGAAGGTCCGTCGGGAACGAAACAAAATGGCCGCTGCCCGCTGCCGCAAAAGGAGACTGGACCACACTAACGAACTCCAGGAGGAAACTGACAAACTCGAAGAGAAAAAGCAATCCCTCCAAGATGAAATACGCAAGCTCAACGCGGATAGGGAACAGTTGCAGGCGATCTTACAGAGCCACATGCCAATGTGTAGACTCAACAAGCGGTCGACGAGTCCTCCCGACGTCAAACCCTTCCAGGACCCTTATGAATATCCAGAGTTGCCCGAAGACGGCGTGAGGGTCAAGGTGGAGGTCATGGACCCCACCGTGGACCCAGTCCTGGGTATGGATAGCGATATCTACGCCTCGCCGACGCCAGACAAAAGGTAAATCATCATGACTAAACACTTTCTCATTAACAGCAATAATGTCACGTACTCACTTAAATCGTGGTATATTCATCATGGGGAAATTTTATAAACTTTATTGTATGACGTATTTGTCTGACATATATCGTAATGTAGGTGCTTTGTTTACCTTTTGTGGTAATTTTTCAATACAAAAAATATTAATATAATATGGACAGGTTGGGATTTAAAAGTTTATAATAAAATAATATTTTTGTTATAGCTGTTATTTAAATAGTAATTGTTTATGGGAAAAAAATGTAAAAGGTATATTAATCATAGCCGGACAAGGTCGCGCAAGTTATAATCTTGTTTTACGCTTTTTTGTTTACTAGACTACACTGAAACATAAGTAAACAATGCCATTCACTAAGTATATAATGATTTAAGTTTTTTGATTTGTATACAAATTTTATACAGTTATGTGTGATTGTATACAGTTATGTGTAATTGTATACAGTCGTAACAACTATGCACAATTTTTTAAATTATAATGTAAAAAAAACAAACACTTCCAACACAATTTGTTACTTTAGACGACCTCTCTCTTTCCACTCCAAGTCTAAGAATACATCTAAATTTTGCAGTCAAAAATTTTGACCGCACGAAGAGTCACTTAAGTAATGCCACCTGGTGATAGTTTTAAAAACTTATTTTCAAAAATATCTTTAAATAAAATAAAGAAGTCGATTACATTTCATCAAAACTATAAAAATAAAGTCATTACAATAACATTTAATATAATACTTCCTCATATACGATATACTATATAATATATAAATAAGTTCGTCTGAGGAATTTTTTTTTCGTTTCTTTTCGTTACATATAATGGAGTAGGCAGAGGCAACCTAGTGATATATGACGTTTTGATATCCATTTACTGCCCTAATTTGTGCTTTGACATTGTGTATTGAATACCGGAACTCAGTGCCGTGCCTTATCTTCTTACCAGAGCGAAGAAATGAGAATAATTTGTTCGTCCTAATTGGAATTGAACCCACAACCGTCGCGTTTAAAGTCAAACGTTGTCCTATAAACCTATTTTTATAATTTTTTTTGAACGATATTGTGTGTAGTTCAATTTAATTTTTAAATGTATTTGTTTTTGTTACAGGATAATGCTGTCGGCGGCCAACCCGGCGGTGGTGACGAGCGCGTCGTCGCTGGACACGCCGCCCGTGCGCCCCTCGCGCCCCACCTTCCTGCAAGTGCCGCAGACGCTCACGCCCGCACAGGTAATTTTTTGCATTGACTTTAAAATATGTTTAGTTTTGGTTTAGAATGGATATTTAAAATAAAATACAACTTGCATGTATTTTGCTTCATATCAAGATAGGGAAAGAAATCCATTTTTTTAAAAACTGATTCCAGAATGGCCTTACTGGCATTTAACTTTTTTGTGTCACGTAATACCAGTAAATGTATAATTTACGTCATTTTCTCACGCATCGCATTCAAATTTCAGATACACAACAACAAAGCTCTAGGCAACAACAACAAGATCGCCGGCATCGAGATCACCACGCCCAGCAACGGCATCCCCTTCAACTTCGACAGCCTCATGGAGGGCGGCACCGGCCTCACGCCCGTGCACCCGCACCCGCACATGCTCGCCCACGCCCACGCGCATCCCCACGCTCATGCCCACTGCGCGCAACAGCAGCGCGCCGCCCCCGACCTCGCCTCGCCCGACCACGGCAGCCTCGTCAGCCTCTGAGACCTCCGCGCCGCCTGCCGCCTCTTCGAGTTCGACCTCGACCTCGGCCTCGGCCTCGACCTCGACCTCGACGAGCAGTAGCGCGGCCGCCCGCAGCGTCCCACGTGAGACGTGGCGGCGCACCGAACATAGTTCGCCTCCTGTATAGACTACTGCGCTATTTATTCTTCTTCTTCTGTCGCGGCGCCTCTCGCGTCGCCTGTTCGTCTGTCCTCTGTCCCCCGTCCTCTGTCCCCTGTCCCCCGTCCCCCGTCCGGGCCCCGCAGGCTATCTCTTCTATTCATTGGGGCCCGCAACGTACTTGCTCACTGCGCGCTTTGTATTTATTGATATATCTCGTATAGTATCGTAGCGTAGTGTAGCGCCGGCGAGGCGACGCCGGATCGAGAGTCAATTGATGAGCTGTTCTAGTTTTCTAAAGGATAATATTTTTTATACCTAGATTGTATTACGTCGTAAATTATAATCGTGATGTAAAATAAAACAGAGTTTTATTTGAAGCATTTGAGGGTTCAATTCCGAGTCGTGCTCGATCTAGCGAGGCTAGACTAGTTGTATGTCGGTACGTACGCCTCGTCATAATAAACTTTGTGCCATTCGCCGTCTACTAACGAATTCAACGCGTACGAAGTATAGTTAACCATAGTCTAACTGCAATATTACTTAATGAATAATATATTGAATTTAAGTTAGCTCAATATCGATGTAATAATACCGTTCCATTGGCTTAGGTACTGGTAGTGTAAAATTATTGTTAAGAAATTGTGATACGTCCAGTGATGTTTGTATTGTGTATTTATATACTCTGGCTGGTTGAGATGCTATCGGGCCTTCACTAAAGTCAATTATTTACGAATATTCTTATATATATTTTAATTATTAGCTAAGGTTATTTTGCCCGGACATTTCAACTTGTAAAACTGCAAATTTTGGTCACCTTCCATTGGGTGCTTCAATGTTGGTTCTAAATGCATTTTTTAAATATTTTAGTTCTAAATATTAAATAAAATTTATTAGAAACCATATTGTTTGTTGTACATCGAATTTAGATATGTTTTAGACAAGTCTCAGTCTCTGATAGAATTTTGGACCGATGGTGACCGCTGGAATAAAACAATATTAGAGTAAGGCAATAATTAGGTTAAGGGCACTTAACATAATTGTAATATGCATAACTTAGACCAAAATATTACTTTATGTGCTTTATATAGTAGTTTTAATTAAAATCTAAGCCAAAAATTGATTTTATGTTGATAATTTTAGTTTAAGTTAAACCGCCCTTTCCGAAATGAAAAAGTATTATTGGTTAGACGCCGAGGAATGCGGTGTATTTATTTATTTAGTTGCAGTTTTTAAAGAAAAATAATACATTTAGTTGTATGGATGTTTACAATTTATTTATATATGAAATCAAAATGGAACAGTCTTAAGCATAATATGAACATTTAGATCTAAATATAGGAGAGAACTATTTTTTTCTAGAACATTTTTCTTATCGCAATTGTAGAATACTTTTGTATTTTTTCATAAAATGATAGTAAAGCAATATATTTGATATTATTATTACCGCAAAATGTAGTAAATTATATATATATATATATATATATATATATATATATATATATATATACCTATAAATCAGAATATATAAAATATATATTTACGTACACCACTGAAATTTGGTTTTATTTATTTATTCCCTAAAGTGATTAAACTGATAAAAATTACTAAGTTTTTTAATCATTTTTTTTAAAGAGTTATTCCACACTTAAGAAAGAATACTTTAGAAAACGTATAAAAATTTGAACGTAGCGGGATTCGAACCCGTGAATCCTGGAAACCGACCAGGTACGTTTTCTAAATAAGTAATTACTAAGTTATCTTAAACTGGCTGTATAGTCTTAGTTTCTTTGTCAATTTTTTTTTATGTGAAAATAATATACTCATATGCATATATTCAATAATTTATTATATAAATAATAATAAGTCGTTTGATTAAAGTGTAAAGTAAAAATAAAGTGTTAAGTGAACATATCAATTTTTATAGTAAATATCAACGCACATAATCAATTTTATTAACAACACCTCTTTGAAATTTTGCTTGGATTTTATATTTTATTGCTATATACAAATAGAAGAACATCTCAAGTACGCTGATCAAGCTGCATCCCAGGCACAGACCGAAAACACCGCCCAGATTAGCTGCAACGACAGACGACATTACACATTTTACTTATAAAAAGAAGAGTAAAATAGATTCACTCCTACTCCATATAACAGCGTAGGCAGAGGCACCTCTCCCTCTGTTCTCTGTAGAGGGACTTAGTGTTAAGACACTTCGTTTCTCACTTTTTAAGATATTGCGTATAGATGAGCTTTGTCTCGTTACGAGAGCGAGAATATAAAAACAATTCAATTCCCCGAACGCAAAGTGTTATCAATTGAATTTATTACAGTCGTGCCTACAATCAGACATGTGTGCCGCAGTGTTAGCCTCTTTTTTTTCTTTTATTTAAAATCAGCTTCACGCGTGTGCGGGATAGCACACAGCAGGGTGAGCAGAGGGAACTTATTGTTAAGACACTCCGTTCCCCACTTTCCGCCGAGTTCCGCAGGTATTGCGTGTTGAGTGGCGGAACACAACGCCGCGCTTTGCCTCGACACCAGAGCGAAGAAATGAAAATATAAATGTAAATAAACATTTCACATCCTCGAATGGGGATCGAACCCACAACCAGTCAACCACAAGTATGTGACCGTATATGCGACGGCTGTGGGTTCGGATCCCACACGAGAAAGTAAAATATTTAATATTTTTATTTGTCGCTCTCGTAACAAGGCAAAAGCAAAAGCATTGAGCTTTGTCACTCAACACGCAATGCCTCGAAAATTTCGGAATTGCGGAAAATGAGGAACTTAGTGTCTTAATTTTCTTTGGCTACCCTGCTATGTGCGGGATACAGCGTGAAGCAGAAAAAAAACATTCACTATATTACAATGAAAATTAATGTGATGGCAGTTCAATTCCTGTTCAAAGAAAACATTATATGTATACTACATGTGGGAATAAAAAAACACGGTGGGTCTAAGGGACTTTAAGGGCTTTAACCCAGGGCCAAGGATTCAAGGAGTTCTGTTCACAAAATCAATAATATATGTAAATAAGGTACATTGTGCGACGGCTAATCTCTGTTATAGCGGAGAAACGCACATCTATATGATAACACGACCACACCTGTGATCACATATCCGCACATATCATCTCCCGTCCAAATACGTGATATCACATTCACATACATGATCTTTTGTCCACATGTGATTGGACAAAAGTTTGTTGTAAAAGTAATGTAAAAGTTTGTTGAACCAATAGATACAATATTATAAATATAAAAGTTTTTAAGAGTGAATGTTTGTTGCACTTTCACGCGAAAACTACAGAACGGATCTAGATGAAACTTTACTGTAATATAGCTTATACATACATCAGAATAACACAAGGGTACTTTTTATGTAAAGAAAGCATAATTTGGCTGTAATAAAACATTAAGCGGGTGGGCCGCTAGTATCGTCTATTTAACATAACAAAATCAATTTATACGGATTTATGTTATATAGTGAGGCCAGTTGTGGCGCAGTGGCTCGAAGTGTGACTGTAAAACCGACTGGTTGTGGGTTCGATCCCCACTCGATGAGATGAGATATTTACTTAAATTTATATTTCCATTTCTTCACTCTGGTGTAGAGGTTAAGCATGGCGTTGAGTTCTGCCACTCGACTCGAAATGCCTCCAGAATTCGGCAGAAAGTGGGGAACGGAGTGTCTTAACACTAGGTTCCCTCTGCCTACCCTGCTATGTGCGGAATACAGCGTGAAGCTAATTTAATGTTATATAGGGTATAAATGCCTACCCAGTCCTCACAAGTCGTTACCCTAAACTCATAAATACTTACACGATAGGCTTATAAGAGACATAACAGTTTCCTGTTTCTGCTTCACGTACACTGGAGCCGGCAAAAAGAAGTGCATCACAGAAGTTGCTTTGTTAAATTCAATTTCCTTACTGAAAATATTACAAATATTAGGCGGACTGGTTGTGGGTTCGATTCCCACTCGAGGAGATGAAATATTTACTTAAATTTATACACGCAATGCCTCCAGAATTCGGCAGAAAGTGGCGAACGGAGTGTCTTAACACTAGGTTCCCTCGGCCTACCCTGCTGTGTGCGAGATACAGCGTGAAGCTGATTTAATTTATTAGGCGGACCATTGTGAGGCAGGCACACAATGTATAAAAACACTTAAAAATTCTTATTACAAAAAAAAATCCCTAATATTTTGTCTGTTAGGTTTTTATACTTTCACTAAATAAATGTATTTTTTTTTCTTCTAATTAAGCTTTTCCCAATAAAGGAATAGGTGCTGAGTATCTTAATATGAGATCTCACTAGATGTTGCGAATCATATGAGGAAGGGCGTCAAGATTGCCAAGGCTCATCTCCACTTGATATTTGAAGGATACGCAGTCGCGCAGACAATCACATTGCTCCGTGCCGTACCATTTCTTCATTTGCACTGTTAACATAAATAAGGTAGGGTTGTTTTTTAAAAAGAGGAAAATATTAATTAATTAATTAAAGGAACTATTAGGGCAATAACAAGTAAAAGTATAAAAAAAAGTCCTTAACTCAATATGAGCCTGTCAATATAATCTATTCAATATCATGGCTTCTGCGAAAGAAAATACGATCAAAATAATGTAATTAAGCTAATATAGATTTATGTTTTTAACCCGTATGTATTTATGTCCGTTCCTTTATTGCCCTGTAACTGTTACACCAGTGAACCGAATTTGATAAACGATAGATCGTTTAATATGTCTTGATGACTTTTGTTACGAGATGTTGTTTTGTTCCCTTTATAATTTATTTGTTTCACATTAGTGGGGAACGGAGTGTCTTGACACAAGGTTCCGTCTGCCTACCCTGCTGTGTGCGGGATACAGCGTGAATCTGATTTTTTTTTGTTTCACATTAAAGCGATGCTAGTAGATGCAGGGCCGTAATTAGTATAGACTCAAAAGGTTGGTAAAATTTGGTTCTGGCCAGCTATGCTTGAATTCCAGAAAAGGCTCGAGACCTTCAATTAGTGTATAGAACCCTCGGTGGGTGAGCCCAACTCGCATTTATCCAGTTATCGGTTCTACATAGAATAACAAAAAGTCGACAAAAATCTTTATCTGCTTTTTAATACGATTGTTGTTTTAGTTTCACGCTGCACCCCACACTAGTAGACTAGGTGGAGGGAACCTGTGAACCTAATGTTAAGACTGTCCTGTCCCATTAAGACACGTCCGATCTCCACACTCCGCCAAATTCCGGAGATATTGCGTATCTAAATATTATTTAAGTTGCAATAATCTCATT
The DNA here is from genome assembly GCA_021202915.1 of Heliconius himera. Classification (NCBI taxonomy): domain Eukaryota; kingdom Metazoa; phylum Arthropoda; class Insecta; order Lepidoptera; family Nymphalidae; genus Heliconius; species Heliconius himera. The sequence goes on from JAJHJA010000569.1 coordinate 28,772, forward strand.
ACTTACTTTTAGCTTCGACTATGCAATCAATGGTGGAGACATTACACGCCTGGCTCAGTCTTATATTAGGTATATAGATCATGGTGCAGTGACAGAGGCGCTCCAGCTCGCGTACTTCGCAGAGCAAATCACAGTCAGAATTGTGAAACTCTGTGAAGTGAGGCTGCGAGTACTCATGTTCGAAATAACACCTGCGGCTGAAGGAATATTACAATTATTTATAATATTAGGGTTTCAAACTGTGCTATGAGACTGGGGTATAAGCAAGTGACCTGTTGTGGGTGAACGCGACTTGTTGTGGATTCGATCCCCATTGAAAGAAGAAAATTTTATTTATTAATATTCTCATGTCTTCGCTCTGGCACCAAGGCAAATGCCCGGCGTTGAGGTCCGCCACTCAACACGGAATGCTTCGAAAAATTCGGCAGAAAATCGGGAACGGAGTGTCTTAACAATAGCTAGCTACTCCGCTGAGTACGGTATACAGCGTGAAGCTGATTAATCAATAAATTAATTTATTTCATATTAAAAATTAAATGCATACAATACTAAATTTTACCTCCAAGATGGCAGAGCCGTAACATCTTCAGAGCAGTATGTATAAGTAGAACGAATAACGTGAAAAGATTCCGTGTAAGGATTTACAAGAGTTGTTTGGTCATCTGCAGGGAATTCGGTCCAATCTGTGAACATTACCTAAATAAACGATTTTAATTATTTTGGTGCCTTCTGTTAAATATATGATTTTAATAATTTTGTTCTTTTATTGACATAATAGGCTTGTAAAACCTATATATCGAAGAAACATGGTTATTAGGACATCGTAAAACCCAATTATTTCCTGCGTAAGTAAAAGTATGTATCTGTTACGGATAATGCTGGAATATGGAATATACTTAAGATTATATGGGTATACTTAGTATTACCCAAGCAATTTGGGTTAAGTCCGAAAATTTATTGAAATTAATTTTAAATCGGGATTTAAAATTTTAAACGCTAGTTGTGTAACGTTAGATTAATTAGTGGATTTAAAAAGAAGTTATTATTAATGGAGTAACGTAAATTGTGGCATTTTGTAGCACAGATAGATATGCTATAACCTTTTTTATAGCCTTGATCCCGTGTAATTCTAACTGACGACTGATCATTTGCAAGTTTTTTTTTAATGGGAAAATATAAGGCAAACGAGTGTATGGTTAAACACTGCCGCAGGTAGGGCACTCCACTGTTGTGAAGGAAGTTGCTATGAAACCGCACAGTAGTGTAAGTGGCAGTTTTCTTAAGCTTTTTATTTCTGGTGATATATGTACAAAATTTCTCCTGATACACAGAAAAGTCATATCTTGAGAACATTTCCTTGATAGTTCCATGGGTGTTTCCAAGTCAGTTCATCATATTTCCACTCTTACCGAAACGCCAATAGATTATATACAAAAAAATAAAATAAAGTAAGTAGTAATAATTGAGACCAGTCGTGGCACAGGAGCACAAAGTGTGACTGTAAAATCGACTAGTTGGGGATTCGATCCCCACTCGAGGAGATGAAATATTTATTTACATTTATATTTTCATATCTTCGCTATGGTATCGAGGCAAAGCGCGGCGTTGAGTTCCGCCACTCAACACGCAATGCCCCCAGAACTTGGCGGAAAGTGGGGAACGGAGTGTCTTAACACTAGGTCCCTCTGCCTACCCTGCTGTGTGCGGGATATAGACGAAGTTTTAAATTTGATAGGGCTTTCATTTTTAAGCTTAATTTTTTCAAACTCAACAGGTGCTGAACATCTATTATCATGTATATTGTTAAGTATTGCAAGAAATGCAATTAAATCGAAAGTTCAATAAATTTGACACTTGTTTGTTTCTTGTTTACTTGAACTTTTTTTTGGCTATTTTTTTTCAGTAAAGCTTCTTTTTTATCTTCTTTCTATTTGAAACCTCGGTTTGAATCTCATCTATCATATCTTGTTCTGTAAACGGCAATTCTATGTTTCCAGTACATTAAGTAAATTTTCTTGGCGTTCTTGAATATATTTCAGTTGCTTCTTTTTGGAATCTTGATTCGATTTCGATTTGGCAGTAAATTCGGTTAACATTTTCAATTTGAATGTTAGCAATAACTTCTTTTGGAAGAGAAGACGACGCAAGACGCGAGTCGTGATTTTAGTTTATTCTTTTAATATGGCGGTCGAGGTAATAATTTATTTAATTTATATTCAATTCATTAAATATATGGTAGCTTTTCTTTAAAGATAATTTTATGATGAAAGACCCTTTAAAGATAATTTTATTATAACGAGCGAAGCGAGCGACTGGTTGGTGAGCGTACTGAGTTAATACTGACCGTACACACAGAGTAGACTCTTTTGGATTCATAAATAAAAATTCGCACCCGCATCGATCCCGCGTTGAGGATAGTCCCGTGTAGAGCATCATCAGGATTGTAGTCCGTGACTACAATCAATGCCTCGTCGATACCAGTTTTAGATGTCCGAAATGGTTGGAAATTGAGATGTCTTTGGTTCCTGTGAATCAGTGATAAAATATAGTAACAATTCTAAGGAATATATCGAAAGTTTGATACTATTTTCCAAGCACCTATTAATAATTAATAAGTAGTAAGATTACATACAACCATCAGAAACTGATGGGTGTCTCTAGATTTCAATGTGATTTAGCGTGTCTATTCGGATACCTGCCTGTCAGCCGTGATTGATCGTGATGAAATCGGCATTATTGGATGGTTTACAAGAGGGGTGGGTTCAAATCCCGCTACGTTAAAATTTTTATACGGTTGTAAAAAAAAGTATGCATAATTTGTATCGCACTAAGTTCTACAAGATTAATGTGAGAAACTAGTAAGATATGTATCAGAGTATAATCTTCTTACAAAAGTAGAACATTGATATATATTATTTGTTATTTTGTAACTCTACAAGACAATGATGGTGAAAGCCCACTTTAAATAATCACACAAAAATATATAAGTATTTGCCTTTTATTTTTGTAGTAGTATACACTATTGAAAATACAACACATGCCATGTTTCGTCAACACACTCCGAAATAGATCGGTGCATGGAATTCTCTTCTTCTGCAAGTAACATAGCTTGAAAAATTCTTCGCAACTTTGAGGCATCTTACCCATTATCTCCAAAGTCTATAAACAACACCTAAGATACTTAAAATTTTAACATTTTAGTATTACAACCAATTAACTATTCAAGTATTTACATTTTGTAAGCTGTTTTCTTCTAAATAAAAAAAAAAAAAAATAATTACTTACATTATATCGATTAAGTGTTATTAAGTTTTGTAGGCTCACTAAATCCTCCTTGTTAATCTCGCCTAGAATCTCATAAAATCCAAGCAGTTGTGGGAGAGTGGCCTCCAGATTTAAGGAGCGGTTTCCATCTCTGAGAAAGTTTATAAATTCTTTCATTTGTTCTATTAATTAAATGTAATAGTGAAAGATGATCTTAGTGAGGCTGTCGTTACATAGTTTCTGACTGTAAAAATGGTTTATATGGATTCTATCTTTACAGGGGGATTGAATTATTACATTTTACCCCTCAAATTCAAAATTCAAATCCAGCTTCACGCTGTATCCCGCACACAGCAGGGTAGGCAGAGGGAATCTAGTGTTAAGACACTCCGTTCCCCACTTTCTGCCGATTTCTGGAGGCATTGCGTGTTGAGTGGCAGAACTCAACGCCGCGTTTAACCTCGACAGCAGAGCGAAGAAATGGAAATATACATTTAAATAAATATTTCATCTCCTCGAGTGGGGATCGAACCCAAAACCAGTCGGTTTTACAGTCACACCTCGTGCCGCTGCGCCACGACTAGCCTCTATTTTGTTTTTTTTAGCGTACACCAAATGCAAATGCATAAAGAGTGAAAGTGAAAGAAAAAAAACACTTACACGAGAGTTTGGTTAAAATGTCTCATAGCACTAATAGTTATTTGATTTGGCGAGCATATAGTGATTGCGGGAAAAGATATATTCTGTATGAGTTCGTACTGGTTCTCTATAGTGATGCGTGTGGGCATCTCCAAGAAACGACTTTGCAACATCAAAGTCATCATGCACGCTCCGTATAGAACCAACACCAATGAAACCGCCCAAAAACATCTATGTCATAAAAAAAAAAAAAAGTCACAACCAGTCGATTTACAGGCACACTTTGTGCACCTGCGCCACGACTGGCCGCAAATCAAATAGCTGACTCTGTATATCTTACGAAGAGATCGCATCTCCTCAGCATTCATCTTTCTTTCATATGTCTTCTATAAAACACGGGCTTAGTTGCCGCATATCATCGTCGATATCAACACTGCATTGTGGCAAAATATCGTGGGCAGCCAAACGTGCAAAAGTGCTGATGTTTTGTTATTTCATCAATGCAGCTAAAGCACTCTTAACTTTATTACCAGCCTTTATTGCCTTTCCAAATACATTTCATATCTACTAAACATACTTCCCAGATATAAAACTTCATTCACTTGTTCGAAAATCTTACCACCTACGTTGATCTTGCATTCCTTCCTTTCTACATTTCTTTCAAATATCAGAACCTATCTTATTTGCATTAAGGCTTAGGCTTGGACCATTATAGTCACAACTTTCTTTCAGAGTGGTGAGCTGCAGCAACGTTCCGCTCACATTGTACTGAGAAAGTATTTCTCATATTTTGTTTCTCATAACCCTTATAAACCATAACGCTTGTTCCAGGTCCACAAAAGAAAACAGTTTTTTTTTGGGTTTACAACCAAGAATTTTTCTAGAATCATGAGGAAAGAAAAATGCTGATCCATGCATTACATTATTTTGTAACTATTCCAGGTCTAAAGCTTCCTTAGAGCTCCCACGACAGCTTTTCGGATTTGTACATTTTATATTAAATTGCAATAAAATAAAATCTCTTTATACAAACCGTGATATTTTGCCCGGGTATAAATAAAAATACTTCAGCCCTAAAATGCTGCTTTCTAGACAATAACTCTTCAATAGTGACTCGTTATTCTTCTTCATTTTCAAACATTTATTTCATAAATTAATCATTGTACATACATATCCTACTGTTAGTTTAGTATCTGTGATTTAAAATTAATTACAACGATATTAATATAGCGCTTATATCTAAATAATAAATAACTAACGCTGTTGTGGTGTAGAGGGAATGTGTTGCACGCGATGTTTGCGAGTTGTAGTCACAACAACTAAATTTTAAACGATCATGTTTTTTAGGTTTAACATATTAATCTTATGGATAGTAGGATTACTAAAAAATACTTTTTTTTTTCAGCTACACGCTGTATCCCGCAAAAAGCAGGGTAGGCATTAGGAGCGTATTGTTAAGACATTCCGCTCGCCACTTTCCGTCGAACTCTGGGGGTTATGTGTCTTGAATTGAGGAACTAAACGCCGCGCTTTGCCTCTACACCAGAGCGTAGAAATTAAAATATTAAATTGTTTCCTCGAAATTCGAGAATCCTTGGAACCCAGACCCTGTCAAGTATATAGTCACATGCTTTTGCCGCTGCGCCACAACTGGTCCCTCAAAAAATTTTATTCAATAAAATACTATGGTCGACGAATTAAAACGAGTGTGCTATAAAACTTGATATATCCTTTTTAAACAATAATATTTAAATAGGTTCCTATATAAGCAGTTGATATAAATGTCTGTTTACATACATACATATGTAGATAACTATTTACTTTTATGGAAAACATTGTTTCCCTTGAAAACACCTGCTAAGCGTAGTTCTAATTAAATATAATAATAATAATTTATAATAATGTACGTCCATCTGACACGCTAACATAAAATATTATTGCTAATGGATAAGATAAATTTAAAAATGACAAAGGAACCTAACACTGGCATTCGCGATAATTGCTACGAGGATTTAATTGGCCGTATTAAAACGTATTGACATACTAATCTTTTAATGCATACGTACTTACTTCAAATGTTGTAAATAGAAGCAAATTAGAATTAAGTTAGTAAGAAGTTTTGAGGAGTCTTTTTTTTTTAGCTTCACGCTGTATCCCGCACACAGCAGGGTAGGCAGAGGGAACCTAGTGTTAAGACACTCCGTTCCCCACTTTCTGCCGAATTCTGGAGGCATTGCGTGTTGAGTGGCAGAACTCAACGCCGCGCTTAACCTCGACTCCAGAGCGAAGAAAATGGAAATATAAATTTAAGTAAATATTTCATCTCCTCGAGTGGGGATCGAACCCACAACCAGTCGGTTTTGCAGTCACACCTCGTGCCGCTGCGCCACGACCGGCCTCAGGAGGCCGGTCGTGGCGGTCCGGCTGTGGAGTCTTATAATACATATTATATAGTTAAGATTATAAGCGTAATTACTAACTTGAATGTGGGGAGCTTTTAGAGGTAGCTAATTTAAAGTATATGTCCACCTACGTTAAAGTAGATGTGCTCGTATTTAAATATGTTTTTAAGAATATTGTAAAAAAATATATTTATCATTACCAGACCCTTTACCTCCTGCCAGACGTCCTAAAGGTTATTTAAAATTGGGGCAAACTACGTAATACTAGCAAATTTTAATTTTACATATATTATTTACGGACTATTTCAAGTTCTCTTACAAAGACCCAGACAAATTCGATGGCTACATCTGAAAAGTTTTAACTAGATACATATTAGACTAATAGTCTTCACAATTTCATTTTTGCTAAAATTACGTAGGTTTGGAGGCCCAGGAATCTTGGGCTACAAAGTAAATTAAAGGCAAAGAAATAAAACACAAGTTTTAGGAAAATGTATAAAGTGATTTATTGAAATTTATTTAACATCAACGTTGCTAACAAAGTATGTGATGAGATATAGAAGTGCTGTTTGAGCATTCTAATAATATCATAATTAAATAATTTAAAACAAATTTAATAATTAGAATATTTAAACATACTCCTAACTTTAACTTACTTTTTAACTAATTGTAAAATATAGTAAAAAATCTCTAAATAAAATGTACTTAAATATAAATAAGTACCTAATTTCGTATTATTATAGACAAAATGCTCAAACGTCTAAATTTAAAAATGTTTAAGTAATTATGATTTGTGCAAACACCAATAGGCGGGCTATAGTTTATGGAAAATAAACTAATAATATCTTAATAAGTTCTTTGATTTTCACGATTATTACACATTTTAAATAAAACTATTTTAACCGGATTAATCGCGTATATTTTGTATGTTTATACATTTTTGGAAACCCGACGTTTCGAACACTTTGCAGTAGTCCGTGGTCACGGGTAGACTGAGGTGGCATTCGTCTGTCAGTTGACATAATTATTATATCAAACTACCGCCAACGATTTCTTAATTGCCTCGCGTACTGCCCTGGATTCCTGCAGAATGAGCTGATGGTATCTTGCCCTCTGGTATGGTGGGTTTGAGACTTCAATGATTTTATGAGTGGGTCCCAGGTGGTAGAAAGCTTCCAGCCGTCCTCTCTATTGAAATTAGGATGTTTTTGTATTTCAATAGCCTCGCGGATCATTCTAGGAATGTATCTGTTTTCCTTAGCGAGGATTTGGGGCTTATCAAACCTAATGTAGTGGCTGGGTTTATCCACAGTATGCTCACACACAGCTGACTTCGATACATGCCTATTCTTGATATCAGCAATGTGTTCTTTCACCCTAACACCGATGCTTCTCTTTGTTTGACCTATGTATGATAAGCCACAGTCACAGTCTAGTTTGTATACACCTGCACTCTGTAAAGGAATATTACTTTTTACTGGTCTCAAGAATTGGCTCACTTTCTTGTTAGGCTTGAATATGGTTTTTATGGAAGCTCTTCTTAAGATGTTGCCAATCCTGTCTGTAACTCCCTTCACATATGGTAGAAGTGCCGGCTGTCTCTCTACTGAGGGTGGCTTGTTGGTCTTCTGACAACGCTGGCGGGGAACTGGCAGCTTGTTCTGATGAAGGGTATTCTTCACCTGGCGAAGCTCGTCCCCTAGGTGTTCAGCATCGCAGAGGTGGTGGGCTCTCTGAAACAAAGATTTGCCAACGGTAGATAACTGTGTAGGGTGATGGTGAGATTCACCATTGAGGTATCTATTGGTGTGCGTGGGTTTCCTATAAACTGTGTGGCCTATTGTGCCATTGGGATTTCTTATGACTAAAACATCAAGAAAAGCTAGGGATCTATGCTAGCTATGTTCAATCAAGAATTCTATTTACAAATAGATGGCATTGCTATGGGTTCGCCTGTGTCCCCGGTAATAGCAGATATATACATGGAGGACTTTGAGGAGAAGGCTCTTAGCTCTGCACCCTGTCTACCTAGGATATATAAGCGGTACGTAGATGACACTTTTACCATTTTACCTACGGACAGTATTTATATATTCCTAAATCACCTCAATTCTATTAATGACAATATTAAATTTACAATAGAATTACAGGCAAATAATTCCCTAGCTTTTCTTGATGTTTTAGTCATAAGAAATCCCAATGGCACAATAGGCCACACAGTTTATAGGAAACCCACGCACACCAATAGATACCTCAATGGTGAATCTCACCATCACCCTACACAGTTATCTACCGTTGGCAAATCTTTGTTTCAGAGAGCCCACCACCTCTGCGATGCTGAACACCTAGGGGACGAGCTTCGCCAGGTGAAGAATACCCTTCATCAGAACAAGCTGCCAGTTCCCCGCCAGCGTTGTCAGAAGACCAACAAGCCACCCTCAGTAGAGAGACAGCCGGCACTTCTACCATATGTGAAGGGAGTTACAGACAGGATTGGCAACATCTTAAGAAGAGCTTCCATAAAAACCATATTCAAGCCTAACAAGAAAGTGAGCCAATTCTTGAGACCAGTAAAAAGTAATATTCCTTTACAGAGTGCAGGTGTATACAAACTAGACTGTGACTGTGGCTTATCATACATAGGTCAAACAAAGAGAAGCATCGGTGTTAGGGTGAAAGAACACATTGCTGATATCAAGAATAGGCATGTATCGAAGTCAGCTGTGTGTGAGCATACTGTGGATAAACCCAGCCACTACATTAGGTTTGATAAACCCCAAATCCTCGCTAAGGAAAACAGATACATTCCTAGAATGATCCGCGAGGCTATTGAAATACAAAAACATCCTAATTTCAATAGAGAGGACGGCTGGAAGCTTTCTACCACCTGGGACCCACTCATAAAATCATTGAAGTCTCAAACCCACCATACCAGAGGGCAAGATACCATCAGCTCATTCTGCAGGAATCCAGGGCAGTACGCGAGGCAATTAAGAAATCGTTGGCGGTAGTTTGATATAATAATTATGTCAACTGACAGACGAATGCCACCTCAGTCTACCCGTGACCACGGACTACTGCAAAGTGTTCGAAACGTCGGGTTTCCAAAAATGTATAAACATACAAAATATACGCGATTAATCCGGTTAAAATAGTTTTATTTAAAATAATAATATCTTTATAAGTATTTGGCATTCTTAAGTCTGTAGTATATAATTTTTCAGCGTAGAATATTAATTATTATGAAATAGATTGTAATATCAGAAGTTCAGAGGAGATGCAATATGTCCCAGAATGTATCTACCAGGGTCATTTCAGTAAGACAAGTTAGAAAAGATAAAGAAGTCGAAAGACGAGTAGAATATGTCTCGAGGGGGTATTGGTCTATCTCATGAAAAGAGACCTTCCTTTGCGTCATAAAAGAAGACTGATAGACATATACATCCTTCCAGTGCTCATCTATGATGTAGCCAGACATGGTCTTTGACAAATTCACAGAAGTCCACCATCAAGATTTACCAATGTGCGATGGAGTGCAGCATCTTAGGTGTTCAATTAATGGGTAAAATCTAAAACACCCAACTGCGCTGTCGAAATGCTACGATGTCTGAAATGGGACTGGGCCGGACACATCTGCCGCACGTCTCAAGAGGATGGGTGAGATCCTCTATCAGTTGAATTCCAAACTCTAAAAGAGTTTTATATATTGGCAGACCAAAATGGCGATGATGAGACTATTAGGGCTATTACAAGCCTGACTGGTGTACAGTAGCACAAAGTAGGCAAGAGTAGAAGGAATGAGCAGGGGAGAAATTTTTGCCCAATAATGGGAGAGTACAGGCTAGCGTGAAAAATAGATTGTAAAAAATATGTAGAGATATGTAGGTATATTTTATACATACATAAGTAGATTGAGTATTTAGCGATAGAACACTTAATAAAGAAATATCTATAATCCATATCCGTTGAGAAAGAGGGCCACCGATTTTAATAGTTTTACTTTTAATTCTTGAAAGAATAACCGCCAGAATCGGCATCATTTGATTTTATAATTTTACAATTATTATTACTTATAAAAGAATATATTTTCAAATTATAAACTGTTTCACAATTAGACAATTTTAATAGAGTTTCATGAATAAGTATGTTATATATATTTTTTAGTTAATTATTTATACTTCAAATTCCGAAAAATTAAAAAGATAAAATCGATATCAAGACTTTCATAATATTTATGTTATATTATTGTAAAAATTATATTATAATTATTTTTTATATATAGATAGGTACAGCATGTTTTGGGTAGTTCTATGTAAACAACAATGTTATAAATAGGATATACCTGTATACAATATAACTATCATGTAGCAAGGGATATTTATTCGTATATATCTTATTTATACAATATCTGAATTCAGATTATGAGAAAAAAAAACGTAATTGAAAGAGTCGATTCAAGAATTCGAGGTCAAAATATGAGATATGAAAATGAGAGAGATGTTGGTGAATAGTAAGAGCATAGAACGAGTTAAAAGAGTATTATTTCAATAAAATCGATGTAGACAAGCACTTATATACACATTATAGTTTTATTTTAAACGTTTCATAATAAAACTAAAAATAAGACAACAATTGTTACATAATAATAAACACAATTTTGTGGTTTCTTTAAAAACTTTTGAAGACTATTTCTTATAAATAGATTCCCAATCTTTGACAATACTAGTAACAAACGCTTGAAGCCGCCATTCTGTGTACATAAGTATAATTAGTAAATTTTAAAATCCAATATAAATATTAAGACACAATTTGTAAACAAATTAAAATATAATTGATCAAATGGAGAAAATTTTAATGTGGTAAAATTGTCTAACAGTTGTAGTAACTTGGGACATTAAGCTATGAAAGAAGTATGAAAGTATATTATAATATTATGAAAGGTAACAAACATGTCTTATTCTACTATTCATAAAAACATTGGTCGGTTGTAAGCAAGCTACGTTTACAAAACGGTTTAATGTATTTAAATCACTATTGTAATTAATATCTAATGTCTATATTTAAATTTATGTAAATCCATACTTACTTATGTATAACTAGTGATTTTAGACAACGTGAGTCATTCACAATATAAAAATGTCGGAAGTTATAATATTGAGGCAAAGTTAACATGATTCCGTAGAAAAAACGATTTGTTAGTTTATTATATTATATTTTATAAATATGTTCTTTAAATTTAACCAATAAATATATTATACAACAGCAGATTCACAAATATTGCAATTTAATATAATTTACACACTTCTTCTACACAAAAATATACATTTCTTTTTATGCGAATAAAAATTATCACCTACAAAATATAGATATCTATGAAGTAATTTTAATATCGTAAAATATCTTCTAATACCAATAAAAGTAGTATAATATAAAAATAATTAAGTCAATAGAATAATTATGTACGTAGTCCTAATTATAAAGATAAAATTATGAATAAATAAATAAATATTAACGTTCTGAAATACTCACATTGTAAACACCAAAGCCTGTATATATAATATCGCTTTAAAAAATTGTAATTTTTTATAATTTATAATATATAATCTTATTTACAATTATCAAGCATTTGATAAGTTCATAAAAGAACACGTAAACAGTGTTAAACTCCGCAAAATATCCAATGTATCACCTAAAGTATAATTTAAGAAATTTCTTATGATACTAACACTGGGAAGGGGTGAGAAATAGGAGAAAGCTTAATAAGCTACATTTGTGTATAGTATAGTGATCTATAATTTTAAATAATTATTTGATTTTTAAAAAATAAGACGCGATACATTTGTGCTCGTTTCGCTTACAAATAAATCTACTATAGACTCCAATTCATATTAGAATTAAATATGGCATTTCTCTATATTATTTATGAGTAAGTTAAAAAAGTCGTATAACGCTAATAAAAGTAGACAGTTATATCAGTATAATTATGTATAATATATTAAATATCAATATATATATATATATATTCTTTCACTACGTTATCCTATCTCACATGTTTTGTGCGCTCCAAGTCTTCTTCATCGTTTATAAATACACTACAAAATTCAATTTCAAGTATAAAATTGAAACATAATTATATGTAATATCCGAACATTTAAAAAGCTTTACATCTTTTAAAGATAACACTAGTTCAATCTCAAACTCCTTTATATCCTTCACGTATTTTATACGATTAATGGTTTCTTCTATATTTATAAATATTTTTCCATTTGCGATATACAAAAACGTCAAAACTCGAACAATCTGAAATACGTGCTCGCTTAAACACATATAATTCAACAAAGCACACCAAAGTCACCATCTCAAGGGATGGCTGACGAAAACGTCGACAAACAATGTGGTATACAGTGAACCACAACCAGATCATAGACGTAGCTAACTATTTGCAGAAAAATATATTATTATTTTATATTACGAATATAAAATTAATAAAATATATTCAGTTATATAAGAAATTTATGTCAATAGAATAAAATATTTTAATAGAATCATTGATGTTTATAGGAACGTAATCAAAACTGTATAAATAGATTAAATTAAATAAGGAAGCAATTGCAGCTACGTCTATAACACCAAGTATAACAACAGACATTTAACTGGAAAGGACCAGGACGAGCCGGGGGCTGTACGTCACACTGGCGGGGAAGTCCAGGTAGAACGGGGAAGCACCGTCACGGTGCGGCCAGTAAGCAATGCCGCAGGGCAAAACGAGTATGTTCAGGCGAGAGTCTCCGCCTCGCGTTATGTCGGTGTCCGTCAGGAGTCCAACAGCACATGCCACCGTTGCACCTATTGATAAAGTAAATTATTGACAACAATTTATTTTATTTAAATTAAAATTAAAAAAAAATCAGTTCCATGCTGGAACAACGCAAGATAGGCAGAGGGGACCTAGTGTTAAGACCTCCGATTCCCACTTTCCTCCAAATTCTGGAGACATTGCGAACACCAAACTCAACTTAACGCCGCGCTGTGCCTCGACACAAGAGAGAAGAAATTAAAATATAAATTTAAATAAATAGTTCTTTTCCTCAAGTGTGGATCGAACCAACAACCAGTCTCATTTACAGGCACAATTGATGCCCCTTCGGCACGACCAGCCTCAATTTAACTTAGTCTATTGCGACACTGTAAAGGGAATCAAAATTAATAGGGTACTTCCCGTTGACCTAAAATTAGAGGATTTGAAATATAGAATATATATCCTACCCTTTTTCATCAAGAGAAAAGTATGTATTAAGTTTCAAATACCTGCTGCCCTTGGTGCTCGCAAAGCTCTCGCCAGTGACGCTCCTCCTCGCGGCCGGACGAGCTGTGTCCAAGAGAGAACCAGCCCACCATTTCATTACGTTTAACACTGCGCCGCCACCATACTGATACCATCAACGTCACGTCGGTCAGTTGGAACAGAGCCACCTGTAAATGTAAAAAGCAGTTAAATATTTAGTTTAAGTGTATACGAATATATTACATTGTTTTTAATTTTTTAAAGTAACTAGTGGGCGCGTGCACTTATTTGCACCCTTAGGGATGAATTCTAAAAAAAACAAAAACGGGTTCAATAAAAAAATTTTAACAGTCTGAATTTAATTTTTTATAAAAATCGGTATCGATTTAAAAAAAAATCCATACAAACTTTCAACCCCTATTTCATCCCTTTAGGGTTAAAATTTTTCAAAATCCCTTCTTAGTGGATGTTGAGATTATGAAAATAAACATCTGTCCAAATTTCACGTTCCTACCATCAGCGGTTACGACTATGCGTGAGTCTTACCTCAGTCAGTCAGGAACATGTCCTTTTATATATATAAATTATATCGCCATCAAAATAAAAGCAAACATATAACATAGGTAAGATTTTAGTGCGGACGACAGTATGAGAAGACCTTTTTTGAACTGCGTCATAATAGAGTCATACATATTTGAAAACAACTAACTATAATAAAAATATATATATTACTTGAAATATAAATAGTTCCTTATACAGCGGGTTAGACTGAGCTCTTCGTGTGGTGGACTTGCAGCGACCCATTTCCATTCCCAGCGAGCTGATGAGGCAGAGCTTCACGTATGTGTCCGGTGCTTTATTGGGTGACAACTTTCGGAAATGCGTGCCTTTTATGATCTGCAAAAAGTGAAAATATATTTCAATAACACTCTCGAGAACTCATCTGTCGCATCGTGCATTATAGAGAAACAGAAACTATTCCGCAATTCTTTTATGGGACAATGTGTACGCTTTTACAATAGGATCCCAGAAAACGTCCGAGAATGTTCTATATCACAATTTAAAAGAGTTGTGAAAAGACGTTTGTGTGTTAAAGGTTATTACCAAATTAATGATTATATAAATGATAACACGCCTTGGGAATGAAATGCTCGCTCCAGTCTATTTCAAAGTATCATTGTCAGAAACGTTGAAATGTGATTTTGTATAATTGATTTTAAAAAAATAAGTCCCGCTGAGTTTTTGCGCCGGTTCTTCTCAGGTCTGAGGCATTAATTTTAGTGAACTGGTGGTAAATTATTTGACGTTCAAAAAGTGAAGTATGTAACTTCTTATTTTGAATAAAATTATTTGACTTTGACTTTATTAGACTGAGATCCCCAGGGATCCCAGATCTATTATTTTAGAAAGGTTATTTTAGAATTTTTTAGGATTAATAGTCTAATATTTAGTTAAGACTTTATACGTACTTACTAACTAGAAAGCAGAGGCCCTTTCAGAGTTAGCGCCAACTAAAAATACACGCTCACCTATAGTAAACTAGAATTCTCGTATTTAAATATGTTTTTGAGAATAATTTAAAAAAATATATTTAACATCCTGTCGTCCAGACGTCCTTAGAAGATTACTTTAAAATTTTACTAGCAAGACTCAATTTCACAAAATATGAAAATGTATAATAATTAAATATTTTATATTTTCATATATTCCCTCTGGTTTTAAGGCAAATAGCAAAGGCAGCGTGAAGCTGGAAAAAAAGTTAAAGTCTCACATACCTCAACAGACAAATGTCCAGTAGTAGGATTGTACTGCAGCCCTAACAACAGTTCCGGCGCCGATCGAGTACTGCAGCAGGACGAGGCGGAGTCGGAGCGCGCGAGGCTGCACGCCTCCCCGCCCGCCGCGCCCGGCGTCATCACCGTCGCTATGGAGGATGGGGACGCCAGCACTCCCGTTATGGACTGGTTTGGATCCATTTTGGGAAGCTACGAAGTTTATAAGGAAGTCAAATGTGGTTTCAAAATATATTCCCTAAATATTGAGAAAATTGCAAGTTTTTACCACTTTGTTTCATATTTTTCTGACTGAAAATAAGGACTGTTTAACAACAATGGTAGACATACCAGCTTAATGCCAAAATAATTTTATACTATTTTGTAGTTTTAAATTTTTTGATAATTACAAACCTGTAGACTTGGCTGGTGATGCTGACGCGGAGAAAGATGCAGCCACAAATTGTTTTCCAGCTCCAGGTTAAGTTGTGCAAAAGTAACATTTGCTTCGCCGAGCAGTCGCTGTCGGCGCATTCGTTCGCAGCCGTATATACGGATGCGGAGTCCTAGTCCATATACGTCCTCTGAAAATCAAAAAAACATTACATATTTCAATTTCAATTCAATTCAATTTCAATAAAAGAAATATTATATAAATAATTTGCAGTAGATAAATTAAAAATGTGTAGCATTGTTAAAAGTTTTTATTGAAAATGTTATAAGTACTACAATATGACACAGAAATTCAAACCCTAGTCATGCCAATTTTTCAAATTTCCGTAGATTAGACGTAGCGCTCATGCTACGTAAGTAAAGATTTAAAGGCTTGATTCATCTCTATAGATTTTTAGTATCTCCTGCTAAAATTTTAGAGCTACGGATACAAAAATTCGTATATGTACTTAATAAATTGATAGATTCGCCGAAATTGTGTGTAGATGCATGTTTCGGAAGTTTCCAACATATCGTGGTGCAGAAAGATCAAAAATTGATGTTAAAATGTTTGATTATTTAAAAAAATCCAAAAATGTGTACTAATATTCACGGCATTATAAATATAATCTTCGAAAGCTCTGATCTATTCTAAAGTAGGAAAAAAAATCATAAAGTCACCATTTCTGACATAATTATAACAATTCAAAAAATTTAGTTTTTTCTAATGGGTAATAATAGCATACAACTAAAATACTGATACCGATCAGAAAATCAAGAACAAAAATAAAACGAATTATAACCATTAGATCGATCGTTATAAGACATATAAAAACTTTATCACATATTAAGGAAATATTATATTTATAGACATTTTTATTATTAGGAATAGTAGACATATTTTCTTAGTAGATATACTTTTTTAATTAATAGTATTGGCTAAAATAGACTAATCACATCACTATTAGTTCACTCATTAGCTCATTTGACCAGGGAAACATTGAAAAATTACTTGCAAGTTATTTTTTATAGATTTGTTGGAATACTCTATATTTATATGAGGTGAGCGTGATAGGCTCCTAGACATAAAAATTACAGATCTGGAACACCTATTTCTCAATCAACAATACCAATCGATTTTTTTATTTGAAATTGATTTTTAATTCAAAAAATCTTCTTAGGTTTTTATTTATTTCAAATAAAGTCTATGTGTTATTACATAACAACAGTATTTATTACCTGGATTGATTTTATGCAGGACGAAGCTCTCCATGTACTGTGGATTCTCCCCATTACGGATCTTCGACTTATATTTTTGTTTCTTTAGAGGTAACAAAACAATGCGCACCTATACGGACACAGATTTTAGTAACGTTTGAAAGAATTTAAGTGTTTTTGTAAATATCAATATTTAAGATATCGATTAGATTTCATCAAATTTATACCTGGCTTTGTAAAACTTGCCCCTGGGTCTTTTGAGGCAGAGAACGCGCCTGGAGTACGTGCACGGTCATACTCCGCACAGGGGCATCGTACAACAGCGTCAGCTCCACAGAACCACGCTCCTGAGGACCGCTGCCACTCTCACCACAGAGTAGTGATGTATCCTGTAAATTTAATCGTTTTTAAATATTTATTGTATTAATATAGTATAAATAAAAAATGTTGTGCTATACTATTTAATTGTACCATAATATGCATAATATGCAAACAGCATGGTAGGATCTACTAGAGCCTAATATAAAGATACTCCTTTCCCTATTTTCCGCCAAATTCTTGAGGCATTGCGGATTGACTGCGTTCTGCGTTGACACCAGGGAGAAGAAGTGAAAATATAAATTTAAACAAATATTTGCGACGACGGGCCAGAAACGCTGTTATTGTCATTAATATAAACGGCAGTTAAAGAAAAAACACTTTATTGGGAAAATACAGAAATATATAAATGTCTTTACATGCGCAAATAGATTATAACTAAACCTTTTTCAACGTCATGGCTATGACATTATTTACACCTAGTAAGTATATTTAATTTAAATATTCAATAAAATCAATAAATACAGTCTACAAAATAATATTTTGCAACTTTCTTATAATAAAAAAAACTATTAGAAATCATTACATTATGTGCGATGACATCACTCTCGACACTGCTCTGGGCCTCTAACGTATGGATATATTCAGCCCGCTGCGGCACCACCTCGTCAATTTTAGTTTCCCGAAGGCTGGTCTCACGTAAAGTCCTTTCAATTAGTTCCACTTCCACTTTTGCCTGGTTTTGATTTTGATTCTCATTTTTCTCCTCGTATCTACATTCCACTTCTTCTTTATCCTGGAATAAAAATGATAACGTTAAAAATAAATTCATATAAGAAAAAAATTAAAGTTATCCATATCCTGTTATTCGTACAGGATATGGATGACTTTATTAGTAAAAAAAAATCATGCATATATTCTATAATACATAAAAATTATGTAGCTCTATAAGAATTCTTTCACAGAGTATTCTTTAAAAGTTATTAAGTAAATACTTTGAAAGTGGATATCTATGTATATAATATTATGTACCTACAGTAATGTGTTTTTTATGTTGGAAATTAAAATTAGGAAAAACATATAATAACGGGACACGAATCTATGATTTTTTTTTTATTTGTCTGTTTGCTTGCTGGTGCACGTAAATCTCCGAAACTAATGGACAGATTTCAATGAACCTTTAATTTTTTTTACAGCTGTAAGCCCTAGACAGGATTTAGATTATAACTTTGATTATGAAGACTACCACACCTGATATAAATACAGAGTATTCCAACAACTCTATAAAAAAAATAAAATGTCAACTTTAATTATTAAACGTGATGAACATTTACATTGGCATATGGAAATTAAAAATAGATTATAAGATCTGGAACATATAATGAAGAACCGTTATAGTTAAACTGTGACAGGCAATTCTCCTAGATATTAAAATTAAAGATCTGGAATACCTGACTAAGCTTAGAAATAGAAGAAATGACACATTACCAAAAAATATTTTTTCATAGTAAAAAGGTTTTGTTGACATGTTAAAAATATTGAAAATGGATGTCGTTCCGGTAAAACAGACAGCGGCGTTGTGTGCCGCCACTGACATAAGCAATGCTATTTTCTGTTCTAAATTTCAATAATAACGAATAGTAAATGGAAACGATTTTAAATACCACGCTATTCTACGCACGAATTCGTAGACAGCTAGTTTGCTATAAAAAAAGGTTTTACTTTTGCCGTAAATCATAGAAAAGAACAATCACGTTTTTATAATAAAAACTGCTATATTAAATGAAACTAGAGTCAATTGTATAATATTCACATTTGTGTCAGTTAAGGACGCTATAATTTCTAAGTAAGCTATCAATATAACTGAACAAATAATTACTAAGAACATTATAGGAAATGCGCTAAACAGGTGTACACCACGATCTAATAAAGTATAAATGGATATAAGAAATGCAATATCTAATATTATTTTACAATCTAAAATAATATACACAATTTATTGTCTTCTTATTTAAAAATGTATTAAAAACTCAATATTTAAAAAAAAATGTATTATTATGATTTTTACTCAAAAATGTGTGTTCAATTTTAATATACAATACATAATTGAGAAATAAAATGTTTTAGGTCTTTTGTTTTAGTAAAGTTTACCTGCTGTATGCGCAAGCGCAGCTCCTCATCAGAGTCGGAGGCCTCGAACGTGAAAATACGTTCAGGGTAATGGTTCGGTTTCGACAAAGCATCTAAAACAACACAGATGTACGCACAACGTCAATCAATATATGAACACTCTAATATCTAATCTACTTCATATAAAACTACTAAAAAAACCTGGGGACTATAATATTCAACTAAGAATTTCTATTGGCGACAAACTTTAATTATTAAACAACTTGGTGACGCACTCTGCGTCCTTGGGATTGTCACTACAACAACAGTAACCTATGGTTCTACTTCTTTTATAGCAATTATAAAGTAAATAATTTTGAGGATGCAATAATAATATAAAATAAATATTTTGTATAATAGATAAATGAACTCTAGTGGTTTATCTAGTGTTAAATATTTAATTATAATATATCATTTTTGGCTGTTACAATGAAATTTTGTTTTATGAACGCTACTTTGTTATTATAACAATAACATAGTACGTGCGATTTAATGTGGATTTAGTATTAAAATGTAGGATTTACCGAATTGAGCATTGTCGCCGGGGTGTCCGGGTGTGGTGACGGCAGCATTCACAGTAAGGATGTCATCACAGCACTTGCGGCCGAACACCGCAGTGTAGCACCAGCGCCTGCCGAGGAACAGCAACACCACCAGCAAAACGAGGGCGAACGCCGCTACCGCGCTTATATACGCTGTCGCCTCCACTGCATCAAATAAAACACTGAATTCTCCAAACTACTTTGACCACACAATACATTGTGTTGTTTGACCATTGTTTACCATTAGTCGGGGTGATGACACCGATGTTGGCCACCATCCTGCCTCACTGGACATCGCTGAGCGGCATCCACGCTCTGATATAATGAATCTGCGTTTTCTTAACCAATTCTTGGGGAAAATATTAATTTTTAGGAAAATTTAGTTGGAGGAAAAATGGAACGCGTTGGCACGGTCGCTGTCAGTGCCGCACATGCGCCGTACTCGAGGGGCACGGCGAGGCGTGTGGAATACTGCGCCGTGATAGGACGAAGGGCCTACAGGTATCTGGTGTATGTAGCTATATAGATGGGCCTGTCGCCAAGGCCGACGAGTGACCTCGGAAGGACATTAGGACGTCCTCTGTACATTTTATCCCTTCTTTTGATGTTGCTAATATCGGTTGAACAAAGGAACCATTTTGAAGAAGTAATTATGGATAGCTTTAGGGCTTTAAAACGATGAAAGAGTTCCATAATACTAAATATCGATTAATGGGAAAATTATAATATAGTTTTTACTTATGGTATGTAATATTTATTTAATGGATTAGTAAAGAGAGTGACACTCTTAAAAATGTAGTACACAAGTATAATACAAATAAAATAAATCCGAGAAAATATATATTATAATATCCCTAAATATTTATCTCTAGGCGTTACTAATATGTAATCGTAATGCAGCCTACTATAATAGTAACTAATAAGTGGGTAACGGAGATAAATAAAGCCGTGGATTGCGTAACACCTCAGGAGTAGCGATCAGGACGTACTGGAGCGTTGCCAAGCCGCCAGGAGCAATACTTGTTTCATCTGAATTAGAATTTTCATGAATAGTAAGTTTACTGTATTTTCATGAATCTTTATGCGATTTGATGAAAACGTGGCTTAGTTTTACAGTTTATAACAATATTGTTTGTTTTAATAAATAATCTATGAAATCGTTATATTTTTATACTTAAAAAATATTTAAAGTATTAGCGGACCCGCTTCATCTACTAATATTTACTAGAATCTGCACGGTATGTACGGCAGGAGGAGCTGTGCGAAGCTATGTTTGCGTAATTTTCTATTTTGTCGACCGCGCTGGGTTAGGTAGTCAAAGTTCAATCTCTACCCGTGAATTTCATCTGCTGAACATTCCACAGCTTAACTCTATGGGACACATTTTGAGCATTTACTCAAAAACTACAATTACAATTATCACCAAACTACTTCGCTTGGGTCACCGTGTCGGCCACACCGTCCCTGCAATATTTCAAAGTTGTAGGTTTGACGGTCTAGGACCCTCTTACTGGGCTACTTACTTAAGTAAGCAGTTCAGGAAGAGCTTCGCTTCGATTAGCTCAATTAAAGATGTGTATGAAATTATTTTCACTTTTCAATAGGATTAGAGGAAGAAATTATAAACCTAAATGATCAAAATAAACCTAAATAGACATAAGTACAAGAAATAAAATTCCTAATATTAAAAAAAATACTAATTAGAGTAATTTAAATGAATAAACAAAACAAAAAGTAAAAGTAAAAAAAAATATCAAAATTAAATCAGCTTCACTCTATATCCCGCACACAGCAGGCAAGCAGAGGTAACCTAGTGTTAAGGCACTCCATTTCTCACTGCCTAGTGGCGGAACTCAACGCCGCGCTTTGCTTGACACCAAATATTTAATTTTTCGAGTAGAGATTCACAACCCACAACCAGTCGCGTTTTGCAGTCACATTTTCTTCCCCTGCGCCACGACTCGCCTAGAAGTAACTAAAGGAAATTCTTAATATTAAAATTAATAAAGCCCCTATGTTCATCCCAAAACACTCAAGAATCTCTGTATGAAATTTTATCATAACTGGATCAGCTGTTTGGAGGCGATTGCGTCACAGACAGACAGAGTTACTTTCAAATTTATAATGTAAGTATGGATTGCTATATCTTTGCAGGCAAACTCATGCCTTAAGTTCATTTAAATGACGGTAACTTTTTTTAATGAACCGATTTTGATTAAACAAATTAATTGTTTTAAAACAATTGGTTAAAATTTTAAATAAATCGGTTCTGTACTTTCGGTGATCAGCGTGATCATACATACAGACAGACAAAAAAAAACTTTTTGTTTGTTCTTTCATATTTAAGTTTCCCTTTATCCATTTTAGTAAGAAATATGAAATGTAAAGACAAAATATTGTTACTGTTTTATTACATGTAAAAATTTGCATACTGAATTATTCTTAGTCAGCATAACTTATAAAGACAAAAAGGAAATTCTTTTCCGATGTCAAAACCTCGTTCAAGATCATTAAAACCAATTCATGTAAGTATTATAGTCAATTGGAGCCCTATATAGTTGCAAATCTTGACTGGGCATTAAGGTTTTGCTAACTATTTTCACCGATTTAAACTGAAGAAAATCTTACTATGTGAATGCGACTCTAACATCGAAGAAACTGTGTTGCATATAATCCTAGACTGTCCAAGGTTCTTCGCAGCCCGTCTGAGCCTGGAAACTTTAATCAACACCAAGTTACAAAAACCAGGCTACCAGGCTAGCTGCTCTAGTGGAACACAATCAGAGGCTTCCAAATTTCTAAGAATTCCTAGAGGATATCTTTCAGATAGCCATGCCTAGATAGATAGTATGATAGCAGCCAGAAAGAACAAGAAAGAGGATAAGCACCCCTTTGCACTTACTCAAACTCCAAAAACTCCATAAACTGCTCAATTATCGATCTAACGCTTCCTATACGGTGGAATTCACGGTGATCCAGAGTTGACACTAACACCCGTAGTACAGTCAGGTCAGTCAGGGTCAAGGCTGCATCACGAAGACTGCCATAAGAAGATCAAAATACGACAGTATACATACTCGAAGAAGAGAAAACCGACATTTCGATAATAACAAATTGGAATATCTGACGGAGAAACCGCCTAATGCCTAATAATCCCACCACATGGCGGTTTACAGTGGGTAAAATGGCCTCATACACAAGTACAACAAATCAATAGAACGAAACGTCCTACCCAGGTACATAATGTCTTTGGACGACCCAATCTCTCTTTTTTCACCTGTCAAACCTCTTTTTTTCGGAACGAAACAAAACAAAATAAGAACAGTCTTATGTTTGACGACGATTACAGATACGATCTGCTTTAGCTTATTATGATGTGTAAAATGGACGACGACGAAGAAAGTAATGGCTGAGTAACATCAGGGAATAGACCGGTATCAAATCCGGGAAACAACTATTCCATTTAGCATTGGGCAATGTTGTAAGACGTGGTGAACACTTACTGGTGATCTTTGAAAATTGAAGGTTTAGTGTAATGTAAAACCCTTTGGACTCAAAGAAAGACGAATATTAAAGCATCTTTCTGTAAATATACATTAAAATATTTACTTTATTCCACATATTATTTCACTAGAATGTTTGTTTCTCATGGAACTGCTTACGCAAAATAGTGGTAAATGGAAGTAGCGTAATAAATAATAATGTCAACGCCAAAGTTACGAGTGGCAGCTAGTTAGTTAGTGCCAATATATTAGCTTTTATTTTGGTCTATTTTTTATTTCTTAATGTTATTTTTTTATTATAATAATATCTCTTAATGTAATTTTTTTTTGGCTGCCAATGGCTTCCAAAAATAACTGATTTTAAATAGGAAATACGAGTATAAGTCAATAATTTCACTTATTATGTTTCAATTTTCTATACTTAATATATTATTTTCTACAATTTAGTTTTAAGTTTATGAATATAAATATAGTTTTATTTTTATTTATTTTATTTTTTATGATTATTATAAAAAATTGCATGTGTCTATAAAATTCGAGAGTTTTCTTTATTAGATTCGGACTTGGTGGTAATAAAAAATACTTTTTCAAATCGGTCCACAAACAGCGGAGAAATCAACAATCATAATGCACATAAAAGATAAATAACGTAAATTCTAAAGAGGCCCTCGTGGCACATTGCCGCACAAGTGTGTGACTGCAACGCGACGGTTATAGATACGATCCCCACTCGAGGGAATGAATTACTATATTATTTCTTTATATTTTCATTTCTTCGCTCTGACACCAAGGCAAGAACCCCGGCGTTGAGTTCCGCCACTTAACTCGCAATGTCTTGAAAAATTTGGTGGAAAGTGGGGCACAGAGAGTCTTAACACTAAGTTCCGTCTTCCTACACTGCTATATGCGGGATACAGCATGAAGCTGATTTTTTTCGATAATTCTAACAATTTTATAAAAAATCAGAAACGTTATAATTTTTATGTGATTTTCATAATCTTTACAACTTACTATTTAAGCCAGGCTAAAGCATAATAAAAGTAACAAGTAGATCCAACCTCATTTAGTTCTCCTGACCTGACTGACCCCCTTTAACGGATAGAAATGTTTATCACACTCCACTTGACGATACGACCTCGTCTGACGCTCTCATTATTGATTTTCTAGGAAATAGGGTGTTATCGGGTGGAGGACTACGCATCTACAGCCTTAATCAAGGTGTTCTACTCGTATGTGATATATTACGTTTTTTATTATTTTTCTATAATACAATAGCATTTTTTGGGAATTTTCTGGGAGTAACGAAATATATAATTGAATTTACGATATTAGGTATATCATTCTTCATACCATTGTAATATCCTTTCGAAAGGAAAATGACGACTCTATATTTTATAGAAAATTACTATAGAATCGAATAATAGTACCTAATAATAGAATCTTAGACTTCCTTCACTTGGTCAGTTTTATTAATCCAAAATTACATAAATTTGAATCAAGGCACTTGTTTAAAAGTGCGATATTTTATAATATTTTATTCTATTTGCATAGTAGGAAGGTATGTTATATAGGTACTCAAAACAAATCAGCTTCACGCTGTATACCGCACACAGTAGGGTAGGCAGAGGGAACCTAGTGTCAAGACACTCTGTTCCCCACTTTCCGCCGAATTCTTGAGGTATTGGGTGTTGAGTGGCGGAAGTCTTTGACTCGACACCAGAGCGAAGAAATGGAAATATACATTTTAAATAAATAATTGATTTTTTCGAGTGGGGATCGAACCCATAACCAGTCGGTTTAGTCATACTTTGTGCCCCTGCGCCACGACTGGCCTCATATAGGTACCTACTCCTTATGAGTAAACGTGGTAGCCTACTAATATGTATAATATATTGAGTACTTAAGTACACATTAGCAATATAAATTATAGTGTATTGTTTATAGAAGAATTGATTCGCTTCATTATTATATTTTAGTTTCACGCTGTATCCGGCACATCACAGGGAAGACAGAGGAAAGTGCGATCTTGGTGTTAAGGCACTCCGTTTCCATTAAGACGCCTTCGTTGCCCACTTGACGCCGAATTCCGAAGGCATTGCGTGTTGATTGCTGTGTGGCGGAACTTAACGCTTCGCTTTGTATCGTTACTAGAGCGAGGAAAAAGAAAATAATTAATATTTTATTTAATTTTTTTCCTCGAATGGGAATCGAATCCACAACCAGTCGTTTAGTAACATGCTTATATTTCATATAAGTAACCATTTATAATATATAATTTGTATAAAGAGATACTCAACAATTTGTTACGGATCCCACATACATATTTACTTATTATTTATATAGGCTATACAAAAATTTTATAATTTGATGGTGATTTCCTTTAATTAAGTTTTAAATCAGGTACCTACTTATAAGACTATGTATTTAATAAATTACGTCTTGAAGAAATAATAATAAGCATACAGGTGAACCAGTACTTGGACGGTAACCAAGACGCACTACATAAAATATTATTATATTGACTACTTTATAATTGCAAGTTTTCTGTATATATTAAACTTTATTGAGCTTCTCCCACACCTAATTTAATAGCAGAGTAGCTAGACCAGCCGTATCACGATTTCCGCTCGAGAAATGAAATATTAAATTTTTTCTTAGGTCTGATGTCAAGCCACTCAACACACAATGGCTCCAGAATTCAGAGAAAAGTGGGAAGTAGAGTGTCTGAACATTAGGCTCCCTCTGCCTACCCTGCTACAAGCGGGATACAGCGTGAAAATAAAAAAAGTGTAGCAATCATTTCTGTCTAAATTTAAAGTACCCCGCAGTTAATCATCTTCTCAATTTATAGATTTTTCAAGTTGCCAGAACTTTTTTTTTCTGATATATCAGAAATTAAAATATTTTTTAAATATTATATTATCTTCGAGTGAAGATATCCATAAGTGTGGTGTGTTCAAACATTGCCACTGCGACTCTATGGTTTAATTTAATATATGTATAAAAAAACATAGTAATAATGTAACATATTCTAGTTATATATATATTTATTAAATCAGTTTAACATTCAGTTCATTGAGAAAACAATGTTTCTTCATAATATATTTTAACTTTCTTATTGATTTAGTAATAATTAAATATATGGAGTATTATATGTTAATAATAACAATTTTGAAAATTTACAACTACACATTTAGTTTTGAATTTAATATAGGCAGTAAGGAAAGGATAACGTGGCAATATTTTATTAATAATAATATAGAAAAAAGAAAAACTACATTAGGTACATTTGTAATAATCTGTTTCCATGATGGTGTGTAAAAGGTAAAGGTAGTTCTTGCTCGTACAAATCATACCAAGGTTCAGCATAAATAGAATTTAATAAATATTAGCTAATATCAATGAAACATCGCAATAATATTTTGAAAATGTTTTTTTTATTAACACTTACATTTTTACAGCATTCCTAGCCAACAGAGTAATACTATAAAATGAAACGGTGTAAAGAACTGTCGAACGCAAAACAATGTTAGTCCTACAGTGTACTTAAACGAATAGCTCACAAGGTCCGCCCGCCACGGCGCGCCGGAGACGCGACGGCGCGCGGACTCACACTAAACAATCAAACTTTATTTTAAATCTATAAACATTTCATATAATTTAGATTTATATTCGCTATAATGTAATATAATTATTACTTTTGTAACCATTATTATATTATGTTATATGTATTCGTTACGAGAGCGGAGGCGCGCGCCGCCGCACGAGGGCGGGCGGCGGCGCGGGCCTCCGGCGAGGTGACTCTATAATAACTGTATAATTTTAAAAATTTCTAATTACGCATTTCTACGTTTCGTTTATTATCTTTTAATTAAGAAATAAAATCTTACGCGATAACCGTGAGCGGTCTATTTTAATAAATTTCACAAAAATCACTAACGACCAGTTAAGTTTTAGAAAAGAAAAGCACAGTGTCGGGCCGGCGCCCGCCCGCGGCCCCGAAGCGGTCGCGACTTACACGTGTATGCTTCGTTACTACTTTACGATCGAAAATACGGCTCAAAATTTCGACTACCTACCTAACAGTAAGCGGTAGAACTAATTCTCAGGCACACACCGACCACGCACCACGCACTCGACTCGGACGTCGCACACACCAACTCTCAAGAGATTCAACTTAATCTAGATCACTTAAACAATATAATGTGGCTCCTTAAATGTAATTACAACAAATGCTCCGGGCGGGGCGCGCGGGGGCAAGCGGTGAGAAGCGACACGACAGCGAGCACTGGCGCGCGGCGTCAGTCTGTGGAACACAAAACCGGGTGTGCGCGCTCGCGGGCCGAGCGGGGCCGAGCGGCGCCGGGCGGAGCCGAGCGGGCCCGAGCCGGGCCGAGCGGCGCCGAGCCGCCTAGTAGTAGGTCTCCTGCTCCAGCCAGCCGCCGGGGTTGCGGCGCAGGTAGAAGCGCCGGATCTCGTCGTAGATGAAGATCGACAGCATGAAGGGGATGGCGGGCAACCACCACACGAACCTGCGCAGGAGTTACAATCATATCAATTAATAAACATCTTTGTCAAATAAAATTCTAAAAAAACATGTATTCTTAACGCGATAAGCGATTTATTTTTCAGCTACACATTTAATCCTGCTAACAATACAGTAGACAGAGGCAACCTAGTGTTAACACCCTGGTTCCATGTTTCTTATAAAAAGTATTAGGTGGCGGAACTCGACGCGCTGCTTTGTCTTGTCACCAGAGCGCGCAAATAATAAAACGATTCGCTCTCCAGAATTAGTGTCAAACCCACAACCGACCCACAACACATAATTTCAAAAACGCTTACTTGAGAGGATACATCCGCAATCCCTTGTCCATACCGGGCGTGTACGAAAGGAAGGCGGCGAGTGCAGTTTCGAAGATGAGACCGAAGTTGAGAGCCCAGTTCCTCATGCCCTGGTGAACAATGGAGTTGCGGCGGGTCTTGCAGATGATCAGATCGGCCCATTGTACTACCACGATGGAGACGAAGAAGGCCGTGTGGCAGGTGAATTCGAGAGCCTTGCGGTCGCGGTATGTCTAAATAGAAATAATAAACGTTTTATTCTTAGAAACAAGACTAATAACATTAAACATCATAAAATAAAAGACGAAGACATAAATTATTCCATTCTAATTTTTAAAAGATTTTTTTTGAAGAAAATAAAAGGAGTAGAGTAGAAAAACACAAATTCGAATCATAGTATAATTTTTCTAAAAAAAAAAACACGATTAATAATTTCCGAATATAAAAGACAAAATTTACGCACCCATTCTTGTCCATAGGAGTCAGTCAGATCGTTGATGGCTTTAGAGTCCCATTGCTTTCTGATACCGAAAAGTTTCAAGGGCAGGAACCCATTTTCAGCCATGATCACGAAGTACACGAAGAATCCAGCTGCGGCTTGAATCATTCCGATTTGGCCATACGCCATCGAAATCAACCTGTTTGTAGAATTAAAGCTATAAATAGTGTATGGGGTGTTTGCAATTGTGATGACAACTGGCTTTATGCTGATTTCTCTATTGAAAATATAAAAAAAAATTGCAATTGTTGAAATTATTGTTAATTATTTTAGAAATTTTGTATTTTGAGAATATATAACATAAAACCAGTTCTCTTCTATGCACTTGCGTGGTATAAAGCGTTATGTAGCAATCTATTGGCAAAATCAAATTATTTTTACTTTATATCTTTGAAACCTATTAATACTCACAATGTTATTTTAGGAACTTCAATTTAATTTTATGCATGCACTTGATTGTTTTTCTATAGATTATGTGTACAAAATTAAGCATTTATAAGCTTGTTGTGTATGTAGTAAGTATTGCGATTCGAAATACGACCAATTTATTAGAAAAAATAAATATAACGAGTAAGGCGCCATATTAAACAGTTAAAACTTTGCAATATGCATATCGATATAACAAATTATAGAATAATTTGTCGTATTTACTTGTAAGATGTATAATTAAGTAAAAATTAAGAGCAATTTCCAAAAATAATATTTTAGATTCCATATCAATGAAAAAATAATACTCCAATTTTTACTTCATCATTGTTATGAGCTGTTAGTTACCACAAATACGAACAATAACGCCACACATGCAACTTTAGAGAAGAACCACAGATAAGCAAAAGCAAAAAAGAAGTTAGAATAGCGTGTGATCCAAGAAATAAAGGATAGCTTAGACAAAGTATCAAAATAATGTGTGTCGTGTGGTGACGGAAGCCCTTAAGCAACGTGACCGATATAGCGTCGTGCGTCTAGAAACTATACCATATAAATATACTTTATATATCCGCTAGAAAATAATAAATACACATAATATATGAAAGTAAAATATATAAAACTATTACAGTACGCCCCATCTCGCCTAGATCATTCCTTCAAAAACAAAATGTTCTATTAACAATCTATAATCTATATCTTCTACGGACTAAACACATCACACACAGTTAATGTACTATCACTATGGTTTTGATCACTAATTTTGTCTAAATTGTTCTCTAACGTGCAATCATCGACATTTCACTGCTAAATGCCGTTGGTCTATCATTAAAATATGGAAGAGTGAAGATTGTAAAGATATAAACACTATTAACTAAATATATCTATTATTAAAGGATTCTAAGGAAAAAAAAACTATTAGTTATATCATTCTCAAGGAGCTAAAGGAAACAGAAGTAGATCGTGTATTTTACAGAGTTTGTTTCGGATTTAATATTGTATGTTTTACGGGATTCGGTACGAATCTACACAGGTGATTGCGTAGTGCTGGACTGAGGGTGGGATTGTCTTCATTATCACTCTTCCACATCCATGTCAAATGGAATTTCGACCACAATTAGCCGCACCATGAAAATATATCTAACATTAATATCAACCAATTCGGAAATTTTCAAATACAGGGTACGATTTCTTTTGATGAGTGAAATGAATTTTTCATACAGCATTTACGAATTACCAAAAATATAAATCAGAAAATAAATTTTCTCCTATCTAATTGTGACATTGTTTACTTTTCTACGCCTCGCTGCCGCTGTGGGTAAGAAGAGTAAACAATTACATTCCAATAAATGATATTGCATGATTAATCAACTATGTGAGAGGTGACCATTCCTTATAAATCGCACCCTGTATATAATTTTGATAGTGGGGCTATATGTTGTTACACCCAAATGAGAACTAGTAAGCGTTTGCCACGTGTTGGTGGCAGGTCCGACCTTCTGTTGACGAGGTTGTCGCGATAAGGGTCTCGGGGCTGCCGCTTCATGATATCAGACTCGGGCGCCTCATACGCCAATGATATAGCAGGTACCTTCGTAAACACCAAGCAATCAGCACAGAACAACACGACCGCGTACCACTTACGACACTCTAATCGCCTACACACGCCTCCACCTCTACTCTAGCTCCGGTTATCGGTATACATATACATAAATACCTCGCTATATACTTAATATTAAATGTTATATAACTAGATAATATCATAAAAGTAGAAAGATATAGCGGTGTTGGATATAAAAAGTAACTCGATCGATGTTTAAAATAGCACAGTAGGATATCTGAAAAACTACTCTAGTGATGATGTACGAGACCTTGGAAATATTCATATAACGAATACGTGTGTAATGTACTAATATAAATATTTGTATAATGTAGCCTATACGATATATAAATACGATAAATGCAGTGAGATGATCCGTACGCCTAAGACTGAATGGTAACGAAACTGATGTAAGTATAGTGTGTCATGGTGTGCATGAAAGGTATGAAGATAAAATAAAATATATAAAAAAAAATAAGAAGATTAATAAATCGATAAGTACTAAGAAGACGTTTAGGTGTGTAATAAATGCATGCAGAAGACAGATGGCAGACACTGAGATCGACCTCTTACCTAAAGGGCGATCACGAAAAATATAAATAAATACAATCAATAAAAATCACAATATAAATAAATAGAACAATGTGTTTCGGATCGTTCACAGATGGAGAGAAAACACGTTGTTCCATAAACGACATCGAGCTACGTTAAATGAAATAGGGAGATCTGTTAATATAGAAAGAATTAAAAAGTGTTAAAAGACAACGCAAGGCAAGAAACGGTGCGATTGTCGCCTTCAAAAATATCCACACACGTGAACCTACGACCGTCACAATGCAGGCAACAACCAACCCGAAATACGGAACACTAAATACACGTAGTAGTAGTAGTAGTAGTAGCAAGCAAAATAGCGAATAAGATTAATATCGTCAATTTTTGCACGTTGTTTACCTCTCGTTTACGAGCTTATCAGTGAAAGGATTACGCGGCTGTCGCTTCATAATGTCAGACTCAGCCTCCTCGTAAGCCAGGGATATGGCGGGCACCTACACAAACACTAGCTATGAGAGCGATCGGCAAGCGTGCGTCGCCACTCACGTGTCCACAACATCCAACACTTAACAAGACTGCAAGCACGCGCCCGGCGCACCCAATACGCAACTACCGGCTGTACCGTCAGCATATTACTATACTGATAGTAATTAATTTGGAATATTTTTTTTTGTCCAATTTTTAATTATCAATTGATACTATAAATTCTGGTAATAATTAATATATCAAAACAAAAGCTATCCGGGCGTTTGCTTACAATATCTTGCGATGCTTATCACTATCATAGATAACAAAATGTTAAACATATAAAAAACAGACTATGAGATGTTCTCTTTGATTACCACCGGGATGTGAAACAAAATTTAATTGTATGAACCATGAATGATATCGATTTGGCGCAGCGTCCACGAGACAAACTGACAAACTGGACGAATGATGATGGTGATGGCGGTGAAATGAATGTTGTAATCAATGTATCGTGTCGTAACGGTATATAAATGTAATTCCTAATTGTGTCTGGTCCTTATTTATGTCTTACCCGAATAAGTCTTAATATTATGGACATATACATATTAGTTTCTAATTCTAGAATTATTGCAAAACAATAAGGTTTGACATTTGTTGAGGATCACATTACAATTTCGTTACTAAAAGTTCTATCATTCAAATCCATGTTTTGGTGATCACCAAATAATGTCAGTTATTACATCAACAATCAATGAAAAGCGACACTCCATCGTTAGTAGAACTCGACGTTCACTATAAGTCCATACAATTGAAAACCTTAACATTCCTGAAAACAATTTGCATGTAATCGCAACCATTTACAAAATCGATTATCATTCGAATCGAATACTTTTTGCAATTGTTATTAAAAAATTCAATTCACGTATTACGAAATTCTGGATTACAAATTCAATTTACATATTACGATTACATACAATGCAAATGTAATTAAGACCACTCTTCACGAGACCGATACAACAGCGACGTTAGCTGAAACCGGTTATGGGTTAGAGGCAACATAATTGTAACTAAATGTAACAAACACCTCTCGTTGACAAGTTTGTCGCAAAAGGGGTTGCGAGGCGGGCGTTTCATAATGTCCGCCTCCGCCGCCTCGTACGCCAGCGCTATGGCGGGCACCTAGTAGCAATAACTTGGTAAAACACCTGCGTGTTCACACTGTCGCGTGTCAAACACTAGTTTGTTATACAATTGACATTAATATTATATTTTTTCTATTTGCAAGTGAATATAACCACAGGATTGGTAGCTTTTTATTTTTTGTTATATGTTCATTTGATGATTCAAAAGTGCTTATAAGAGTTTATTTGAATAAAGAATATTTTGAATTTGAATTTTGAATTGAATTTGAATTGAATTGTAAATTCTATTATAGAATAAAAAAAAAGAAAATTAAGTTATTTCTGTCATCATTATAATCACTTGCAAATTATGTAATTTTAGAATATTGTATTCAGCACTGTCTGTTATGAAACTTACCATGTCAGTTCCGAGATCGATACAAAGGATAGTAACGGTGCCGAGGGGTAAAGGAATATCGCACAGGATAAAGGCAAGGAAAGGCGAGATTTCTGGAATGTTCGACGTGAGTGTGTAGGCGATGGATTTCTTCAGGTTGTCGAAAATCAAGCGGCCCTCTTCTACGCCAGTTACGATGGAAGCGAAGTTGTCATCGAGCAGGATCATGTCAGCAGCCTTGGGATAATACATTGTTTAATTACATATCTTATGAAATAAATTGAGGCTTTGAGGCGCAGTGGTATAGCATCTGACCGTAAACGCCTCCGTTACGAGTTCTTTTCACATTCAATTACTTTTATTTCATCGCTTAAGTAACAAGACGAGTTTCGCTAGACTTTGGCGATAAGTGGTGAACAGATTGTCTTAGCATTTCATTATGCAACACCCACCTGTTTAGATACATCCGAGCCAGCAATTCCCATAGCAACACCAATGTCCGCTTTCTTCAAAGCGGGGGAGTCGTTGACGCCGTCGCCGGTGACGGCCACGATGGCGCCGAGGCGCTGGCAGCCCTCCACGATGATCAGCTTCTGTTGCGGCGACGTGCGCGCGAATACGATCTCCGTGTGGAATCTGGGATGGGTGTATGTTTTTTAACATTTTAAAGTTTTTATTTTACATTTAGAAAAGAAAAATGCTATTAAGAAATGGTATTATTAAAATTGTGATTTTAATTTTGATTCAATTCTAGATTTAGAATGTTTGTATTTTTTTATTTGGAAATATATTTTTTTATTTTATATGAGAAAATAAATAAAGACTTTGCTTTCCTGATGATAAGATAATTAACCTTTGATTGATCAAATATTCCTTTTAACTATTTACAAAATCTACGTACTATGAAAACAAAAACTCACTTAAGAATCTCATCGAGTTGGTCAGAATTGAGTTCCCTGAGTTCAGTACCGTGGACTACAGCAGCCTTGGCCTCGCGGGGGTTCACTTCAGACACGGGAATGTTAAGTCGGGCGGCAATATCTTCTACGGTTTCATTGCCTTCCGAGATGATACCTACTGACTTGGCAATAGCTTTGGCCGTGATCGGGTGATCTCCAGTTACCATGATAACCTGGATTTATAAGTTTTTGTGTATTTTCATATAGAAATTTATAAATTTAAATAATTTTATTATTTATCTGAATAAATATGTATATTTTTATATACCTTGATACCAGCAGATCGGCACTTAGCAACGGCATCGGGTACGGCAGCGCGAGGTGGATCAATCATACTCATCAGGCCAACGAAACGAAGGTTGTCCAAGGGGAAGTTGGGGTCATCTGTGTTGAATTTGTAGCCAATGGGGTATTTGTCAGAGGGTAGTTGAAGGTCGCAGAAACCGAGCACACGTTCACCGAGACCACCGAGCTCTAAATACGCGTTGTTGAAAGCTTCTTTCATTTCCTCATCCAATACCTGGTTTATAAAAGTATACAGAGATTTTAATTTTATCTTTCTAAAATTCAATTCTTAATTTAAAAAAATCTTGACTAATATGTCTCAATAAACTATCATTAAATCATGGAAATGTAATCTAAATTGTGACGTAATTTATATTTTACCTTCTCCTTGCCACCAATGAAAATAGTGCTGCAGCGTTCCAAGATCCTTTCTGGCGCACCCTTCATAACAAGCAAATGCCGAGGGTCGCTAGAGTCATCACTTTCATGGACAGACACCTGATATTTGTTGGTCGAGTTAAAGGGAATTTCGCAAACTTTCTTGTTCCTTTTCCTAATGGACAGGACGTCACCGAGAGCAAGTTCCATACATTTGAGTAGAGCAGCCTCGGACGCGTCACCGGCAACTTCCTTCTTCAGAATTGGTACACCATCCTGACCTCCCTTGAATTCAGCTCGGTTGCAAAGAGTAGCAATTTTGGCGAGAGCCTTGAATCCAGGGCTAGTGCGATCTGCAAAATTACAGGTGTTATAATAAAAAAAAAATAAAAGGAACTTTTTGTATATTTTTCTTGCATTAAACCAAGTGTGAGATACTTAGTTAGTTCTTTGTATTACCATATTGTACTCCAGATTGATCTTCAGTGGTATCAGCTTCAATGATCTGGTTATCGAACCACATGTGGGCAACAGTCATTCTGTTCTGTGTGAGGGTGCCAGTTTTATCAGAACAGATGGTAGACGTAGATCCAAGGGTTTCAACAGCTTCCAAGTTCTTGACCAGACAGTTCTTGGAGGCCATTCGTTTGGCAGTGAGGGTCAGACATACGGTTACAGTCGCGAGCAAGCCTTCAGGCACATTGGCCACAATGATACCTGTGAAATAATAATATTTATTAATATTAACAGTTTTTTAAATTATACTATAATATGAGTGATAAAAATATAGTGTTCTTTACCAATAAGGAAGATGACCGCGTCGAGCCAATGGTAACCGAGGATAAAGGCAATGACGAAGAAAGTAACTCCGAGAAACACGGCCACGCCTGTGATCAAGTGAATAAAGTGGTGGATTTCCTTAGCAATGGGGGTTTCACCGGTGTCCAAACCTGAAGCTAAGCCGGCAATACGACCCATAACCTAAAATAATATGAACGTTTTGAAAACATAATTATTGAAACAACATAAAAAAATATTAAAAATGTTAAATATTTTAAAACACTTGTAAGTTTTTTACCGTGTTATCACCGCAACAGATGACGATTCCCTTGGCGGTACCTTCAACAGCGTTGGTGGAGAAGAAAGCTAAGTTCTTGGTTTCCAGGGGGTTTTCGTTGGTGAATTCAGCACCACGGGACTGTGGTTCGGACTCGCCGGTCAAACTCGAGTTATCTACTTTAAAGCCGCGCGCTTCAATAATACGAATATCAGCTGGAATCCTGTCACCAAATTTAACCTGTTGCAAAAAAAATATTTCATCATTATTTAGGCCATAGTAAGAAAATAATAATTTCTTAATCCTTAACTTATAAGAATTACTAACCTCAACAATGTCTCCAAGCACTAAGTCCTCAGCACGCAGCGTTAACTTCTCTCCTTCACGGATAACGGTGGCGAACTGGGGTACCATATTCTTGAAGGATTCCATGATCTTAGACGACTTGCTTTCCTGATAATACGAGAAGATACCGGTAACAATAACCACAGCCGCTAATACAATTCCAAGGTACAAGTTGTCATCTGCTGGTTCTTCGACGGTACTCGCCTGCAAACATTATAATTTATTAAGAAAATCTAAAACTAGAAACGTAACGTTATTAATTCAACATAGACAATGGCTGGACATACCTGAATTCCGTAGGCAATAAAGCAAAGAATAGCACCAATCCACAGTAATAAAGCAAAGCCGCCGAATAGATTTTTACAAAATTTCACCCATTCGGGTGTCTGTTTTGGAGGTGTGAGTGCATTTGGACCATCTCGTTCAAGATTTTCTTTCGCCTTTGCATGACTAAGTCCCTGTAAAAGAATATCAGTTTAGTTGCTACCTAATTTAAAACTAACATTTCTTAAATAAAACTCATTGTATTATTTTATATTTACGTTCTCGGGATGTGTCTGAAATCTTTGGTATAGTTCTTCGGGCGTTACTTTGTGGTAGTCGATATCTAATTCCTGTTTTAGGTCATCTAAATCTCCTGGTTTCCGCTTCTTCGCAGGGGGTTTCCGGCGAGTCTAGGAAATATACGTAAAAATATTATACACATAAAAAATAAAACACAGAGCAAATTATATCCATATAGATATAGATTTATTGAAATATATGTAAAATTAACAATATATGTAGAAATATTATTATTAATACTAATAATATTATGTTAAATCAATTTTGTAAAAACTCATCACAATTACCATTTTAATAAAAAAATAAAACTTAACAAAACATATGAATAATAATGATTGAATACATGCTTCGAAGTGGCAACTGACGGATACAATTTACTAAATACATATACGTAGATGATCAGATGTCAGTTGTCACTTGCAAGGCCATTATGAGGTGAGAATGCAAATTAAAAACCTTATACTGTCCATCAGCAGTTCTATTATCATCCTTTACGGGCCCGATGGTGGCGACACGGTACGAGTCGGTGCGGCCATGCTGCAAACATAACTAGGGGCTAGACACATTCTACAAGGCGGCCCTAGGGCCATGCACTGAAACTAAGTGAAGTGAGGATGAGTAGCGACACCAAGTCATTCTGTATTAAACTATAAATTTAACAACTGTTTAATTCAAAATCACTTGTTTATATTGAATACATGAAAAATATGAAATATAAAAAAAAATCATATATTTTAAATAGCTTATCTATTTAAGATGAAATATCATTAAAATAAAAAAAAAATACTATCAAGTCACACACAAAAATTGCTTAAATGTAACTGAAAGGGCACACACATAAATGAAACGTGCTGGAGTTGATTATGTTTTTCCAATTACCATTGTGAACTACGGACGATACGTGTAGGTAGGTACACTGTAGTTATTGTCAAGACACGGGCACACAGCAACAGCGAGCGTGTCCGAGAGGTGTAACCTTGACGACCTGCTATGAAGTCCTGTTAGGGATCGCCGGCTCAACGACGCTCAATTGAGCTGAACTAGTTGCGTGTGCGAACCTGACAGCGACAATACAAACCAAAGGCACCGCGCACCTCTGTGCAATGTTGCCCCACTAAACTACACATGCGCACTAATTCAAATTGAATTTATCGTTTTAAAGTAACACTGTCGGTGCTAGTTTCAAATATCATTGGTGAATAACTGCGCACAGAACGAATTATGACCTAGTTTTAGTGCCGTCGGGAAAAGCGCATGGGCATATGAGAGCAATAACGCTAATGTAGTGGGAAAATAGCTATAATGTCACTGAGGCTAAATGCGTCAGTGGTGCCATAAACAACCCGGCCGTCGCCGTCGATAATTGATGAACGCTGCATAACGGCCCTCATTAAACCGCGCCCTGGATCCCGATGAAGGTTAAACTTAGGACACGAATAGGTGTCGGACTTTACGCGTCTTTTGAAATACTAGGATTTTTTTTAGGCTATACTTTAAATCCTACAATATACATAAATTGTGTTGACCTAAAATAAATCTCCAGTATCTATGAATTAATTATTGATAAGATCATACAAGTTCTATTTCTTATATTGCTTAATTTTATTGAAATAGAAATCCCAAAAAGCTATATAATCTTTTCTCAAATCGATATACCGGAAGCTGGCGTAGAAATTTTAAATATACTGAAATATATCTGTTACTGAAATGGAAATACAATTGCACATCAAAAATAAGGCGTGCTCCATTCGTTACATAAGCCGCACGCAGGACGCTTGCGCAGTGCGACCTAACCCCCGCTACCCTCGACATAAATAGCTAAAGACAAGGTTGCCACCCCGGGCCCCGGCGACCGCATTCTATAATCTTTGTAAAGGTTAAACCGGAATATCTGATGAAAAATAGAATCCGGTTCCGTATTAAATGAAACATGTTTAAGTACATAGCCGAAAGAATAATGGTTTTAGGAGTAGCGGATTCCTTTTATTTAATTTTAACACAAACAACGTGTGTTACATAAAATATATCTATTGATTGGACAAAGATTGCAGTTATCATGATAATGTTTTTACAATTTTACTTTTTTAATAGTTTTACTTTTTTTTATATCTTCACGCTATATTCTGCACATAGTAGGGTAGACCGAGGAAACCTGGTAACTAATATTACGACACTCCGTTCTCATTACAACACTTTCGTTATGCACTTCCACATACTTCTGGAGGCATTGCATATTGAGTGGCGAAATTCAACGCCGCGCTTTGTCTCACAATCAGAGCGAGAAAATAAAAATATTTAATATTTCATTTTCTCGAGTGGTAATCGAACCCACAAGCTGTCGCGTTTACAACCCATGCCCTACAACCGCCCTCTACGGTTTAATAATGTCTGGTTCCATTCTAACGATACCATAAAAGTAAAATACTAGCTATCTAATTAGTTTTAAACATACTACATAATTTAAACGTTCAAAGAAAAACATTCAGAACTGCGAAAAGTATTTGACCGATCAGAATTCCATTGCCACGGCCACGAACTGGTTAGTACCGAAAATTTGTGGTTACTATCGTAGTAGTACCACATGTGAATGAGACTATTATTTTTAACTAAGTCAACGTCGCGCCGCCCAATGCGATTCCCGACATACAATTATAATATGCGACCGCTGCCAAAACACTATTAGTCGCCGGATTCACGTGTGTTTGTTGATATTCTGTGATGTGCGTCATCATACCTTCGAATTGGACAATTACAAGGATAGGTGGAACTTACTTATGCATACTTATGTTTCTATTCTATCTATATATTCATTTTATTAATACTCTCTATCTGTATTTATAAACCGCTCTCAAATCTGACATCGATCTTGAGATGACGTTTTCATTCATAAATTATTACTTAGTTGTTCTTTTCAACTTTTGGCGTACCTACCTTAAGTAAAGTTAATTAAGATATCTATTGAGTTTGTTTTTAATATTTTATTACGATTTAATTACAGCGATAACATGCACAAAAAACAATAACATTCGTGAATTTAATTATTTGTACTCTAAAGATAGTAAGGTTAATGTTCTCCAAGTACTTCAAATATTTTACACATTATAAATATATATTTTAGACGTCCCCAGATAAATTCTTCTTTATTAAAATGTTATTATTTACGTAATTCTAAACCCATATTCATATAAAAATCAATAAACGTATCCGATCTCCTTTTAATTGGTCTCTCCTAAGTTGTTCTCGTATTACTGAATATTGAGTTTGATTATATTCCGTCGTTAGTAGGCACTGTATACTGATATTTATTACTAGTCGCAGAGTGACAATTGAAAAATGGATTGTCTTATACAAAATTCCGTTTATATAATTTACTTTATATTGTCAATATAAAAGCAAAATTATTGTAAATTTTAGAAATTATGAATTTCTTAATTTTGAACTTGAAGAATTTAATCTAGGAACCTGATTGCTAGGTGCGTGTTATCGTCATAAAGGATAAAGGAAATACTCCAATAGAACGACGGCACTCTATGCGATTTAAATGACATAATGACAAGGCAATTTTCTAATAAACCTTCGGTGCTCTTATATCTAGTTCTCGTGTCCGAACCGCAGCCGCCTCTCGCGACAACCTGTTTAGTTACTTCCTTCGGGACACCTTGTCAAATGTTATAATGGATGGAGAAATGTTGATTGTCACCAACTTTTCATATGCCATTGTTAAAGAAGGAGAATAGTGGATATCTAAGTATATCGACAAACAAAAAAAAATATAAATTTATAATAATTTAGGGAGTTCCAGTCGCACTGCTTATATCGATTGGAATTTCGATAGTTTCTAGTTTTTTTTAATTAAATTTAAGTATAAGAATAGCAGTATTTAATTTAAAAACTGGTAGTTGTGAATAACAATCCTCACAAAGAATTTGTAGATGGCATATGAGTAGACCACAAACCGAAGTGTCTCTTTCGCCGCACAGATCGATACGAGCTGTTACGCAACTCGACCGCCGCTGTCTTCAATACATTGCTCCTTTTACATTCTTCGAATGCTTAACATTTTTTGTTTCATTTCTAACTAAAGCACTAGGATGATAAAATAATTGTAATACTCTAATATGTAATACAATGTAAAAAAAAGTATTATTGACCGCAAGCTTAACGAATAAGAGTTGCGTTGAATATAAAACCTAAACTATTTTGTGCGAAAGCAAAGTAACACTTTGAACTATTATGGAACAAAGGGAAAATGAGACGTGCAAATGGATTCCCCTGCTACGGCCGTCGGAGATATGGTTCAAAGCAAGCACATTACACAGCCAACGAAAATTACTAATGATGACCACGACATCTTTTGTAGTTGAGACTTCTTCTGCACTCACTGTTAGCTACATGCACTCACGTTATCACGAAAATACCACGCTATGAGGAGACAATTAAAAAAAATCAGATAAACACTACTTGCAAGCGCACTGCACTCACCTCGCCCATTTTAGCTAGTCTTTATGTAAAGGCGGGATTAAAAGAGCAGACCGCCTTCTGGTCTCTGCTGCGCTCCTCGATGGAATGAGAGTGGACCGTCGCTAGTTCTGCAACAACGGAGACCGTTACCGTACGGCTTCCTCGCCTCAACGAAAAACTAAAATGTGTGCGCTTTCACGTCGTCTCTTCGCACGACACTGGGGCTATGTCATTATGGTATAAAA
This sequence comes from Heliconius himera, assembly GCA_021202915.1. NCBI lineage: Eukaryota > Metazoa > Arthropoda > Insecta > Lepidoptera > Nymphalidae > Heliconius > Heliconius himera. The sequence continues at coordinate 70,518 of JAJHJA010000569.1, forward strand.
CTAAAACCCGGTATGAGAGAAGTGCACGGGTGGAGGAGGCGCGTAGGGCGCGACTTTCGGCGGCCTGTTTCGGGCGGCGACTGAGGACGGAGCTGGCTGCTATTGAGCCGACGGCGCACTGACGTCACACTGCGTCACGACGCCAGCGCCGCCAGCGTCGCGCGCAGCCCGCGGCCGCGCGTGGCGCCCTCTGCCGCCGTCGCACCGCGCCGCCCGCCCGCCCCGAACGTAACCTTCCACAACCGATACGATGACAACCGCCACACATATTATAGATATACTTATATATCATTAAACTCATATACGAGTATCTTTTAACATACAACATAAATATTAAATAATAATAAGGAATGATGTGGAGAAATTAATGTAATCGTGTCTATATCATAATTTTTTTAAGCCATCGTAGCCGAGTCGAGAAATTTAACGGTTTACATGATGGGTTTGAGTTCGTTTTCCATTGGAGGGAATATTAGCCTTCAAATTATTTATTCTAGTAAAATGATACAGAGCGCCGCCTTTGATCCCGCAATGCAATCTCTCTCCAATACATGTAATTAAAAGAATAGCAAATTGGTTTTTTTTGCTTACTTTTCTAAATGCGAGATCTGCCTAAGCAAAAACAAATTAAGGAGAAACATTTAATCATAAAACCCACCTACGATAAAATTAATATTATTATCACGTCATTACAGTACTGTAAACAAATCATTTTAAAAATATTTAAAAGAACATGTCCGTATGAAACATTATGTTATAAATCAAATGTAGAGTAGTAAAAACCAAAGTCATAAATTCAGTCTGTTTAAAATAAAGATATATTTTTACGCAAAATACATTTGCCTAATTACTTATTTAGAAAACGTATAAGAATTTAAACGTAGCGAGTAAACTCGAATCCGCGCCTCCTTGAAACCGACCAGGCACTCTCACCACTAAGCCATACGTTCCCATCAAGCTACGTCGAAATTTTTATACGCTTGTTCCAACTTATTTATGTTGTTAGCATCTCTGTAGGGAGATTTTTACAAATTTCCGCTACCCAAAGATAATTAATTACTAAGAATTATCGTCTGGCAAGAGAATGTTATTTATTAAATATTTTAACATTTTTAAAGTGTTATTCCACACTTAAGTATTCAATTCAAATATTTATTTTATTTTTTTAAGGTAAAAACACGATATATGATAGTACTAAATTTCATTATAGAGTTAATGCGAAAAGTTGTAGTTATTATTTTTTTCGGATTGTGGAACAACTGCAATAGAATGACAAAAGTATGAATTTATAAATATTGTTTAATGTTTTAGAATCAGTTTATGCTTTGCATCCTCTTGTTTGTAACACACGTCAGTGAGTGTAGTTTTTCCTCCGTATTCTTGGTATTCACATTTTATAATTTACATATAAATTTCGTACTTTATCTTTAAGACAAATACCTATATGTCTTATAACAACATAGCCATAGGTAAATAAAAAATAATTGAAGATAACTTCCAATAGCCTAGGTACTAAATTTAACGTTTATTTGTGTTGCAAATATATATTTCTTTGTATTTTATTCTATACTGTTTTAATTTTTAATGTTTGACTGATATTGTTTAGAAATTTATCGTTGATATAAGTAACCTTATTATAATCCTTATGTTCGAATATATTATATTTTAGATTAAATTGCAAACATTACGTAATTCCACTTAAATTTATTTAAAATGTTCACTAAATTGTACAATCGTTTTAAAGCTATTATTAGATTTTATAACTCTACTAACGACCCGCTCGCGGCTTCGCCCGCTTAAACTACTGACTTAAGACTTCTATGGTGAAAATTATTAAAACCTTAGGTTGAATTTTAGTAATTCCCATAAGAATATTCAATTGAATGTTTGAAGAAAAAACAACTTATCGACACTTCAATAAAATCGTAACTCATCGGTGTCTGTACATGGCACATATATCTGAAAAATTGTTTGTAATAGAGCTGATAATATATATAAGAATCTCAGAAACTGCTTAACCGATTTAAGTGCACTTTCGTATTTTAGCTAACTATAGCAAGGTAGGCAGAGGGAACCTAGTGTCAAGGCGCCGTGAGTGAACCGATTTTGATGATTCTTTTTTATATGAGACAATTACATAAGTGTTTAAGGAAACTGTAATGAAAACCAGGATGCAACCCTAGACTATCACCATACCAAAAATCATTAATTTCTGCTCGGTAGTTTTGCACGATTGGCGAACATACACACAGACAGACAAGAATTCTGCTGAGTGGTGTTTTAGCTTCTATAATCGAAATGTTAATGGATCTAATTTTTTTTTGTCTTTCATAAATAGAATTGACTTTTCTATCCTTTTATTTATGCTTGTGTATATATGGAGATATGACGTAAAGGGCGTAGCGTTACCAAACTAACGTAACTAAGCGTAGCGTTATAAAACTAACTTTAGTTTATATCTATTATTTCTCCATTTTAGCTTTGCTAGCTTTGCCTTTGTTATTTCCAAATCTGTATTAGTATCTTATTTGCTGAGGACGTAAACGCGACAAGTTGTGGGCACGATTCCCACTCGAGAAAATAAAATATTTAATATTTTACTTTTCTTCGCTCTGGTGTCGAGTAAAACGCGGCGTTGAGTTCCACCACTTAACACGCAATGCCTCCAGAATTCGGCGGAAAGTGAGGAGCAGAGTGTCTTAACATTGACTACCTCTGCTTGCCCTGCTACATGCGTGATCTTTATCACTACGTGAAGCTAGGAAAAATGCTATTTTAGTATTATAATAGTATTATCTATACAATGTATGCTGCAGTAAAGACAAAGTTTTTAGTAATTTATTGATATGTACAGACTGTAGTATAAGCCAATGGTGGTGAACGCGATAGGTTGAGGGTTCGAAATATTAATATTTTATTTTTTTCACTTTGGTGTTGCGGCAATGCGCAGCGTGGAGTTCCGCCACTTAACACGCAATCATTCCAGAATTCGCCAGAAAGTCGGAAGCAGAGTAGTTTTACATTAGGCTCACCTGCCTACCCTACTACATGCGAGATACCGTGTGAAACTAATGTCTGTTATACTAAGCAAAATACCTACACTTTCAGCATTTTTTGAAAAGAAAAAAAAAACAAAATAATTTATAAAACATAACAAAAATTAACTCAATTACTTTATTAATCGTTTTACAATATATACTCCAGATAATATAAGAAAAAAACCCATATCCAGTTCATCGAGTTGCGCAATAATCACATGTATAGCTCCACATCCAAAGTGAGGGGGCGCCACCTGTCAGATATTAATTTCCGGCACTTGACGTCGTACCTCACGTAATTACACGTCAGCACATACAGACGTGCCAGGTCGTACAGTTGCTAGCCAACGGCCAGCACGCCCCACACCACTTATGCACGTATTCAGGAGTCCGATGCTTAAATAATTGATTTCAATTCGAGCAAAACATCGGTCCTGATACGTTCTTTTTTTTTGTAAGCAACAGAAATATTGTTTATGATCAATAATAAAAATTGTACATTAGATATTTAAGTTCTGTTCAAGTTTTCGCCCGAAAAAAGGTTATATAAAATGGTGACAGCTTTGTTTTTTTTTTATATTTGTTCTACTTATAAAATTATTTTTTATTATTTTTTTTTTCAAAGAATAAAAATCAAACAAGATCAGCACGATTATAAATAAAAAATTAGGATCAAGTAATGCTTTAACTTATAATAAGGTCATCGTGAAAATCAAAGTTAGATAAAGATTAGACATGATTTCGTCTTGACCTTCAATTTGGCGCCCCTTACGAATAACTGGAGCGTTGCCTAAAGGCACGTACATATTTGGAGGAGTTTTGAGCAATGTGTAACACTCACTATTCACTATTCCTTATACTATATGTTTCAACGTATGAATTTCATATAGAACGCTTAAAACTGTAGAAGACTCATAAATCTGGTAAAAAACGGCTATACAAACAACTTATTATTGGTAATAAATAATGGTATAATGCGACTGCACCATGTAGTTTGTAAATTTAATTATATATTTCAAGACATTTTTTAATAAAATAATAGAAAACAATTTATTTTTAATCTAAATACGTATTATGTACGTACTTTAAAGACATTGCGGGATGTTAGAGAGCTCAAAGCTTCTCATCTAATGCCTAGAAAAATCGGAGAATTATTTTATTAATTTAAATCCTCCGAGTGGAGCTCGAACCCATAGTCATCGCACTCCTAACTTAGTCATTATTGTGAGATTATGATATCATACAGAATTGGCTTAACCAATTATTTTAACGTAAAAAAAATCGCAATTCTAATCGTTGTTTGTGAACATAATTTGACCGTAAATCATCTCCTATCATATCCATATCATACTAAAATAAAAAATAGGATAACGTAGAAGATTTAAAAAAAATAAAACACAATAATGGTTGCTCATTTTCTGCATCCAGTGCCCAACGTATCCTAGTATCCTGAGTATTTTCATTTGAACGAGTTTGCCCTAGAATGTTAAACAAAAGAATTTTTCTCATCCACACACATATAAAGGCTTTTTATGTAGGGTACCAGACAATACAAGTACTATTGTCTCTAACACATAGAATTCACTTACGTAGTTTTTTTTATTATACTATTCAGTTATTGGTTAATGACGTAGTAGTAAGTCATTAGATAACTAAGAATTACAGCAAAAATGTGACGAAAGTACCTTTTGTCTTGTGGTCTACCACGGACGTCCAGTCCAAGGAGTACGATCTGGCTAGATCTTTTTTTGTAAATAAAACAAATTATTTTACTCAAAACGCAATACCTCTAGAACTCGGCGGAAAGTGGGGAACGGTGTGTCTTAACAATAGGTTCCCTCTGCCCACCCTGCTGTGTGCGGGATACAGCGTGAAGCTGATTTAATTTAACAAATTATACTTAATATATTCTCTTTCCTTATGTAACATTAAGAAAATCATTATTTATTATACAACTAAAGACAAATTTATTAAGTGACACGTTGGAAACATTCCCTTGTTGATTCAATAGTTAAGAAAGACCATGGTGGTTTGAAAGCCCCATCCCATATATCAAAGATGTCAAAGTTCACAAGACAAAGAGATTTGAAGTGACGATAATTGAACAAGGCGCCCGTAATGTATTATGTAAGGCATTAGTATGAGCGGTAGAGCAAGAGGCCATTCCTTCAGCATAGAAAACCGGCTGATATGAAAATTCATCGTGGAGCGGTGTCGGGCGGAGGGTAGAGGGCTGTAGCATGTGGTTTGAGGATGGGGGCGCACGGAGGCTCTATTTGGGTCACCCCGGGCGTCATTCTCCACGATCAATAACCGGAGTCGGCGCGCGCCGTTTGCCCTCTTACTTGCGCCGCCATGCCACATACCTAACTTGTCGCGAATACTGCCATATCGACATCAATTATTATATTAATAGTTCTTGTAAACAATAACGCCTCGAGATATTTATTAAATAACATTGTTTTATAAATATATATATATTTGAATTGTAAAAACTTTTCTTATACAATGTACACGAGTTTCAATCACAAAAATACGCCTCCATGCTTTGCGAGTTTAGCCTGAAGTTATTTGGCCTACTGCACTAGATTTATAAAATATAAAAAGAATAATGTAACAACTAGGGTTTTATTTATAGTTGTAAATTAGTTTTAAGTATAAAATAGATTTAGGTAATATAGTAATTTCTTCAATAAAAATGTGTTTACAAATGACATTACAAAAAGATAGGAATTAAATCATTAACATTATAAATGCAAAGAAAAGCAGCAATAAAAAATATCACAAAGGTACAAGAGAGGATGGCAAAATGTTAATTTGTTCATAAATTTTTAAAGGAGAGAATTTTTGACCAATTTCATGTTTTAGTAAAAATTGTCTATTTTAAGACTGCAATTTTATTAAAAATGCCAATGTCGAAACTGTACCTAAATTACGACTTGCGTGAGTTAAGAATATTTAAACACGTATGTTATGGGAAGAACGTAGACAAAAGTTAATATGTTTTTAAATAATATGAAATTAATTATTCTCTAAGTTTTTAATAATTAAACAAAGTTTTACACATGAGTTGTGATTAACTTTTATTTACCGAAAATGAAACACATATCAATCAAATTAAATAACAATATAAACCGTAATAAACCACTTAAAAATGTAATTATGAAATAATATGCACACACACAATAACATTCGTTCGATAAGTCTTACAGGTCAGCTGGTGTCATATTGTTCCAAAGAGATAAAACGATCAAGCTTAAAAGGGTGTTAAAAATAAAATAAAGAATTGCATCACTAGGGTTGGTTTAAATAATAGTAAATCTGAAAGAAAAAATACAATGGGTATTGCCATGCCATTTTCATTTAAACTGGATCGAGTTTGCTAAACTTTTTACATTAGGCAGCGCGCAATGGACTTTTTCTCTCTAATATTCCTATGGCTCATTTACTTTCAAGATTTATGCTCCTAAAAGAATATTACTTTATAGAATTCCGAATGTGTTCTTATATTAAATCTGCTTAATTCTCTCCATTCCGATCATGGTAACAGATTCTAATAGCGGTATAAAATAACGTAGGTGTTGTCATTCTGTAACCACTTTTGATATCACAGGAGTGGCGGACAAAAGTCGCTAAAACTGCTTTGAGGAGGTACATATGAGTTAAGTGCATTAACCCGTTATGTAAGCATAGGACTATTTGCAGCTACGCTGTTCATTTTTCAAATCTGGTTGACAGAAAATAATAAAAAAAAATATGGTTGTTTTTTTTAAATCAATTCTGACAGGTAATAGTAAGTAATGATTTAGGCTTAATAAAAAAAGAAATTTGGACTTAATATATAACCAATGAAAGCAACTCCAATAAAACAATTAGATGATTCCTAATCCAATAGATTACAGTAATAAATATAATAATATTTTGTAGTGATGTTCGTAATTTTGTAAATAATGACCTTATTAACCTTAACCTATATTAATCTTAACCTGTATATTAAATTATTTCATATAATACACAAAATAGCAGTAACACTCGTCAAATCAACTACTTACGAAAGCTCAAAGTGCTCCTAACATTCTATAATAGATTTCAGTCAATGAAATTATTATAGAGCAAACGAATATGATTGAATATAAACATATTTTATCATGGCCGTTGCTAAGCCAATGGTGTTGATTCACTCGCTTTTATATACACGATGAAGGTGAAGTCAAAGGAAGTTTATTGATATGCATACATATATACAGACAAATAAGATTTATAGTTTAGTGAAATATTTTAAAAATTGCGCACGTCACTACATACATACACGCGTGAATATTCTTACAATATTATCTAATAATAATATTTTTGACCTAATTAATAGGTGCCCAACTGAAATAAAAATTTCAATGAAGGATTAATTAACTTTTCTACAAAAGTTACGTAATTTTCGCTACAACTGGAATTATTTTTAACAATTTCAAAGTGTTATTCCACATTTAGGAAAGAAAAATACTTTTTAGAAAACGTATAAAAACGTAGCGAGATTATTTATTGGAAGCGTGGAATTACTATTATTTAAATTGCATATTAGTTTATTCCGATTTTCCGAGAAGTTTTTTTTGAATGCACATAACAAAGATTTTTCTTTAAAATATAAAATCCTCATAGTTCTTGCCATTATTAACGACTAATCATATTAATGAAGTTCTATTCTTGTATCTACTATTATTGATTGGCAAACAATGTAGACGAAGCCTACGAGGCTATAAACGTACGATCTTTTTCGTCTCAAGTGACATAATATGACACATAATGGTGACAATGCACCGATTGCATGCAAAATTGCAATTTAATGTTTAAACTGCATGTCTTTTAGAATAAAACAGCTTCACGCTGTATCCCGCACACAGCAGGGTAGGCAGAGGGAACGTAGTGTTAAGACACGCCGTTCTCCACTTTCCGCTGAGTTCTAGAGGTATTGCGTGTTGAGTGGCGAAACTCAACGCCGAGCTTTGCCTCGACACCAGAGCGAAGAAATGAAAATATAAATGTAAATAAATATGTCATTCCCTCGAGTGGAGATCGAATCCACAACCAGTCGATTTTACAGTCACTCTTTGTACCACTGGCCTTTCTTTCTGGCTTTTGAAGACGTTATTGCAATATGGCTACTGGAATAGAAGCTTTAAAAGTAATGGAATAAAAGTCTGATAATATACTGTTAAAGACCAGTAATGCGAAGCAAAACCAGAAAGCCTACTTATGTAAAGAATTTTTTTTCTTTTCCAGCGAAACTAAGCGTACAATGTTCGCTGAAACAGAGCGCAGTCGCAATGTGCGAAATTAACTAGGTTAAAGTTGAACGTTCTTCTTGCAATTGATTAAAGTACCTCGCGAGAGAGATAGCGTGAGTCTAGGTGACTAGAAATGTGGAAAAATTGTGTGGTGTTTGTTAATGTGAAATTTGTTCCCCTGTGAGCACCGGTACTGAAGATATACACCCTAGCGCCATTACTTGATACAATTACAAATAAATAAAGCAGCTTCACGCTGTATTCCGCACACAGCAAGGTAGGCAGAGGGAACCTAAGTGTTAAGACACTCTGTTCCCCACTTTCTGCCGAATTCTGAACGCAATGCGTGTTGAGTGGCTGAACTCAACGCCGTGTTATGCCTCAATATCAGAGCGAAGAAATATACATTTAAGTAAATATTTCATCTCCTCGAGTGGGGATCGAACCCACAACCAGTCGGTTTTACAGTCACACTTTGTGCCCCTGCGCTACTACTGGCCTCAACAGTCAAATGTTGATTCAATTTTCATGACATTTACTTAAGCAACAAAGTCACTTAACTTTCTGTTGGTGCTTTTATTTTTTCCGATGGACTATCTGTATAATTCAGAAATATTGAAATATTATTTGAATATCGTAATTTACACTATTTATATAATTTATATTTGATTACACAATGGTGGAACCATTAACTTGTTTTATATTTCCATATCTTCGTTCTTGTGTCAAGGCAAAGTGCGGCGTTTAGTTCCGTCACTCATCACGCAATACTTCCAGAATTGCCAGAGTGTCTTAACTCTAGGTTCCCTCTGCATATCCTGCTGTTTGCGGGAAACACCGTAACGCTTTTTTTTTTTTAATTTTGAATGTTAAATAAATTAAAGAGTCCAGCCGTGGCACAGGGGCTCACGTAGAGGGGGTTCGATTCGCATTCCAAGAGAAAGATGTTCCGGTATCGAGGCAAAAGTTCCGCCACTCAATGCCTCCAGTATTCGGCGGAAAGTGGGGAAGTAAGAACGGAAACGAGAAGTGCCTTAATGGGACCCGAGTGCTGACTCTATGTTAAGTGAGTGTTAACACGAGTTTTAAGTCTAGGGCCAACAGAATGTACTAATATTATTAAGTAATTTGCTAATTTCTAACTTTCCGTTACAAGTTTCCTTTAAGATAGAAGTCTTTCTGTCGTTAGGGTTCCGTAACTTTTAAGGAAAAAAGGAACCCTTATAAGATTTGTTTGTCTTTGTTGTCTCTTTGTCTGTCCGTCTGTCAAGGGTCTTTATCTCAGGAATGCTTGGAGATAACGAGTTGAAATTCAAACTATGTACTAAGATCCCATGATTTCCTGAAAAAAACGTATTTCTACATTTACTTAAAAAAAAGTGGCCTTTTATATTGCAAAAAACGCATATTTCGACACTATTAAGGGAATCAAAATTAATAGGATACTTCCGGTTAACTCGAGATCTCCAATTTTTCTACCAAACCCTCGTTAGGCGACTCCGATTAGCGCCTGTCCGGTGATAGAAAGATGTTCATTATTATTAGTACCTAATTGTCAAAATTGACAAAGAAAATAAAATGCATAAGATAAAATTGGGCAAAATCACAGTTGCAATGTTTTAATATTAAGTTTTTAAGTAATTGGATCAAGCAACTCGACATTAAAATGCTTTCCGTTTCAAGTCATCTTATTTTAACCGACCGTATAAAAACCACTGTTAAATTTGGCATTTGGAGCTGTTATACTTTTATTTAATTCAATCTCGTCTACTTTTGGCTTTAAACTATAGAACCAAGCAGAACGAAATATTTTTATTCAAATTGAATAAGGCCTATATACACAATTTAGTACATTTTTAGTAAAAAATAATTTGTTTTATCCTTTTTTAACAGACTACTTACATAAGCAGAATAAGCTATAAATTACAGATTAAATATTTGAAACATTGATTTTTTTTTACTGGTACTGGTATTATATATATGAAAAATATTTTAATATTTGGAACAGGGTCGGTAATCTGCTAAACAGACACCAGTGGATTTTATGTTATGTAAATATAACTGTGAATCAGCCAGCGTTAAGTGCATGCGAGAATTGCCGTGCTCTATATAATTCAATTATAAAACTGACGGCCCGTCGCAAAGGTATTGTATGAAGGATGTACACCCTCAGACAAAACACTAGATCCGTGGGAATGAGAGAATTAATTTTTTTCATTGATGAGACCAGTCGTGGCGCAGCGGCACGAAGTGTGACTGTAAAACTGACTGGCTGTGGGTTCGATCCCCACTCGAGGAGATGAAATATTTACTTAAATTTATATTTCCATTTGTTCGCTCTGGTGTCGAGGCTAAGCGCGGCGTTGAGTTCTGCCACTCAACACGCAATGCCTCCTGAATTCGGCAGAAGGTGGGGAACGGAGTGTCTTAACACTAGGTTCCCTCTGCCTACCCTGCTGTGTGCGGGATACAGCGTGAAGCTGATTTATTTTTATTTATTTTATGAGAAAAAAAAGAAACTCTGAAAGTAGAAAACAATTATTCTAACATGGGCGATTGTAAAGCAACGAATAAGAGAAAAAAAAAAGCTGTAACCAAATTTAATGAATCCACTTAAAACGTAATCCTTTAGAATCCAGGTTGAGCCAGATTTACCTACAATAAGTAGCGTGAACTGGAGCAGACTCCTTCAACATCCGTTCGCAATCAGCGCATTCAATAGTCACAAAGGCTATAGAAATATTTTTTTTTTGTTTGAGCTCTTAATACGTAGGCTAAGTCAAATAATAATATAAAGTAAATTTATTTAAATTATTAAAAAAATCTGTTGTTGTAATCGTTGAATGAATTAACAATGGAACTGCTTAGTCTTGAATATTTAAACTCGAATTTGTATATGAAAAAATAAAATGAAAGGCTGTGCATGCCCTTACTGAGACCAAAACGATTTTATATAACGATAAAGTCCCGACAAGCCATTTGGCAGGAGCTCCTGGCAACTTGGCAACTTGAAAGTGTTTTAACAAACTTACTACAACTTTACAACATATCCACTTGTCCATTTCTATTCTCTAAAGGTTATAGTGGTGGCGAATAAAATTGTATTATATAAATTATGACATAATTGATAAATACAATGTATATGACAAGCTAATTCTAGTTAATAGTTAAAGAGTTATAAATAGTTAACTGAGTATCAATTTATCAATAAACAAAATCAAAGAAAAATCCTTATTTTTCCCGACTGCTAAGGAATGGTTATGTTTTTCGCGCGTATCTTGTACGTATGTATTATTCTTTATTACCTCATATCTCCAGAACCGCTGAACTATAAGTAATTCTTCAATCAATAAAAATTTTACCAGGAACCCCGCAAAATTTAAAGAGGTCCCGACTGTTAATCCTAATAAACTATTGGACTTGCTTATTTTCTTTTTAGTTTTATGCAGTCGGGGTTTTTGTTTTTACAAATATATTTTTTCGTAGGTACGTATGTAAAAATACTGTAATTATAAATGTAGGTACATTTACATTACAGTATTTTTTTAGATAAAAGTAAGCATTTGTTCAAAAACTAACTAATTAAACTTTATTGTACCCTAACGCTATATAACTATTAAAATTGTTTTTTTTTTTTTGAGGCCAGTAGTGGCGCAGCGACACGAGGTGTGACTGTACAACCAACTGTTTGTTCGATGCCCACTCGAGGAGATGAAATATTTATTTAAATTAATTCCATTTAATTTCCATTTCTTCGTTCTGGTGTCGAGGTTAAGCGGCGTTGAGTCCTGTCACTCAACACGCAATGCCTCCAGAATTCGGCAGAAAGTGGGGAACGGAGTGTCCTAACACTAGGTTCCCTCTGCCTGTGTGCGGGATACAGCGTGAAGCTGATTTGATTTTGATTTATTTACTATTTAAAGTTACTTCTATTTTAATATGCTAGAGAGTTATGTATCATCACAATACATTGCAGGGATTCCTAAGCTGTTCTAATAGACAAAACATAATTGACATTGACTATGTCATAATATAGATAAAATATCAATAGCAATTATTGTATTACTTTATCTTTTTTTTTGTTAATTTTGATTTTTTTATCAGCTTCTTGCTGTATCACGCATATAGCAGAGTAAGTAGAGGGAACTTAGTGTTTAGGCACTTTATTCTCCACTTTTCGCCGATATTTTCCACGTATTGCGTGTTAAGTGGCGGAACTCAATGACGGGGTTTTGCCTTTGCGCCAGAGCGAAGAAATGAAAATATTAACAAATAATCATTTATTCCCTGAGTGGGGATCGAACCCACAACAGTCACGATACCGTCACACCCTTGTGTCCCTGGGCCACGACGGCCTTTGAATTTATTTCATAAAATATTAGCCTTGAGATGCTGTCATAGTGTTTAGGTACGAGAAAAATGAGTCAGAGGAAAAGAACAGTTAAGCTTCATCATCTGTCACCAAATTATCTAACGCTAACTGTAGACTGCCAAAACGAAATAACCTTCAATTTAATTAATTCATATAAGTAATTTTATATGTGCAACAGACATTTATTATAAAAGAACAATATAAATGAAATATGAATACGTGTTAAGGAAAATCTTAACGTTGTCATATCGTTAAAACAACATTCAACAACAACATTCGTTAAAATGGTATATCTTTTTTATTTATAAATTGATTGAAATAAAACAAATACTAAATGTTATGCAGGCTTGCTAAAATACAAAAGTGTAAAGTGCAACTAAATCGGTCAAGCCGATTCTGAGATTATCTTGAAAAAAGGCACAGACAAAATCTTTGAAAATATGATTTTAGTATAATATTTTTTTCTTATATATCTTTCATGTACAGATATCGACAGTTACAATTTTATTAAAAGAATATATTTTTACTTTTTTTATTTATTTAAAAAAAATTAAAGGAAAAGTCTTAAATAACATACTACAGATGCCAGAAAAGTTAATTTTACCTAATACAATTACTTACTGGCACGATAAGAGAATGTTGGAAAATGGAACCTCCTAAGAATTTAACCTTATAGGAACGTGGTGCCGCATTACATAATTTTATTTATTTTTCAATAGAACAATTGTTAAATAAAATATAATAGCGCTAAGTACAAAAGATTTACTCATCATCTTGTATATAAATAGTGTCTATTTGACATACAGAAGAATCTATACGGACTCATCTATACTAATAAAATGATAACGTTAGGTGTATGTACATGGAAGATATATAAGAAAAAAAAAGGAAAGTTTACTAATAGGATACAATTTTAATTATTAGAAAAGAAAGTGATGCAGATAAATAAATTAATAATTATATAGTTGAAGCGTTACAACCATATTTTATTCAAACAAAAAAAAAACAAATATAAAACCTTTTTAAAACGAAGCCAGTCGTTGCGCAGGGGCACAAAGTGTGACTGTAAAACCGACTGGTCGTGGATTTGATCCTCACTAAATTTGTATTTCAATTTTTTCGCTCTGGTCTCGAGGCAAAGCGCGGCGTTGAGTTCTGCCACTCAACACGCAATACCTCGAGATTTCGACAGAAAGTGGGGATCGGAGTGTCTTGTCTTTCTTGTGGTTCCCACTACCTACCCTGCTTTGTGCTCAATATAGTGTGAAGCTGATTTTTAAAAAAACGCTTTAATCTTATATACCTACTATTAAAAAAATACTGTAACTTTAGACACGATACATTTTTATTAACAATCACACATCAACTGGCAGAGAATGCAACCACGTTGCATGCATCAGTACATCAAAGCAGATTTATATTGAATATATTACACTTGCGCAATGCAGCGGAATCTAGACAAAACTAATATCACAAATTCAAAGTACAGCGAGTTCAAAGGAAACGGTGTTAATAACTGCATCCTTATAAAGATTCTGTGGTGACACGTCAGTTCAAACGTCGACAAATTTAAATAAGTTTTATAAAATACTCTCATTTCGCTTTTTAAAAATAGTAGAAAATATTATTTTTTTTAGATTCGCGCTGTATCCTGCTTATAGCAAGGGAACGCAGAGGAATAGTGTTAAGATACACCGTTACCCACTTTTCTCCAAGTTCTCTCCTCCAAGTTTCGAGATATGGCTTGGTGAGTGATGAGACTCACCGCCACACTTTGTGTTCTTACCGGAGCGAGGAAGTAAAAATAATTCACGCCTTTGAGTAGGAACCCACAACTGACGTGTTTACTGTCAGTCGATGTGCCGCCGCGCCACGACGGCCTCTAGTCTTTGTCAATATCATAATGTAATTTTAAATTTATAACGTAATAAAATAAACATGAAAGGCAAATGTTGTTCCAGATTTTGAATAAAAAGTAGAGCGTAGATAAGTTTAAAAGCACACACAAATAATATTCGAAGGTTTTCACTATAATACAAAAATTGTACATGAAAATCAAAAGTATCTACAGTTCACAATCGAATTTAAAATTCAAATAAATGTCAGTATTTATCAAAAAAGCACTATGACGAGTTTGTATTGGTAGACTTCGTATACAATTTTTTTTTTCAGCTTCACGCTGTATCCCGCACACTGCACGGTAGGCAGAGGGAACCTAGTGTTAAGACACTCCGTTCCCCACTTTCTGCCGAATTCTGGAGGCATTGCGTGTTGAGTGGCAGAACTCAACGCAGCGCTTGTCCTCGACACCAGAGCGAAGAAATGGAAATATAAATTGAAGTAAATATTTCATCTCCTCGAGTGGGCATCGAACCCACAACCAGTCGGTTTTACAGTCACACCTTGTGCCCCTGCGCCACGACTGGCCTCAATCCATACCTATATTATAAATTCGAAAGTAACTCTGTCTGTCTGTCTGTCTGTCTGTCTGTGCCGCAATCAGGGCCAAACCGCTAATTCAATTGTAATAAAATACTCATAAAGAGATACTTGAGGGTCTTCGGATGAACATAGGTTACTTTTTTTTCTCATATTTGTAATATTGTCGATATATAATAATATATTAAAATATTTTTCAATTTGACAGGCAATTTATTCCGCCATGTTAATAACAACCGACCGTTGCTAAGCAACGGTTTGCAAAGTTTATTTGTTGTTATAAGCAAACGTCACCCAAAATGAGCTTGCTTAACGCATACATGGCGTGCGCCGACTCAACCTTATGAGATACATAAAAATAATGTTTTACAAAAATATTGTCCTTTAAATAATGTTTAAAAAAGTCCGCGATACACATACCATATTTATCTCTGAAGCTTGAGCAAAGTAACACAGTAACAACAAGTAACCATTTCAATTAATTTACTTTATATTTATCGGGTTTTTGTTGTATGTATTTTCTATAATTTGATATTGATCCTTATGAAAATGAATATAATAGTCACTTTTAGCATTTCATCTAAATTGAAATTATAGTTCACTGTATAACATTCTAATAAATAATTAAGGAGATGTCACTGATTCGAAATAACCTAGCATACGACCGGCATAGTATGACCGACGCGAACGGGCAGATGACTTTGACGGTTTTGTAAATTTTCATACATTTTCGAACTACTGTTAATTTTTATGTAATTATTTGCTGTTTATAATTAATTTATACTTTTCTTTGGTTCTTCGCTTATTCGAGAAGCAGATTAGTTAGATTTTCATAAATTTCTTGGTGTGGTGTAAGTTGCGGCCCTGCGCGGCATCGGTGTAATATTATTTAAGTATTAAGGAGAGAATTGTTGGTTATTTCATCTTGGTTGGATGGTTATCTATACCGTTGTTATACACTTAATAAATAGTGGTTTTCTGGGATTCTATTTGATATTGCTCGCAAAACTTATCATATTTAATGTAGAAAGGACTTTAGTTATTTCATATAGTATCTATGTACGTGCGCAAGGAAGACGAGTAAAAAGATTTTTCCCGGGTAAATCAGTAAAATCGATCACTGAAAGTCCAATAAAAATTAGTTCAGTTATTCTGGATATTAGCTCGGGGAAATAGAAAGACAGAAAGAGATAAAATTATTAATAATGTAGCTGGTTTTGTTTAGTTTTTTTATTAAATATTTTACTATGGTTACGTTTACTTATATTTTTTTTATTTAAATTAGTTTATAGTGTAGCATTTTGATATGAAGTAAATCGTTAGGCTTAACTATAAATCCCAAAAAGACTCAAGCGATTATTATAGGTAGTCCAAGATTCATCGCTCAAATTACTGTACGTGATTTACCGTCTATATCGCTTGATGGAACAATGGAATATGTGTATGTGTATATATATACATATATATATATATATATATATATATATATATATATATATATATATATATATATATATATATATATGTATATGTAGGTATGTATTTATGGATGTATATATGTATACCTCTATATGTATATGCTATTAAAGTTTAATATATAAATATTCATTTGCTATGTACACCCCTTCCCATTTCATTAAATCTCTCCTCTACCCAAAGGTTGCCTGGAAGAGATCGCTCATTTAGCGATAAGGCCGCCTTTTGTACTGATATATATATTTTTTACAATATTGTGATCTGTATTTCTGGTGTACAATAAAGAATATTAGTTACATATTTTCACAAACAATTTCCTAAATATATCTATAAGCATTCGTAAAGTTTAAGCGGGCGAAGCCGCGTCCGGGTCCGCTAGTATAAATATAAATATGTAAATAAATTACAATAGTAACATTTTCACTTTTGAAGCATTAAATTTGGGTAAACCACAATACAGGTGGTACTGACAGGCCAGTCGTGGCGCAGTGGGCAACAAGTGTGTCACTGTAAACCCGACTGGCTGTGGATTCGATCCCTACTCGAGGAAATGAAACATTTATTTAATTTATATTTATATTCATTTCTTTCCTCTAGCGCGCGACGTCAATTTTTGACATTTAACTCGCAATGTCTCCAGAAATTTTCGGAAAATAGGAGACAGAGTATCTTACCACTATCTTCTGTTGAGAGACTGGTACTAGCAATAAGACCATGCCTACGTATGCTCTGTTTTACAATCTTCTGCACTTTGTCACATCGATTTTGTGTGCAATAAAGGTTTTTATTCTATTCCTACTGCCTACTCTGCTGTGTGCGGAATAAAAAAAATGCACTAGGATATTTTTAACATTTTTTTTGTGTTATTCCACACTTAGGAAAGAAAAAATCTTATTTAGAAATCCAGTTTCCAGGAGGCGCGGGTTCAAGTCCCGCTACGTTCAAATTTTTATATAAAATTATGATATTTATTAAATGTTGATATACAACCTGCTTATATATCATCCATAGACTTATTTATTTTTTATGTTCATAGTTTAACAATAGTGCAGTAATATGTACAATTTAAGTTGCAATAAATAGCAGGAGTATAAGTACTACTAAGTACCTACTACGTAACATAAGACGTGGTTTACGCAGAGACTAAACTCTTCTGTATATTCTAAATATGTAATTCTAATTTAAAGAGGCCAGTCGTGGCGCAGGGACACAAAGTGTGACTGTAAATCGACTGGTTGTGGATTCGATCCCCACTCGAGGAGATGAAATATTTACTTAAATGTATATTTCCATTTCTTTGCTCTGGTGTCGAGGCAAAGCGCGGCGTTTAGTTCTGCCACTCAACACGCAATTACTTCAGATTTCGGCAGAAAGTGGGGAACAGAGTGTCTTAACACTAGGTTCCCTCTGCCTACCCTGCTGTGTGCGGGATACAGCGAGAAGCTGATTTGTTGTTTTATTTATTTTAATTTAAATAAAAAAAAATCTTATTTTACTATGACAGTGGAATTCACACAAAAAAGGACTTAGAGATCAATCACAAAAGATATGAAAATGTGTTATAAAGTAATTGATCCCTAAAAAAAGGCTTCTTATTGTTTAAACAATAGAACATAGAATAGATCAGTTTAGTACTTTAATAGATGTATGTAAATATTGAAACCGCTACAAATTTATAAAAGATTTAATATAAAAGATTAAATTATCGAAGATAAATTTAGAAATCTTGAAATATTTCTAAGTTCATAGAATTCTATCGTGCGACGTTATTGATCCAACAAATTATTTATATAAGATGGCGATCTAATGAATTTGTATTTATATTTTTTTTCCAGTTTCACGCTGTATCCCACACACAGCAGGTTAGCCAGAGAGAACCTCGTGTTAAGACACTCCGTTCCCCACTTTCCGCCGAATTCTGGAGGAGTGCTGAGTGGTGGAACTCAACGCCTCGCTTTGCCTCGACACCAGAGCGAAGAAATGAAAATATAAATGTAAATAAATATTTCACTTCCTCGAGTGGAGATCAAACCCAGAACCAGTCGATGTATTTCTATAATATAATACACCTGATCCATATATTCGTAGAGCTAGCCAAAAAACCAAAATCTAGCTTACTTCTTGAAATAGTTTGAAATGTACACAAGTTACAAAAAAATATATAATAATATATATTCTATACTATATTAAAACAAAGGAAGTTGTAGATATAACGCTCTACTTATGCATAATCTATATATTGCCCAGCTGAAAGGGCCGGGTGCCACTCAATATTCAATTAAGCTAATGTGAAATGGCACTCAATATAAGTACATTTATTTTTCATTTTGGCAGCACAGAATAGTATTACCGGAGCACAAATTGTATTAAAAGGCAAAAATCGCACACTGCAGATTAGACAGATGGAACTTAGTGTTAAAACACTCCGTTCCCCATTTTCTGCCGAATTCTGGAGGCATTGCGTGTTGAGTGGCAGAACTTAACGCCGCGCTTGTCCTCGACACTAGAGCGAAGTAATGGAAATATAAATTCAAGTAAATATTTCATCTCCTCGAGTGGGGATCGAAGGACCCACAACCAGTCGGTTTTACAGTCACACTTCGTGCCCGAAGCGATTTAACTTAAAAGGCAAAAAAATGGCAACATTTCATTCTTTATATCATCAAATCTATAAATATAAATTGTGGTGTGGCAATATATTTCAGTTAAAAGAGGTTGTTCCAAAACTAGGTTACAAGGGAGTAATAGCTATAGTCTGCCGGCGTACGGAGCGCGTCGCGCCGCCTTACGTAACGCCGGCAGTCCTGTCTAATCAATACGGCACCAGCCTCAAGTCGAGCTGAACGTAAAAAGGCGGTGGATGTCCTAGCCTATCTGGAATTTATATAGCTTTGGAAAATCTTCTTTACTTTTGCTCGATTTTATTATGCAAAGTTTTATATCTATAATATCAATTATATAGAATCATTATATATAGGTCGTATTGGATATACCTACTTACATGTATATTAATATCAACATCTAATTAGACCTACATTAACTAGGAAAGTAAGAGAGATTAAATTTTATTTTAGTACAAATATACCATGAAGAAAAAGAGAAATTTAAGGTACAAAATACATGTTTTATATACAAAAATAATATATAAATGGTTGTAATATTAGGGGTCGTAGCAACTAAACGTAAAATATTTTTTAAATATTATTTTTTATATATTGTTTAAATATTAGTATTGGAATTATACAAAGCTTGTTGAGAAAGAAGCTACTAAACAATCAAAAGCGTTTATATTGACAGATCATTGATAATACTGTGATAAATATTTTTCTTTGAAAGTAATATAACATACTTCTAGTCTTACTATTTAAAAAAGAATCTGAATTTACTCAGTCATTAAAATAACAAAATGGAGTACGTATATTTCCACTATATAACTGGGTACAAGCAGTAGCCAGATAATAAAGTTAGGTACCAACTTAACGATTATTTAGGCATTCACAGAAACTATTTTCGTACATTTCGAGGACTACTGTGCGTGCCTACCCTTGAATTTATGACTCGTCTATACTAAAATAAGAAAATAAATGTTATACACATTTGTTACCTATAAAAATATTTTTTAAAGTGACTTTTTGATTGTTTTCTGAAAAAAAACCTACAAATAATATCTACGATTTGAAATTAAAACGCTAGTCATTTAAAAAGTTAAATTACATTAAAATATTTGCCTTACTTTATAAGTGACAGTGTATTTTTACAGATAAATAATGACTAAGTACCTATATGTTATATTTTTTTGTAAACTAAGTACGGCTCTTACATTTCTATAATGAAAATAAGCATTTGATTATGCAAAAGATCTAAATACTAACAAATGATTCTTCTAAAAGTATTTTTATATGATAGTACCGCGCCCACCTCCCACTAAATTAATCTGGATAGTGAGTTGACCTTCCACGTGTAATTGGTTCCGCTTCTCTAATACATAGGGCTAAAGCTAACTTAAATAACGAACAAATATTGACGTGCTATAATTAAGAAGTAATTAGGTTTATTTATGTATACATTTTCAGTATGAGCTGAAAACTATTAAATAATGTTAGTAACAATGAATAAAATATTTATTATATTTTATTCATTGTTCAAGAGGCTGTCGTGGCGCAGGGGCATAAAGGTGTGACTGTAAAGCGACGGTTGTGGCCTCGTTCTCCTCCGGCGGAATTACTTTGCTCTGGCACCAAGGCAACAGCCCGGCGTTAAGTTCCGCCACCTAGCACGCCTCTAAAAATTCGACGGAAGTACCCTTTGCCTATCCTGCTGTATACGGAATACAACGTGAAGCTAATTTTTTGATTCATTGCTTAAGCAGCATATATAAATATAAATCAAAATAAAGAACCATACATTTTGAATTACATTACACATTATTTAAATTACACCAGAATAATTTAATAATGTGTGTAAATAAAACTTAAAATTACATTGATTATCGAAAATTAAATGAGGAGTATAGTTTCAAAACCCGCCAAAACGATTTTTGACTAAAAACATTGTTTCATTTGAATATGAAGCGTCATCATTCATTGTTTCTTTTAGTTTAAGAATTATTAACAAATGTCGCTAAAATCTTAACAAATCAGCTTACAAAAGTAACAGTTTGTTGCAAACGCCGCTAAAATATTTCTAAAGCGTTTCAAATTCCGCCAAAACAAAATCGACCAATCACAGCAAGGCGTTTGCATCACGTGACGCAACAAACACTATGGCGATTTAGTTACAAACGTGAAGAAGTGCTGTTAGTTTTTTCTGTTTATTTTAAAGAACAAATGGATGACTTACCACAATTTGTTACTAAATGTGATCCTAAACAGGCCAGAAAGAGAAAAAGTGATAGATCAACATGGAAACGCACTGCAGAGCAAAAAAAAAGGTACGTAAAATTTTGTATCAAACTACATTTCAAAGTAAAGGGGATGGTGCTATGCATAATGTTATCAAAATATTTTTAGTTTTATAAAAGTAGTTCGTCAGTTTATTAGCTGTATATTTAAACTAGACTACTTTTAGAGGGGTTTATTTTTTGTTTAATTTGTCGTAATGAAGATTTTTTGTAGGTATTTAAAAGTACCTACTTATTGCTTATATTATGTTGTAATATCCAAGTATTAAAAAATGCTTAATTATCTACTAATATAGTGCTAAAAAAATACTTTTTATATTAACCATAAGTCAATATAATGCTACGTTTCCATTGAGGTAAAGCGGAGCGGAGCACAATACGCGAAATCTTAATCTTGCACTTCCGTTTGGTTGGTTTAATGTAAAAATATTATTTCAGGTATGAAAGTAAAGGTTTACCGAAGTTCCCGCAGTGCAATCATAACCAAAAATCTTTCAGATGTGCTAAATTAACTAACCAGGAAATAAGCAGATTTCACAGGAATTTTTATAAATGTACGACTAAAATTTCTCAAGATAATTTCATTTTAAAATACTGCAACGTAAAAAAAGCTTTTAATAAAAAAGAAAATTCTAAAAGAAACATTGCTACTAAATATTATGTCATTGGAAACCATAGTCAAATGATACCAGTTTGCCAAAAGACGTTTTTGGATGCTCTTCTGGTTAAAAAAGATAGAATTAAAGGTATTATGAGAAGATTTTATGAAAGTGGAGGGAATCATCCAGAAGAAAAGAGAGGAGGTGATCGAAAAACCCGAAAATTCGAGGCAAAACAAGTGGCGGTTGAATGTTATATTGAAAAACTTAAATGCCAAGAAAGTCATTATTGTCGCTCAAAAACACAAAGATTATATCTCCCGGCCGATCTTAATATTCGAAAATTATGGCGGTTCTATAATGCAGAAACTCAGAATGATCTTAAGGTTACACAATGTTTTTTTCGCAATATATTTAATACGTGTTACAACATTGGCTTCGGTTCCCCGAGAACAGACGTTTGCTCTACATGTACTTCTCTGCAAGAACAAATAAAAGCTGAAAGTGACATAAGAAAAAGACAGGAACTTATGACTAATAAAAGAATTCATAGATTGAAGTATAAAGCATTTTACAAAATACTCCAAGAGGAAGATGAGACAATCAAAACTATTACGTTTGACTGTCAGAAAAACCAGCCGCTACCCAAACTCCCAGACCAATCAGCGTATTTTAGTCGACAGTTTAATTTTTATCACTTTGCAATTGTAGATGGAAATTCTAAGGCAAAATTAAATAAACAAAATATTAATTCATATTATTGGAGTGAAGTAGTCCATAATAAGGGAGCAAATCAAATTGTAAGTGCAGTATATCATTACCTACAACAAGTTAATTTTGACAAGAAAATTAAAATCTTACGAGTGGTATGCGATGGCTGTTCCGGGCAGAACAAGAATACTGCAATGGTTGCCATGTTGGGTAAATGGCTATATTGTGAAGCACCTACACATGTAAAAAAAATTGAATTAATATACCCTATAGTCGGACATTCATTTATACCTCCTGATCGTGTCTTTGCTAGGATCGAAAAAATATTAAAAAATAAAGAAATTGTAACTTGTCCAGCAGAATACGTCTCTGTGCTTGCAGAAAACGGAACTGTCACAGACCTTTCAACAATAACAGTCTACGACTGGAAGAAAGCTTATGAAAAAATTATAAAACCGACTACCTCTTGGCATTTTCCTTTTATGAAATCGAAGCGTTTTTTCATAACTAGGTCAAAATTTAATAATGTATTAGTTCAAGGAGAGATTAATTATAAAAGTGAACTCAACAATAAAAAGATAATTACAAAAAAAAACAAAAAAATTACTATGCTTTCTCCCGAGATAGTATTAGCAAACACAAATTTACCATTAAAAGCAAAGGTCGAAGATGTTGGTAAACTTCTCGAAAAGCATTTCGGGACAGATTGGAGAAATTTGTCTACTTTGCAGTACTATAAAAAAATTGAAGAAAGACTGCATGCAAGTGTCGAAACATTATTCAGTAGCTTAGATAGTGAAAAAAATGTAGAAGAGCATTATTGTGAATATGGGTTTGAGGATGTTGAAACACATATTTAATATATTTCTTAAATTCCACTGTATTATCTTTTTTCCATAATTTGTTTTAATTTTGTTAATAAACAATGTTCAAACTTTAACCTGTACTAATATTTCCATGTTCCTTGAATCTTATAAATGTACGTAACTTGTTTCATTGACATTTTGGTATTCATGATTGAATAAAACCATCCACGTGTCAAAATCTTTCAATTGCAAATCCCGCTAAAACGAACAGTGTTTATTTCATAATCCGCTAAAATAAAATGTGTGCAACAAACTCCACTAAAACTAAAATTGAAATTGTTATTTTTACGTTATTTTTAATTATTCTTCTCGGAGACCATGTTCATAAGTATTGTCAGTCTTAATATAAAGCTGTCACAGTATTTTTTCTTAAATATTGTACACAATTATTATTTTAAAAGTTTTTTACGTTTTACCGATACTTAATGAAAAGTGTTATGGCGGGGTTTGAAATTAAACTCTTCAAATAAGATCAAAATATCTAAATGACAACCTAAAGTATAAATTAAGTATTAAAATAAAATTCAAATTTAAAATCTAAACTTTGGCAATCAACGGACGATGTATACGAAAACTTCGACAATACGTCCAGCACTAGTCGGGGGGTGCCCCCCAGCTGGCGCCAGTGCATCTAGCCGATGAACATGCGACGGGGCTGCCCCGATCGATGGCGACCCCTTTACCGACCAATGCACCGACCTGACTGCCCGGGAAAACCAACTTTGTACTACATTATATAACAACTTGTACATTTAAACTGAACAATTTTTTTTTGATGCACTAGAAAAAGAATATATTATGTTAAAGTTAAAAGGTTAAAATGTATATTGAATTTTCTCTGTTCGTTGGCACAACACCCGTAAGACATTAAATATAGTCATTTTTAGTACAACAATCAATAAAACCCCCAAAGAAGTCTTCAGATTTCGCTAAAGTAGAGGTGATTTCTCTCTTTATTTATTAATTTAAATTTATAATCATTAATTTACTGTAATACTAAATCAGTAATATACGTTGTTAAATAAAAAATAAATAAAAAATATAATTCCAATTAATAATTTTATATTAAATACTAAAGCGCAACCTAACATTCAATATCTACTCTACCTAAAAAAAGTGGATATTAGATAATATAATTTCATAATCCTTACGTCTCTATCTTCACACATGAAAATAAGAAACCATTCAGTTTTTCAGTTTGCATTCGTAAATCAACGTATAGTAGTAAGTACTATAAATTTAAAAACACATATCATAAGGCCAGTCGTGGCGCAGGGGCACAAAGTGTGACTGTAAAATCGACTGGTTGTGGGTTTGATTTATATTTTCATTTTTTTGCTCTGTTGTCGAGGCAAAGCGCGGCGTTGAGTTTCGCCAATCAACACGCAATGCCTCAGAACTCGGCGGAAAGTGGGGAATGGAGTGTCCTAACACTAGGTTTCCTCTGCCTATCTTGCTGTGTGCGGTATACAGCGTGAAGCTGTTTTTTTATATCTAGACATGACATTTAATAAAATCTTAAACTATTCAATTCTATCTTCAGAACACATCCCTTGCCATCTGAAAGCTTATCTAAGCAAGAATAGCGTACGCAACGTTATATAACCGCACAGCTTCAGGGTTCCTGTGATACTCAAACCGCATTACGTAATAAAATCTGCGTCTGGCATGTATAAAGTATAAACCTTTATCTATTGATATCGGCCTTGGCATCGTCGAGACTGCTTTGGCTTCAATATTATACGAAATTAGGAACATTCGGCATGAGGCATAATCGATTTTGTCATCAGCTACCGCATTTTTATTGGTTTGGAATCGATTTTGTTCATAGCGTCTAACGTTACGTCTACCATTTCAGCAGTGTATTTAATTGAATATAGCTCTGGTTATAATTTTATTTTATATAATAATTATACATAAATTTTATATAATAAATCTTCGTCTACCTATATAGATTGTACTAGATTGTATTGGAATTGAATAATATTTAAGTATGATGATCCATTTAGACTTCCAAGCACGTGTGCTTAATTTAGTAAGTGTATGTTTGTCCTCGAATTACCTTAAAACTATCGAAATTAATTATTGTTTAATTTAACTTAAAGTACTTCAACTTAAGGATATGGAGAAATTAAGAAAACAAAAGTAGATAGCATGCCTGAGAGTTCTCCATGTTTTCGAGGATATGTGCTGTCTGCGAACCCGCACTTGGCCACCGTGGTGGACTTTTTCCTTTTGATCTCACTGGCTGTTTCATTTTTTATACGTATTTTAAGCCGGTTTATTTTTTTTTAATTATCTTGTTATTTCGACGTCGACTTCGACCAAGACCTTAAGTTAGACTTGATGATCGACTGGACAAATCTAGGAGTGGCGCAGCTTCAAGGTTTTAGATGTATAATTCCGTAGTAACATATTTTGATCTATATCGTTAGGGTCAGCCAGCCTGTACATCGCTGGATAACGATTTCCATACCAATTTTCAAACGCTTTTTCTCGATAAAAAATGTCCTTTCCCAAAGTTGATTAAGTCTATATTTATACCAAATTGTAATCAAATTAAGTCGGTTAATCTTTAACAGAGAGGCAGAAATATTTTCGCATTCATAATATAACTAAGGACATAGGAGGGATTAAAGAGCGGAAAATAATTAAGAAAAATAAATAGTAGGTACCTACCTAATTAGATGTTATTTGTTAAGATATCTCATAAATTAAAGATTTTATGGGTTTTCTCACTTACTTCTTTTACAAAGTAGCTATTAGTATTAAAGTATGATGACGTTAGAGAACCATTTATCCTTACTCGTGATATACCGTTATAACGATAAACAGCAGGACATACATTCGTTTAGAACTGACCAATTCCTTGTGAAGACAACCATATTTTATATTCCTAATAAAACCTAAATTGTATATTAAATGTTACCATTACAGTCGACCGGATTCAGTCGCCAGCGGCTACCCACGACAGTTTTATAAGGACACGCTCTCATTCCCGACATCCTACGGGAAGTACCATCACTTGCGTCAGCATAGAGGACCTTAGCCTATGCGAGACGATGTGGCTAACTATCATGATGTATATTTATTTTAAAATATTTGTATGTTAAAATATAAGGATTTTCATTTTCAAGTTTGTAATTTTCTCTATGTAAATCGATCAATCCTCTATCCTCTCTAAAAAGATAGCGTAACACAAAAGACTGCCTTGTCTTTATTTACTGATAATCGAATATTGTGAATATACTATGCTTTTATTTCACTCTTTCCCTCCTGTGGGACTCAATCCTTATTATCCAGTGCGGTAAGCGATATCGGCTTATTAAACGATATTAAGTGCCGTAGACGTTTCAATTTACCTGTTAGTATTAAGTTTATAGACTTCATAAATCATCTACCTACTACATTACTGAAAGTGTATTTTTTTAAATTATAGCTTTACTCAGTCTTTTCTTTGAAGTTACATACGAAGTGATTTAGCTTTTACTGTAGAAACCATTTATTCCATTAACAATTTATTCGATTCGAAACGATTTTTAGAGATCACAATTTATTTTATCTCTTGTAATTTAATAATAAATATCGAATAAAGTAGAGACTGAACTAAATGTAAAGGCCAGTCATTCTTGAAATTTACATTACGATGCCAATGAAAAAGCGTGTAGAATTCCATTATTTACACATAGGATTTTAATACTATATAACATACAACACGCAAAAGGCTGAAATTTTATTCACGTTATCCATCCCATTCATTTTATATACAAATGTATAATGGACTATACAATATTGAAATGGGTTGGTAAGGTCACTTTATTCACGTGATACTAATGTGTACGTATATTGAATCAAGTATTTGAAGCCCGATAAATATGCATATAAGATATTATAATAATTCAATCCAAGTTTAAAGTAAATTTATCACTGTTTTATAAGACTGGCAAGTCTATTTATTATCAATGATACATATAATATAGAGGCTGTGACTGTAAACGCGACAGGTCGTGGGTTCGATTCCTACGCAAGGAAATGATATATTTATTATTTTCATTTTCTTCGCTCTGGTATGGAACCAAAGCACGGCGTTGAGTCCGCCACATGGCCTCCTCCTCCATAAAAATGGGGAACAGAGTGTCTTAACACTAGGTTGCCTACTCTGCTGTGTACGGAAGACAGCGTGACGCTAAAAAAAAACAATATATGTAATACAAAAACTGTCAGAGTTTTACAAAATCAACCCATAAAACAATATAATGTGCTGTTTAAAATATAGATCATTATGAAGATTTACATTAAGACCGATATGTCCGCAATAAAATGCAACCTACTCGCACACGTTAGTATTTTTCCTATGTCGACCTTGGATGAAGATGAACGCGTCTTCGAGCAAGCTTGTGTCCTCTAACACAAATGCGGATGCGGTCAATTGGCGGTGGTCCGTATCGAACTGCGCTAAACACCGTGCAAGGCTGCATACGCGGGTTGTTAAGTTGGTAAAATTATGTAAATAAAATTCATATAAATCGCTTAATTGCTAGTGTTATTAATTCGAACTGCGAAAGTCAATTTTATTCCAAAAAATATGAAATTTCTTGAAATTTATAAATATCCTATTGGGAATATCTCTTTTCATATAAGATAAAGGAAACAATCGGTTTAAGCAGGTGAGAGTATTGTAATAGTTACTTGTGTTATTGATATGACGGGTCAATGTGAAATTTAATGAAAAATACGATTCTAAAATTGAGGTATTTTTTGCTTAAAATCAAGCTTTTAGAGGCCAGCCGAGGCGCAGGGGTACAAAGTTTAACTGTGAACACGACTGGTTGTGGGTCCGATTCCCACTCGAGGAAATAAAATATTTATTTAAATTTATATTTCCATTTCTATGCTGTGGTGTCCAAGCAAATTGCGGCGTTGAGTTCCGCCACTAAAGACGCAACGTCTTCAAAATTCCGCAGAAAGTGGGGAATGGAGAGTCTTAACACTAGATTCCCTCTGCCTACCTAGCAGTGTGTGGGATACAGCGTGAAGTTGATTTAATTTTATTTTTGCTTTGAAATATAAAAAAGTAAAAAAATATTTTTAGTTTACAATTTTATAATATTTTCCTTCACTCATTCTTGACAACTTAAGGAATACTCTTAGGTAGTCAATATTAAATTTGGTTATTGTATCACCTGAAATTTGCTAAAAGATTTATATTTTTATATAGGATATGGCTCACTTAAGGATTTCAAATACATTATCAAAAAAATAAACACATATATGTGTTTAACTTACAGTAAACTCTTACATGTTTTGTCAAACATTATGTAATATTAAAATAAAAAGCAACAGGATCACCTTATCTTTTATAAATTTACTATATTTTAATCACATCACCAGCATGTAAATTATATTTTTTTTTCAATCCCTATCTAGAGAATACCTATATAGAGAGCAGCCACATTCTGGTATACTGTATATTTGTTTCAAAAAGTTATTATGCAATAATTTGTATGTATAGAATAAATTAAAAAATTTAATATAATTAAACTAAAGCTATTGTGCCACAGTGGGACAGCTTCTGGCTTTACATTCAATGGTTGTACCACAACCATTGAATGTAAGAGGATTGAATTATTATCCCCTGTCAGAGGATTGAATTATTTGCAAATATCCACTCTGGCACACAAGTGCGGTGCTGAGTTACACCATTCCACATGCAGTATCTAAAATTCAGGCAGGCATTGGAAAACAAGTTCAAGTTACAAGTTTCTTAACATAGATTTCTTTTAATTTTTATTGTCTCTGCCAACGTTTCTATTTGTGGAACAAAATGTGATGCTAAAATAAAAAAATATAGTAAAATAAATTTAAAAAAATCAGTTGCCTACAGCATGGCAGGCAGAGGAAACAGAGATAAGACATTCCATTCCACACTTTCTGTGAAATTTTGGAGGCAGTGTGTTTAGCGGTGGAACACAATACTGGGCTTCAATAGCACAGTAATGGAAAAATGTTATGTAAGTTATAAAATAAAATGAAGGGCACTGAAATTTATATTTAAATCATTACTTTTTATTAATTATTTTATCATGTAGACAAAAATGTATTAAATATATTTTTGTTTCACATAATAGTCCTTGGTTAAAATAGTAATTTCTTATATAACATGTTTTCTTATAAGATACTAATAAAATTATAACATAATGCATTTTTAGATATTATTAATTCATAATATAGATTATAGATAAAATACAAATATATTATTAACTCAGTTTAAGCTAGACTACTAAATATTTAAATATGTCAATATTGAAATATTTAGTTACTCATTAATCAAAATTAATTCTGAAACTTAATATTTCTAAAATAAAAAGGTTCATATTTCATAGTCATCTTTTAGAGTTAAACTTGTACGTTAAAAATTCTAGCATTCTTTTTAAAATTATCATTATTTCTTAGAAGATATAAATGTAAAAATTTGAACAAATGCAATAACACAATATTCATTTCGTATAAGATCACGTAATGTATCATGTTAATTCAGAATATGTTTAAAAAGCCGCAAAAATATTGGAAAACAGTAACGTATATGTTGGGCGTGGTCTTAATCGATTTTCTCAGGCGGTGTACTTTATTTACATATATATTTAATATAAGCTCCAGCTATATGCTGTCGTCGATCAGTTCCACGAATAAAATAATAAATGCTAAATGCAAATCTAAATTTATAGTACTTACATCGAGAGATTCCTTCGACGCCATTTTCACGCACAAACAATTTGACGTTTAATTTGCTGTTGACGTTTATTAAATGTTTTGCAGGATCAATAGGATAAGATGTTCGGATACTGGTCAAGTCGTTTACTAGATATGAGCTAAATATATACCTACATATATATATTTTAATTACTTAGAAAAATAATAAAATACTTAAGAAATGTTATAAATATAAGAGTTATATTTTTAGCATTACTTCCTTTGTTTGTTATAATTGTCTGATTTTCTAATTGTCAATTATTTCCAATCAAAACAATTTTGACATATACTTTTATTGAAAGAAAAATATTTCGACGCGTAAGAACTTCATAAAAATATTGAAAAGTACATTAAATTACGCTATGATAATGATAAAATAAGATAGCACTTATAAAATTTTATTGATAGTATTGTGGTGTTGTGTTAACTGGTGATTAATTGTTATAGATAATGGCTAACTAACAATCTGGACCTGATTAACCGGAATCAAGAAAATCATAATAATAAAAAAAAAACATCATTATATTGTCATAATATGGCCGGTTAACAAATAATTATATTATTTAATAGTTAAACCTAAATAGACTCTTAGACAAGATGAGACTGAGAAGATTGTCAGCCTTTTTTTGGGCGACATGCATAATTGCGTTTATTTTTATTTTATATGTCGTTACGGATCTCAGCTTTAAACTTCCTAGTATTAAGCCTGCTATGGTGGAGCCTGATGATGTAAGTATTCTTTACAAGTTCAACCATTGACATATTGTACAAAGAACCACTCTATATAGTTACTATCACAAATAAAAGCAAAATGAATTATATAGTATAGTAACAATATTTTACATAATTTTAGTAAATAGTATTTAAAATTACTTTCCATCATATTATGTTTTAATAAATATGTTTAATAATATGTTACATAAAGTATGAATACATACAAGGTACAATAGTTTTCATACTATAATTCTGCTAATACTATTCCACGTCCACAATTATGCAATTATTTTTGATATAAAATTAATTTCAGAACAAATGGTCATCATTTGAATCAAAGCTTCGTAACATTGAAAATGAATTGAATCAACATCATGCTGTTGTCGGAGAAATTAAAAGTGCGATGAACCAGATTGTAGAACATTCTGTTGAGTTTCATCCTCCTCAAAAGAGACCCAAGCCTGTTTACAAAGAACAAAACAAGATTAGAGAATTTAAAGTAGTTGGTGATGAACCTCCAAGGATGTTTAAGAAAATGAACATGTCTTATTGCCCTATATGGCATAAATCATCTAAAACTGATGTGCAGGTAATAATCATTATTATTACTATTATAAAGCTTGTGTGTTAACTTGATTACAGAAGTTAATCTCAGAAACTACTGGTTCTCATTTACATATTATTTTTGTGTTGGATGGTCCATTTATAGATAAAGGCAATAAGTTAAATAACAATTATGGTACTAATGCATTTTTTTTTAAATTATCATTTAGATGCTATCAATGTATGAGAGGATCATGTTTGAAGATGTAGATGGCGGAGTTTGGAAGCAAGGCTGGAACATAGAGTATAAAGAAGATCAATGGAGTAGCAAAAACAAATTGAAAGTATTTATTGTACCCCATTCTCATAATGATCCAGGTAAATGCTATAATTTGTATATACTACACATACAACATACTACATATTTTTTTATAGGATAATAAGAACTAGCTAAAAAAAATATAATTAGATTATATATCAATTAAATATACTCTACTTCTTAGTAGACAAATCAACAATTATTATAATTTACAATTATATTTTAATTATAATTTACAATTATAAACATCATATTTCAATTTTTATCTTACCTACATTTTTATACTAAGTTGTTTTAAAAACAAAGATATGATATGAAAAATGATATTGTTTTATTATTTACTGTGTAACTTTATATTTTTTAAATTCTATTTTCATACACAGGATGGATAAAGACCTTTGAGAACTACTACAAGACCCAAACGAAAGCAATATTTACAAATATGGTTGAAAAATTAAAAGAGGGTGTCGGCAGGAAGTTTATTTGGGCTGAAATTAGCTATCTTTCACTTTGGTGGACTACAGATGCTACTGAAAAGGAAAAAGCAGCTTTCCAAAGGTATAGAAGCTATATTTATATAAACAATTACTATAAATATAGAAGATATATTTTTTCCTATTTTTTTTGTGTATATATGTATTTCTGTATCTGTATTTCACATAGCAGGGTAGGCTGAGGGAACTAGGGACTCTAATGTTAAGACATTTTGTTTCCATCAAGACATTTCCGTTCCCTACTTTTCCCCAAATTCTTGATGAACTGAGTGGCGGAATTCAATGCTGCTCTTTATCACGTCACCATAGCGAAAAAATAAAAATAAAATAAATTTAAATTATTTAATTTACCCTAACACTTACTAAAAATAGTAATTGAGGTAATTGTGGTTTTATTTTCAAATCACCGTTTGGCGGAATATTTGTCTGTTAAGATAAAGCACAATGTGTTGTTATATATTTTTTTAAAACTACATATAATCCAATTCAGTAAAAATTAATAGACACATTATATGAATAAATATTTATTTAAAAGCAGCAAATGAGTAAAAAACTACAGCCAACTGTTTAAACCTACCTATATGTATAAATGTGGGTGAATTTAAAAAAAAAGCTAATGCTAAATAACATTTATCTTCTATTAAAAATTTTTATATTAAGATTTACTTTTCTATGCTTTATCTCCACTTTCCTTTTGTAAAAAGTGGGTTCCCACTTTCCGCCGAAATTTCAAGTTATTACATATTGAGTAGCAAAAATGAAATAATTTATTTCTTCGAGCAGGATCAAACCTTAGACTATCTTAGTTATAATTTATGTAAATAAATAATAAACACTTTTTTTTTCAGTTTGCTGAAATCAGGCCAAATTGAAATAGTGACGGGTGGATGGGTTATGAATGACGAAGCTAATTCACACTGGCTGTCCATAGTAGAGCAACTGACGACAGGACATCAGTGGCTGCTGGATAATTTAGGTTATATACCGAAAAATGGCTGGGCCATAGATCCTTTTGGTCATTCGAGCACTCAACCATATTTACTGAAGCTGTCTGGGATTGAAAATTCAGTTATACAAAGAATACATTATAGAGTAAAGAAGGAACTAGCTGCGAATAGGCAACTGGAGTTTAAGTGGAGGCAGTTGTGGGGTGAGATTTAAACTGTTCTAATTTGTGGAAAAGACTAGTTTATTGGAGCAAAAGTGGGGGATGGAATGTTTAAAAAATATTATATATTATTCATATTTTGTTAACATTTTTAAACTTATATTCCACATTAAGAATAGAAAAATATTTAAGAACGAATTAACTGTCTTACCACTAAGCCATACATTCTGATTGTGATACACTACTTTTTATACACATGATACAAACCTTTTTATGTTGTTAACTCTCTGTAGGGAGATTTATAAACTTTATTTGCTTATCTTTAACATTTTTTAAAAGTGACTGACAGTTCAAAGAGAAGCGAGTTCGAATACGACATGTAAATTTTTTTATACATTCTCTGAAATGTAATTTATATTGCAAAAAAAAACTGCGAAAGACAGGAAAATAATCATCTTGGTAGTAGTAGTTAGTGTACTTCGTAGTACATTTAGAATTAATCCTACATAAGTACAAAGTAATAATTTAATTTAAAACAACAAACAAGAGCTTCGTAAAGATTCTTATATAACAAAAACTATTTGCTTAACATAAGTGGACAATCGATTACTTAGTTACAAAGATAATATTTTAATAAAGGGCATCAAATGTGTACTCGAATTAAATGAAATCTTGAGGGTAAATGAGGGACAATATCTGATTGTAATCGTGATGGTTGTTGGTTCGATTCCAATTCGAGGTACCGATTACCCAGATTACCGCCACTCAACACGCAGTCTCGAATTCAGACGGAAAATGGTGTATGAGTGTCTTAACTCCTTATCTACCATGCATATATTGCAATTATATATTTGCAAGATAAAGTGTAAACTATATTCGTATTATAATAAATATGATGTTTGTGTTTTAGTATGAAGACGTGGTGTATTGGAATAGCGTGGAACTGCGGGCGCAATACTTTTAACATTTTTAGTGTTATTCCACACTTAGGAAAGAAATATACTTATTTAGAAAACGTATAAAAATTTGCTCGAATCCGCGCCAACATAAGTTGTAACAAGCGTATAAGAATTTTGACGTAGTTTGATGACAACGTATGGCTTAGTGGTCAGAGCGTCTGGTCGGTTTAATGGAAGCGCGGGTTCGAGTCCCGCTACGTTAAAATTTTTATACGTTTTCTAAATAAATGCAGACGCAATGTTTGTGGGTTCGATACCCACTCCCGAAAATGTTTATAAAATTCTTTTATTTCCCCATTCTTGTATGATAAAGCAATGTGTTCAGATACGTCGTTTAGCCCAAAATGTCTGAATTTATGCTGGAATGTGATGGTACGAAATAAATTTAAATAATAACAAATATATATTTTTATAGATGGTATTGGACACACTGATATGTTCACACACATGATGCCGTTCTATTCGTACGACGTTCCTCATACTTGCGGCCCTGATCCAAAGGTATTGTAATATCACATTCATATTATAAAATAACTGTTACTTATTTATATCGGATTCAGTCTTATTTTATTTCTGTCTATCATTATACCTAACTAAAATAATAAAAATGTTGATCGTGCAAAATTTATTATTTCAATGATATTTTACTGTTTTTTTGCATGCATATAAGCACGTAGGTAATAAAAATTAACCTTTTATTACAATATATGAATATGGCTATAGAAAAGTGATTTTTATGTGACTGTAAAACCTGGTCTGGCTGTGGGTTCGATCCCCACTTGATGAGATGAAATATTTACTTCAATTTATATTTTCATTTCTTCGCTCTGATGTCGAGGTTAAGCGCGGCGTTGAGTTCTGCCACTCAACACGCAATGCCTCCAGAATTCGGCAGAAAGTGGGGAACGGAGTGTCTTAACACTAGGTTCCCTCTGCCTGCCCTGCTGTGTGCGGGATACTGTGTAAAATTAATATTAATGCATAACGATGATTCTCTATTACAATATATACGTAAATATATATATTTTTTATATTTGTCATATTTTATATTACAGGTCTGTTGTCAGTTTGATTTTAAAAGGCTGCCAGGTAATGGAGTCACTTGCCCGTGGGGTATTCCACCTAGAAAAATATCTCAGAAGAATGTAGATGAAAGGTAAAATTTATTAATTTAAAATTTTTAAACTCAACTTTCTATACAGTTTTGGATATTTGAAACTTTTTATTCGATAATATTCTTTATTAGTCCCAAAGCCCCCAGACTTACGTCATGATAGCAAAGCTGAAATATTCCGGATTATTAATCTCTAATATATAGTTACTACGGTATGCGTAGCTACATACCTGGAAGCGGGGCCCTTTAACAGGTAGTGCTAAATAAAATTACATAAAAAAGAAACTCTCGTATTTAAATATAATGTTAACTAATCTTTAGTTTAAAAGAGTTATATTTATTATTGCCAGACTCTTTCCGTGGACCTATGCTTGTGCCAGACGACATTTAAAAATTGTTTAAAGGTCAGGCAAACTAAGTTATATTAGCAAGCCTACTACTTTACATATATTATTTACGGTACTATTTCAATACGAATAATCAAATGGCCCAAGATACGATAAAGTTTTCATAATTTTATTGCAAGTGTCTGCAACAATGTTCATGTGGAGCATCTCAGCACCCTTAGTCCTAAGAATAATAGGGGGATACCGAAAGAAAACTAATAAAAATTGTCTGTCTGTCTTTGCGTCCAGGCTTATCTTCGGAACAGCTGAACTGATCTGTATGGGACTTTCCCTGAAAGGGTTGCAGAGGAACATATCGGTTGCTTTTTTCACTCACTCATTTCTCTTTTTTCCGCCCGACTTCCAGACATTCTTTGATAAGTGGCGGAACTCGACGCCACGCCTTATCTTCTCCAAGTGGGGAAAACCACGATGGCCTCAGTCTTAT
Source organism: Heliconius himera (assembly GCA_021202915.1). Lineage (NCBI taxonomy): Eukaryota > Metazoa > Arthropoda > Insecta > Lepidoptera > Nymphalidae > Heliconius > Heliconius himera. Next base: position 107,033 of record JAJHJA010000569.1, read on the forward strand.
ACATTTATATATGTTGAAGCTGTTTTTTTCAGTTGGACCAAACAAGGACATTTAATATACAGGACTGGTTTTGGCCACAGCAACGCTATAAAGATAAAAAAGAGTTATATAAAGATACAGCTAATGATCGTCTAAAATATAGCACACTCCGCTATAGCACAACGTCTAATATTTGGTTTTATCTTTTTACCCTCATAAGCAGGATAAAGCGTTAAGCCAAAAATATAAAAACCAATAATTCTTTCCACAATAGATCCTTCATGATACTGGACCAGTGGCGTAAAAAAGCCCAGCTGTACCGTAGTAACGTGGTCCTAGTGCCTCTCGGTGACGACTTCCGATACGACCGTGCAAATGAATGGGACAACCAATACCAAAACTATGAGATGATCATTGATTATATAAATAGCAATGATGGGTGGAATGCTGAGGTAAAGTTATTTTATGATGGCAGATTAAACACAGACATAAATGCAATATTTTTTTTTCTCATATAAGGTCACGAGATTTTGATTATGTCAATTATATTAAAAAAAAAACAGTTTCTTGCTTCTAAGGTCTGATGCTTTAACTTAAAAATAAATCAGCTTCACGCGGTGTCCCGCACACAGCAGGATAGGCAGAAGGAAACGAGTGTTAAGACACTCCGTTCCTCACTTTCTGCCGAATTCTGGAGGCATTGCGTGTTGAGTGGCTCAACGCCGCTCTTAACCTCGACACCAGAGCGAAAAAATGGAACTATAACTTTAAGTAAATATTTTATCTCCCCGAGTGGGGATTGAACCCACAACCAGTCGGTTTTACAGTTACACTTCGTGCCGCTTCACCACGACTGGCGTCAAACTCAACTCCGGATGTACCTATTCGATTAATATTAGGTCTCATGAACATTTACAGAAAAGTTTTCTAGCTGTAGTAGTAGTAATTGGTTGAAGGCTTTTCGATTTCTAATCTGCCCAATTTATGCATTATAATTGCATTATGTACTTTTCCTTTTTTATACAAACATGGTATAATTGAAGTGATTTGTAACTATATACAATCCTATTATATGATTTATATTTAAATTATCACCTGTCGTGGCGCAGTGGCACATAATGGGACCGTAAAACCGACTGGTTGTGGGTTCGATCCCCACTCGAGGAGATGATATATTTATTTAAATTTATACTTCCATTTCTTCGCTCTGGTGTCGAGGCAAAGCGCGGCATTGAGTTCGGCCACTCAACACGCAATACCTCCAAAATTCGGCAGAAAGTGGGGAACAGAGTGTTTTAACACTAGGTTCCCTCTGCCTACCCTGCTGTGTGCGGTATATAGCGTTAAGCTAATTTATTGAAATTATCAACATTATTTTGATTTGATACACAACGATCATGTCGTTATTATAAGCAATAGGCAATAAATATAAGTTATTTCTATGTTTTTAAAAGCACGTCTACTTTCAATACTTAAAAGCAATTATACATTTTCACTTAGGTTCAATTCGGTACACTCCAAGATTATTTCAAAGCTCTACACGAGGAGATCAAGATTACCGATTTCCCGGTACTCTCAGGCGATTTCTTTACATACGCGGATAGGAACCAGCACTACTGGAGCGGGTATTACACCTCGAGGCCGTTCTACAAGAGCATGGACCGAGTGCTTTTGGCGTATTTGAGGTGAGTAGAAATAAATTATGTTTATATAATAAAAAAAATATAACATGTGCTTAAAAGCTATGATCTAAAGTTTATTTTGATCTTATTACTTATAAAATGTGTGTGTTTCTTAATTTATGCATAAATTTCAAATCATCTACATTCTACACAAATTAAGAATATTAATTATTTTTATTAACTGACAGCTGTTAAAATTTCCAATACTGTTATGCCTATTATTATTTTTTGGAAATACAATATTAAATTCTAATAGAATAAAATTTAGTTTACATTGATGTTAGCATGACATTGTAGATTATGTGGAACGGTCATTGATGTTCATATTACATAAGCATGTAACCTAGTACTGTGATAAATTGGTCTCTACTTTCCGCGATAAACGGATTTATGTATTTGGTGGAACCCAACACTGCGTTTTCTTTCACTAAAGTAATAATTATTTAAAAATAAACATTCCCAGCGGTATAGATCAAATCCACAACCATCGAGTGCACATTTGACACTAGGTACTACATCTATACAAAGAGCACAGTTAACACAGAAGTGTCACATTCAGGGCGGCGGAGATAATAACGGGGCAGGCGGTGTCGTCGCAGTCGGTGAGCCACATCACGGCGCTGCAGCTGCGCGACCGCGTGGAGGCGGCGCGGCGCGCGCTGGCGCTGTTCCAGCACCACGACGGCATCACCGGCACCGGCCGCGACGAGGTCCACGATGACTATGCGGAGAGGTACGATAAGAAATTACTTTTTAACTAAATATAATTTTAACACTTATTTAATTTTGTTATATTAAATAGCTGCTGTATTTTAATTTTTACTAAATATATATTTATTACAACATTTTAAACCTAAATAAAATGACAATAAATTAAAATATTATCCAAATACTGTATTTTTTTATTCTAATAAATAATGTAATTGTTAAATAACCAAAAAAAATTACAGAATGCTACAAGCAATTAAATACAGTCAATCAACTATCCAACAAGCGGCGTATCACCTTTTGAAACAGCCAACGATACAGGATCAGACGCAAGAGGACGTTTACTTCGACGTGGACGACATATGGCGGAAACACGACGAGATACCAGCAAGGATAACAATAACGTTGGATGTCATGTCGCCGTCCAGGAGGATAGTGCTATACAATGCTCTGACCTTCAATAGATACGAAGTCTTGACTGTTCACGTGTCAACGCCGCATGTTGAGGTATTTCTTTTTTTTTAGCTTCACGCTGTATTTCACATGTAGAAAATAGACAACAAAAGACTTTTTGCCGTGTGCCAATAAATTACTAAAAGACTTAAATTAGTTAGACTTAAAAGAGTTAATTAGTATATTATAGTAAAGATAACCATACTAAAATAATTAATAATAAAATCAGCTTCACGCTGTATCCCGCACACAGCAGGGTAGGCAGAGGGAACCTAGTGTAAAGACACTCCGTTCCCCACTTTCTGCCGATTTCTGGAGGCATTGCGTGCTGAGTGGCAGAACTCAACGCCGCGCTTAACCTCGACACCAGAGCGAAGAAATGGAAATATAAATTTAAGTAAATATTTCATCTCCTCGAGTGGGGATCGAACCCACAACCAGTCGGTTTTACAGTCACACCTCGTGCCACTGCGCCACCACTGGCCTCAATTAATAAAACTAAAATATTTTTTTTTCTTAAATACACTTAGATAAATATTCGTATAGTTATTAAGTTAAGATATTGGATCTATAAAATAGACTTTTATCTTAAATCTGATTTAGAAAATCTATATATTTAAACGTTGTACTAATAAATAATACGACATCCAGGTGTTCGATCCAGACGGTAATCCAATTATGGCTCAAATTTCTCCCGTGGTTAGTGGTGAAAAACGGCTAGGCTTCGCCGCCAACAAATTCCAACTGTCGTTCCCTGTCACTGTGGAGACGCTCGCCATCACCATCTACACCGTGTCGCTGAGAGACAGTATGTCTATCAATAAGTGAGTCACATCTATTGATTTTATCTTCTTTGTTATTGTATATTTTAATGTAACCAACCTATAGATTTCGAGGTCTTCTTTTTTACAACCGACCGAAACCTCTTATATTAAGAAGCGTCACATATTTAATTCTCAGTATTTCATTTTTGTGTTCGATTTAATAAAAGTAAAAGATAAGGTTGTTTAATGGAAAAATGAATATGATTAAGTAACAAACGTCCTTTATTTTTAAAAGTTTTCTTCTGACGCTACATTTAGAAAGAGCTACACAAATGCAAAACTTAAAAGCCTAGCGAGTTGGGACTCATAATTTTTTTGCTTAAATTTTTATAAATTGTTTTGTTTTATGTCTTGTTAATGTTTTACGCCGTCATAATTTAGAAGTGCGTTAATCGATGTTTGTCATTTCGATCTATAGACTCCAAGAATTATTTTTTTAGGTAAGTATATTTTACCCTATAGTTAGAGATGTAAAGAATATAATTAAGCCGTATGTATATATTATTATTAACTTGAAATTTCAAACAGTTCTAACTGCGGTCTACTATAAAATATTGTGTAAAGTATTCAAAATATTATATTAGAACGGAATGTCGGATCTAACTATCTTTATACATACTGTAATATTGAATGATTGATAATTAGTATTAGTTCGATAATTAGCTAGCAGCGATTAACATGCAACTTCTAGATTGCACTAGGATTCTTCTTTCCACCCAGCTATATTTGAAATACAGCATAAAAACAAAAAAATATCAGACCAAAACCATTCCAGATACACATCGTACTCCCGCATCCGCATCTACAACGCGGACTACTGGTCCGTGGAGCTGCCCAAGGTGTTCGCGCTGCAGCAGGCGGCGGCGCGCCTCGCCGACGACGTGGCGCTGCAGGCCGGCAACGGCACGCGCGCGCTCGCCTCCAGCGCCGGCCTGCTCAAGGCGCTGGTGGCGCCCGACGGGACCACCACGCCCCTCCACATGGACTTTGTGCAGTGAGTCGTTACATGCACAGTACGGTCCGCGAGTCGTGGCTGTCCTGAAGTTAGGTGTCGATGGTTGTCAATATTTGACATTTCTCTGTTTTAGGGCTCCATACTTTTTAAGGAAAAATTAATCCCTTATAATATAACTTTGTTGTCCGTCTGTCTGTCTGTCAAGACCCTTTCTCTCAGAAACGCTTGGGAATATCGAGTTGAAATTTAAACCATATACTCAGTTCTTCGGCCCCATAATTTCCTGATAAAAAAATTATTTGTACATTTATTAAAAAAGATATGGCCATTTGTATAGCTAAAAACGCGTATTTCGACACTATCAAAGGAATCAAAATTCATAGAGTACACCCGGTTGACTTAGAATTATGAAATTTGGTAGCTAGCATCCATAAGTAGTACTAGTCCAGGAAAAAATCTGGAAATTATTCATTTGTAGTTAAATCCTAAAAAATAATAGCATGTCGTATACAGCGTGAAACTAAGAAAAGACAATGAAACAATAAATTTCTGTAACAAAAAACTCTATGTCATAGGTATGACACACAAAAAGCTCAAGACAATAACAGTGGGGCGTACCTCTTTATCCCGGATGGACCTGCAACACCTTTCAAGACGGATCCATTCCCGGAAATGGTCATTATAGAAGGGCCTTTCAAAGCGTCCTTGTATTCTGGATTGGTTGGAACTAAAACTGCTGACATTGTGCTAGCGGTAAGAAGCCATTCATGTTTTTTTTTTTCAGGCTACTCCTTCCATCTCACATGTAGTATGGTAGGCCGAAGGAGCGTAATATTAAGACACTCCGCTCTCTACTTCCCGCCAAATTCTGGGGCCGTTGCGTGTTGAGTGGCGAATTCAATACTGTGCTTTGCCTAGACACTAAGTTTTCTCTGCCTAGCTTGCTATGCGGGATATAGCTTGAAACTAAAAAAAAGCATACTGTTTGATATTTTTTTAATTTTTTTAAGTGTTATTCCACACTTAGGAAAGAAAAATACTTATTTTGAAAACGTATAAAAATTTTAACGTAACGGGACTCGAACCTGCGCCTCCTGGAAACCGACCAGGTTGCTTTGTGGTGGAGGTTGCTTTTTCTAAATAAGTATATTGTGTTTTATCTAAATCCGTTTAGTAGCTCTTGCCGGAAAGTGGAACACATGCTAATTTATAATATTAATAATAGAATTAAAAAATAAAAAAAAAATCAGCTTCACGCTGTATCCCGCACACAGCAGGGTAGGCAGAGGGAACCTAGTGTAAAGACACTCCGTTCCCCACTTTCTGCCGATTTCTGGAGGCATTGCATGTTAAGTGGCAGAACTCAACGCCGCGCTTAACCTCGACACCAGAGCGAAGAAATGGAAATATAAATTTAAGTAAATATTTCATCTCCTCGAGTGGGGATCGAACCCACAACCAGTCGGTTTTACAGTCACACCTCGTGCCGCTGCGCCACGACTGACCTCGAATAATAGAATTCACTTTTATAAATATCACATTTTATTTCCAGATCTCAGTATACAATAATCCGACTCTACCCCACACAGAGGTGGAAATAAGCAACACTCTACAAATAGATCCACAAGTTGACGATTTAGAAGTAGCGATGAGATTCTCAACTGGAATTAAAAATGGCGATGTGTTCTACACTGACGTTAACGGGATGCAGGTGATTTTAAATATGATACATTTAGAGAAACATTTATTAATAAATCAGCTTCACGCAGTAACCCGCACAAAGCAGGGTAGGCAGAAGGAACCTAGTGTTAAAACACTCCGTTACCCACTTTCTGCCGAATTCTGGGGGCATTGCGTATTGAGTGGCAGAACTCAACGCGCTTAGCCTCTACACCAGAGCGAAGAAATGGAAATATAAATTTAAGTAAATATTTCATCTCGAGTGGGGATCGAACCCACGACCAGTCGATTTATCAGTCACACTTCGTGCCCCACGACTGGTCTCAGACACATTTGGGATTGATGGGAAATTTAAATTTAAGATGTAATTTCGTTACAAGGATTTTTTTGACTGAGTATTTTTTTGATAATTGTTAGTTATTGCAGTATTCTATAATGAATTAACAGTTTTGTTCAAGTATTATTTAAAAATTTTATGGAAAGTTTATGTAATCAACAAGGTTTTGTTTGTATAGTCTCTCTCATTTATTTACATAAACATAAGAATGCTTTAATTTTTCAAGAATTTAAAATAACTTGTAATACAATAAAAACTTTACAAATATATAATCTATTTTCTTAAAGTTTATAAAACGCCGCTACTTCGAAAAGCTTCCACTACAAGCCAACTACTATCCGCTACCAGCGGCCGCCTACCTCCAGGACGATAATACCCGCCTCACAATACTCACGTCTACCCCTCTAGGTGTAGCCGCCTTACAGCCTGGACAGATTGAAGTAAGTCCCAATTTTTCAGACATTGATGTGCGTGTTGAGTGACGGAAGTAAACGCCGCGCATTGTCTTGGTACCAAAGCGAGGAAAAGAATACAATTCTAACCCCTGAGTGGGAATTGAACCCACAACCGCGCTTACAGTCAGATGTTGTCCCGCTGTATCATGACGACCTCCAGGGTTTAAAGCATAGAGAGGAGAAAATTAAGTGTCATTGTGAGAAAAGTGATGGGACTTAACAATTTGATTATTTTTTTTTATAGGAGGATAGGATATTGGAATTATAACCAAAGCTTCTACAGCTATTACTACTTATACCATTTAGGGACTACTACTGTATTTTAAATAAATTTTTTTAAGTTTTTTTTTTTCAAATTATTAAAATTTGATTTAAACTGGTTCTAATGCATCTTTTATAAAACATACCAGTACGTAGACTACCTACAGTGCTATAATTGCAAACTTAATTTTCAGATAATGCAAGATCGGCGTCTCAGTAGAGATGACAACCGGGGCCTCAACCAGGGCATTTTGCAAAATCCACGCGTCCGACATACCTTCAGGCTTATAGTGGAACACGCCAATCATCCTTGTGCGGTATGCAAATAGTTGTGGATTTGAATATATAAGGGGCCTTGTTTAAATTACGTTATATCGTTTTACGTCTCCCTCATACTTGACAGGATTTTTTTTTAAAAACTTAACAACTTACTTCGTCCACCAGAGAAGGGTGAAGAAAATATGTTCCCAAAAGTTGAGGATTGAAATGTATTGATTGATGTCTTACACTTGGCTCTCTCTTAGTTTATTCGAGGCCAGTCGCGGCGCAGAGATACAAGCGCATGTCTGAAAACGTAACAGATCATGAGTTCGATTCCCACTAGGGGAAAATAAGTATATAATATTTTAATTTTTTCGTTCTGGTGTCGAGGCGAAAGGCGGTATTGAGTTCCGCCATGCAACTCGCAATGTCTCCAGAATTCCGCGGAAAGTGAGGAACGGAGTGTCTTGACACTATATTCCCTCTGCCTACATGCGGAATACAGCGTGAAGCTGAACAAAAAAATATCTAAACTTATAATTCCACAGCCGCGCACCGAAGACACACACACAGACGGCAGCGGGCAGCTCTCGCTGGGCGCTCACGTCACACAACAGATGCTGTTGCAGCCCCTCGTGGTGATGCACTACACGGCCAACGAGAACTTCCCGCGCCCATTCTACTCGCGCTCGCTGGTCAGTGCGCCTGATCTCATGTTGGTGGCCTTCCGATCTCATGTCACCGGGAAGGTAAGCGGATACTTGAATAATGCTTAGACATGGGCGTTTCTAGAGATATTTTCTGGAATGGTGCAGGATTTTAGATTTGCACAGATATATACTTATTTAGAAAACGTATAAAAATTTTAACCAGGTCGGTCAGCAGAAAGAGACAGATGGTCAGTTTCGAGGAGGCGCGGGTTCGAGTCCCGCTACGTTCAAATTTTTATACGTTTTCCAAATAAGTATTTTTATTTCTTAAGTGCGGATTAACACTTTAAAAATGTTATAAAACATTTGCACAGATATGTTCGTGAAAGTGTTTTTTATTTTTTTATTTTTCGGGGCATTTTTTTTGTTACTAAAATTTCCTGGGTGGTTGCCAGACTATTCTGGCGTTGGCACAGACATTTCCATTTCGCATTTTTTTCCTCTATAAAATATGTTTTCTAAATAATTTGCAGACTAAAGAGGGCGCGTTGGTGCACGGCATGGGCGTGTCGCTGTCCCGCGCGCACTTCGACACGTGCTTCGGGGACAAGACCGTGCCCGTGTGGTACTCGCTGGTCGAAGGACGGGTACGACTTATCTTCTTTTTTGATTAAATCACATTTGAAGAAGATACTCATGTATATTGAGGCCAGTCTTGGCGAAAGGGCACAAAGTGTGACTTGTGAAAAACGCGACTGATTATAGGTTCGATTCCACTTGATATGAATATTTTCATTTTTCCGCTCTGGCAATGAGCCTCATTATAAGCGCGCGGCGGTCAGTTTCGACACTCAACACGCAATGTATACTTCGGCTTCTTGACACTAGGTTCCCAGAATCCCAAAAGAAAATCTTCTCTTAAAACCATACCAGTTTTAAATTTCATTTCCCCGGTCTAGGAAAAAAAATGGATTGAAACAAAGATATTTAAAAAAAATTGGATTTAGTAACTGTTCATGACACTTATCGATTGAAAAAAAAATGTTTGCTGATTCCCCATAAATTTATTTACTTCCAGCTCGCCCTGTCCGACATGATAGATGTGAAGGAAGGTCAGTCGTTCGAGAGTTCGTTGACGTTCGCGCACGTCCACTCGCAGGGCTCCAACCTCGTGGCGCTCTGCCCCTTGGAAATACGCTCCTTGTTTATTAACCATACACTTAAACATACATAAACATAAACTGTTTTTGAAAAAAACATTTGTATCATGTATAACAGATTACCTAGGATTTTTTATCTTAATTATTATTATTATTAATATTGTGATATTCAATATTTCCTATATTATTATATCATGGAAGTAGTTTGAAATTTAAAGTTTAATAAATCATTTTCCATAAAATTTATGTTTTCTCCAATGTTTTCAGGCATTTTAATAAATAGGTTTAAAATTCATATGTTAGTGTTAAAAGTAACGCAAGTACTTATTTATTAATGATATGAAAAGTGCATATATTGCATGTATGTATATGTATATTAAGAAATTGTTGATATTAATTACATATTGTAAATTTTTTTTGCAACTTAAAAATATTTTTAGAATATTTTCATTAAGCTGTGACTTTTAGATATTTTATTTAGAATAGAATATACGTCCATTTTACTTTTTTTTTGTTTTGTTTTTAATTATGAATGCTTCTTAAATGCACATATAATAAATAAAAGTAGAAGTTTAATCCAAATCAAATTGTAGGATATAGGAATAAGCAGGTTTATTCATTTAAATATTGAATTACACATATTTAATCCTTTAGATGACGTTGTATTCAGTAAATATAATTCATATTATAATTAACGCACAATTTAGTGATTCCCGTGAACACGTGCTGGCATCTAGCATGCGAGTATACCGACTACTGTCAGAAGCAAGCATGCTTACAATATCAAGACCACGTAAAACAGAAAGGAAAACGAATATCAACTACAAAAATAATTTGGTTTTGTTTTTTCAGCTTCACGCTGTATCCCGCATGTAGCAAGGTAGGTAGAGAGATACTAGTGCTAAGACACTCTACTCATGACTTTCCGCTGAATTCTGGCGGCATTGAATTGTGGCGGAACTGAAGGCCGCACTTTGCCTCGAATCCAGAGCGAAGAAATGAAAATATTAAATATTTCAGTTTCACGAGTGGGTATCGAACCCACAACCTATCGCGTGTTCCTTGGCCATGGCTGGCTTTTGCTTTTATGACACAAGATTTGTAGTTTGATAAGGAAGATCAATATTAAACGAGTTAGTACGCTAGTTTCTGGCATGCGAGCTTCGAGCACGTGGCTCATGGACGCACAACATAAACATGATATTTTAGTATACTTTGTGTTTCGATTTGTCAATTTATTATATTGTAATAAACGAAACATATATTTGATTTTTACTTTTCAAAATGTATCACATTTATATGAATTCAGAAAACATTTTAAATTCTTAAATTTCAAAATTTACTTTTTCAATGTCATAAGCAATTTTTAATAGCAAGCAAATTGATGTTTAATTTTATGGTTATTTGCATAATATGATGCCGAAATTTTTTTTTTTTTGAGATCTTGTACATTTGCTTATTTTATTGTTCATTATCTTTATATTATTAATACGCGTTTTTATGGAAAAAACTCCGTGAAAAAAAAGTCCGTAGATTTTTTTAAGTATATTTTTATGTAAATTTATCGTATTTCAAGTTTTTTATATGTAAAATTTTTTTGTTTACGTATTCATAATAAAAACTTGTGGAATTACCATTTTAAGTTTGTTTGTTACATTATGTACATATATACCTAATACTGTGTACTTTCAATTTTTAAATATATACTTTGTAAATATAAACGTTTGAACAATAAGATATTTGTTTTATTATTTCCTCTTCTAGCTGTTCTACATCTAATATTAATAGAATTCTAAATTCCATATTAATATCAACTATAGATTTTTTTTTACTTACACAGTCTAAATAGGCTGCAAAGTAGCAAAAATCATAACAAACGAGAAAGAAAATCTCAATTTCAAAAGCAGAGTTATTTCAATGCAATATTGGGACCTTATTGCAATTATTGATAACAGAAAGACATTGAGAGTAAATTAATCCTCTTACTTACTACTAATTCAAATAAAGTATTGTCAAAATCAAATTTATGGAAAAAGACAAGGCAAACGAGCGTTCGTGTAACCTGATGGTAAATGATCACCGCCGCCCACGACCCCGTGCAACACCAGAGGTGTTACAGGTGTGTTGCCGGTCTTTAAGGTGGAAATAGATGCGCTTTTTGAAGGTCCTGTCGACCTGGAAACTCTGTCGCAGGTAGCGCACTCCACAGTTATGTAGCGCGTGAAAGGAAGTTCCTACGAGACTGCACAGTAGTAGAATGCCACTAGATGGTGTGGATGGTACTTGAATTTGATGCACTATGCGGTTAGAAAATTAAGCGGCAGGTAACAGGTCAAATAGTTCTCCAGAACGCACGCCAATGTGTCAACATACCATTGGGTTCCCTACGATTCGAACGGCTCTACGTATGAGCAGGTTAAACATTTTGTAGGAACTTTTATATTTCAAATTAAATCTCAATTTTTTATTTCAGCTTCACGCTGTATCCCGCATGTAGCAGGGTAGGCACAGGGAGTCCAGTGTTAAGCTCCGCTCCCCAATATCAGCAGAATTCTGGAAGAATTGCGTGTTGATTGGCTAAACTCAACACCGCGCTTTGCCTCAACACCAGAGCGAAGAAATGAAAATATTAAATATTTCCTCGAGTGGGAATCGAACCCACAACCTGTCGCGTTTACACACGCTCGTGCCCCTGCGCTCGACTGGCCAAATTTCACAATGACCAAAATAAAAGGGAATATAATAAAAAAACTGTTTCTATCTTATTGAATATATTAATTAAAGCTTACATAAAAATACCAATAACAGGAATGGGCGTTATACAAAAATTATAACTGAATTATCACAGCTATTTATTTAATACTAGCACAATTTGGTTTAAACTTTTTTAAAATTAAATTTTGTTTTTAATTACACCTTGTTTACATTAGAACAGTAAAATTAGGGGATTATAATAATATAACTTTACAACTAACTAAATACACAATATATCAATAATACGAATAAATCAATACCTAACACCTTTGGATACTTGATTTGGTTGAATTTGCATTAAATGAATAAATAGGAACCAATTTAAAGTCAATTTCGATACAATGTATTTAAATTCTTTATTACTCACCTTTCGTACATTAGGTGGTTTCCATAAATGAGTGACGTCACACGTTAGGAAGAATAAGAGGTGATCGACGAAGTGCGATTTCATCTTTTTTTTTACTAACTCAACTTTCAAAATATACAGATATAATTTAAGAAATATCTGTGTTTTATTTTAATAATGTTTCCATATAAATAAATTGTGACGTCACACAAGATAGAGATCACACAAACGACTAGCTGTGAGAAGAATGGAGGAGAGAGGTCAATAAATCGATAAATTTAATTGACATAATTTATGAATGGCACAGGGTATACGCTCAACATTAACTGGCTCTTATTTAATTTTATTTTCTTAACTTAATTATTAATAATAAAATAAATAATAATATTCTTCATATTTGCGTTGAAATGGTGAAACTGCCGAAACGTAGTTCATTTTATCCCGTACTCAAGATCTTACAGGCATATAATGACAATAAATTTTGTATTATTTATTAATAATTAAAACATCTTATTGTTTACTAATAAATAAGTTTCAGTTTTTAATTGGTCAATATAAGTCGAGACAAAAGCAATATATGGAAAATCAACGAACATATTATACTCTACATTTGAATTCGGTTTTAGCTATACAATTCTTCTATTTGAAAAAGCCTTATTAATATAAGATTAGTTGTTATTTTCATTTGAGCATTTTTTTCTACAATTTCGCTTTAACCTCTTGACTTATGATAACGACGTTTTCATTTTGAAATTGAATGGTTATTTTTGATAAGACCGAATTCAGTAACTGACGGTAGCTTTCCAGTTTTCCCCATATCACCTCGTATGTGACTTGTTTTCTGTAAAAAAACAATATTTTATTATTATATTTAATTTTTAGTCTTAAATTGTGGCACAGGGGCCCAACGTGTGACTGTAAAGGCGACCGGTTGAGGATTCAATCCCCACTCGACGAAATGAAATATTTAATTAAATTTCTATTTTCATTTCTTCGCTCTGGTGTCGAGGAAAGTGGGGAACGGAGTGTCTTAACACTAGGTTCCCTCTGCTTACTCTGCTGTGTGCGTGATACAGCGTGAAGCTGATTAAATTTTTATTTTATGTTTTTAATTTAATTACAGGATCCGTTGTGGCGCCATGGCACAGCGTCTGGCTTTAAACTCTATGGTGGCAGATTTGATTCCCACTCGGGGCAATTAGTATAAAAGTATTTTCATTATAATAATAATAATAATAAGCTTTATTTCAATTCCATACAGATTACATACATTCATATTTATAAAAGATTTAAACATTGACATTTTATTAGATTTGATAAGCATTTGTTACAATTTATATTATAGATTTTTATATTTAATTTTGTGTTAGATTATTAAGTATTTTGATTGATTATTAACTGTATGGACCCCTTTCGGGTAAAAGCCTCCCCCAAGAAATGCCACGATTCTCTATCCTTAGCTGTGTCCAGCCAACTTCCGCCCGCCATCGCTACTATTTCGTCAACCCATCTGGCTCTTGGTCGGCCTCTTGCTCTGAAGCCTCTTGGCCCTGACCACCTAACTGACCTTAGGGTCCATCTGTCATCCTGGTATCGAGCTAAGTGGCCCGCCCATCTCCATTTTGCCTTTAGCGAAAAAGACAGGGCATCGCATACTTTCGTCTTTTTTCGAATGTCGACGTTTTTAACTTTATCTTTTAATTTTAGACCTAGGCAACTTCTTTCCATTCTTCTCTGGGTAGTCTGAATTTTATTTCTAGTTTTGACGTCATAGGTCCAAGTTTGAGGCATGGTAATATTGCTGTATCCATCACTATTTTCTTGGTCGACAGAGGAAGTTGAGATTTGAGTATTTCCTTGTGGTTCCAGAACTTGTTCCAGGTAATTGCTACTCGTCGATTTATTTCCTCACTGTTTCTTTCTTTGCTGAAAGATATCTGTTTGCCTAGATATATATAGTTTTTAACAAACTCATTTTCATTATAAGTCATTAAAATGTAATTATAATCCTCTAATTATGTATTAGGTACGTACGAAAGTAAGAAATGTCCTTCAACATGTTCATGAGTAGCAAATTATAAGGTATTTTTTTGAATATGTTAATACGTTAACAACTACAATTTTATAATAACTATATGAATATAGATAAAGAGTTAAATTATATGACCTTCATATAATTAAACTCTTTAGTTTTTTTACCGAATAGAATTTATTACTACACTGAATATGAAACATTTCGACATTTTTGGTTAAAATATTCTATTTTAAAAAATAAACTCTTTACAGTCGTGGCTCAGCGCGTGAATTGTAAACGTTACAATAAAAAAAAATTAAATCAAATCAGCTTCACGCTGTATCCCGCACACAACAGGGTAGGCAGAGGGAACCTAGTGTTAAGACACTGCGTTCCCCATTTTCTGCCGTGAAATATTTGATATTTGATATCTTCGTTCTGGTAACAAACAAAATTTTAAACGAGGCGTTGAGTTTCGCTACTTAACATTTAATACCTCGAGAATTCGGCGGAAAGTGGAGAAAGGAGTTTCTCAACTATAGATTCAACCTGCCAAACTTTGCTATATGCGGGATATAGTGTGAAGCAAAAAAAAAATAGCAATTTAATACACATTGAATGTATTCAATTATTATATTTATGAAAATTTTCATCAGGAATCCATTAAAATATTTATATTAGTTTGTTTATAACAAACATTCAAAATTTCTGTTTATATAAAATAATTTTCAATAAAATTTGATTTCAACTTTCTATATAAATCGAAAAATAAGAAATTACTCAACTTCGGCCTTGAACCTGTTACCCTTTAGCAACGTTCAACCTATTAATTCATCAAATAAAATAAAAAAAAATACTTTTAACTAGTAAAAAAAAAACATACTTATTCCGTTTAAGAAGCGCCCCACAGAGCACGAGTCCCTGCGCGCAGTTGGAGATGGCCTGCAGGCTGAGGCAGTACGGGTGCTGGCGGCGCCTCTCCGCGCGCTCCTGTGCGAGCCGCAGTAGCTGCTTGTGTTCACATTTCTTGTGCTGCAAATATAGTAGAGATGTGAGGCCGTCGTGGCGCAGAGGCACAAGGGTGTGATTGTGAACGCGACGGTTGTGGATTATCGATTCCAGTTCGGGAGAATAAAATATTTAACGTTTTCGCCACTCAACACGTAATGTATCGAAAATTACGTGGTGGGTGAAGAACGGAGAGTTTTGCAAATGGTTTCTTCGGTCTACCTTATGTACAGTGTAAAAAATGTGTTTTTTGAGGTGAAGTGAGGTCAGTGACCTCTCAGTTTCTAGTGAGAAATAGAGCGTACTTGATTACAATGTTTAAGCTGCTCTATATCTAGTGACCTATATGATGTAGTATAGTCCGACATAACCGGTATTGCGTATGGGAAGCACGCGCGGTAGAATTGCGCAGAACGCGTATTTTGATATCTGCACATAGACGCCCTCTCACGCTGCACCGATTCCCCGCGAGCCCTCGCGGTGTATCGGTGCGGCGTGTGGCGGGGCGGTCACTACACTACGGTACAGTCGAGCGCAACGCTGTTAGTTCAATACTATGAAATATTAATATATTATTATATGATAGCGTCATATATACAAAATAGCGCAGTAAAGCATATTTATCTAGTAATATTATAATAATTAGTGTGTTAGATTAAGTAACATGCAAAATCAAGTTATGGATAAGCAAATTTAAAATTTTAATAAAGTACTGAATTGTAATTATTATAATGGGGCCACATCCAAGTCTTCATCAATCTAAATTCAATAAAAAAGTAAAATTGAAAAAGTACCTTTAATATGAAATTACATAAAATAATAAAAATAATAAAACATGCAAAAAAATTGTTTTGAACCGTATATATATATATAAAAAAACAAACAAAAATATAATTAAATGTATTGATGAAGATATAATTTATTAACTTAATTAATTAAGTAAGACCTTGTATATCTATATATATATAGCGTGTGAGCTCGATTGTACTTATAAAGATGTGTGGGTACGAATTTTCTGTAAGGACGTAGCGGTCACACTGACGTACCGTAACACTATTGGCAAAGGGATACCAGACTTTAATTTTTTGTACTTCAAAACAGATTTTTATAATTTACCCAATATTTTTTTTAATATAATCTTTAACTAGTTTAAATATTGCCAAATAATTCTTTATCCATATTGTATAGTACTGTGTATTACGCATACTCAATATTTGTTGTACATAGGTGTATATAGTATATACATAAATATCATGTTTTATTAGTTATATAAGCAGAAGTTTAGTTTGAAATGACTCCTGTTCATTACTTAAAAAATATACTTTTCAGGCTAGTCTCGATTATATTCTCGACAACGATGTATGGAACTGCTGATTTTTTTTTCAATATTTAGATATCCTCATAAAATTTTTGCAACAATTATTACATTAGAATATATTAATATAAAAAAAATTAAAAAATTAAATTTAATTTTTAAAATTTTCGTTTTGTATATTACAACATAAAGATGATCAGATATTTTAATTATGATTTGCCAAGCGTGGGGTAAAACAACATAACAGGGTAACACTGATGGAACGTTTTCCGCGCATAGGTATTCTGCGCAATTTTACGCGAGTACCTCCGATTATCAATAAGAGTTTAGACGGACTATACACTACTACTGGTAGTCGTGCGGCGAGGCCAGTCGTGACGGAGAGGCACAAGCGTGTGACTGTAAACGATGCGGTTGTAGGTTTGATTCCCGCTCGTGAATATGAAATATTTAATATTTTTATTTCTTTGCTCCGGTGTCGGGGCAAACCTCATTGACTTTCACCACTCAATACGCCTACGCGAAATGCTTCCAGAAGTGACTTAATAGGAGTGTCACACTGAGTTGCTAGGTTTCTGCTACCTTCCCTGCGGGATACAGCGTGAAGCTATATATTTACAACGTCGCGATTAACATCTTATAATTTTACCTAAGCGGGTAAATAGGAAAGATAAAAGATATATAAGTATAAAGATAAAATTTATATTTAATCATACCTCGGCCATAACTTCAATACAAGTGGCCATCGTAGTGAGAGCGGGTGTCACCGCCCACCGCAATAGACACTGCAGTTCTTGATCTGAGCCCTGCTCGTATGTTTCCGTTAACACGTTGTTTTTTATACAATAGTCTAGTGTCTTCTTGAATTTCTAAACAAAAAAAAATAAAATGTAAATTACATGGATAAATAGAATTAGAAACTATTCGTGGAAAACAAATTTACTAAACAATTCAAAATATATTATTCAATATTCATAGAAACACTATTTTTTATTTATACATGTATATATTAACAATCAATAAATGTTTTAAAATGACATCCGACGATTTAATAAAAAAAAGCCATTAATTGGACAATCTCTTACAGAGACGTAGGATAGGGATAAGTTTAATTTGCTTTTTTTATATAAATTCTTGAGCAAATGTAATTATGAGGCACATTCATGTGATTTAGTACATTACAAAATGAAAAAAAATATATATATAAGACTAATCCTATTTTTGGCATAATATTAAATATTTTTTTAATAATAACACAAAGTTTGAACAATAAACTCAAAAAAAAAACACAAGCACAATCACAATCATAATTATTATATTAACTTACCTCTTCTTCGGTCTTTTCCAAATAAAAGAACTCGTGTCGTAATATTTCCCTCAGGCAGTGGTAGTCAGCAGATATGGATTCTACAAGAAATTGTTAAAATAAATATATTTTTAATTTCACGATCTTGATCATGTATAATTTTTATTTTGTAATGATAATTCAAGAGGTCGTCGTGGTGGAATTTAATAAATATTTGTCTATAAACGGGGGAAAAAAAGCACGGCGTTGAGTTTCGCCACTCTACATGCAATATCTCGAAACTAAGCAGAAAGTGGGGAACAAAGTGTCTTAACAATATGGAAGCTGCAGCAAAAAGCTGAAAAAAAGATGATAAAACCATATGGCCTATATGAATGTGATGTCGTGAACAAACATCTAGTAAATATAAGTCAACATAATTTAAGTATCTAATCAGCCTCACGCTGATAAATATCTAATTTTAGGTAAATTAAAACATAAATGAGGCCAGTCGTGGCGCAGCGGCACAAAATGTGACTGTAAAACCGACTGGTTGTGGGTTTGATCCCCACTTGAGGAGATGAAATATTTACTTAAATTTATATTTCCATTTCTTCGCTCTGGTGTCGAGGCAAAGCGCGACGTTGAGTTCTGCCACTCAACACGCAATGCATACAGAATTCGGCAGAAAGTGGGGAACGGAGTGTCTTAACACTAGGTTCCCTCTGCCTATCTTGCTGTATGCGGGATACAGCGTGAAGCTGATTTAAAACATAAATGGAACAAACCTCTATAAAATACGGTATCTCACACAAATGTTAGGAATCGAATGCACGATTCGATACAATATTTACAATTTTCCAATCATCTGTTATAACGATAATACTTATCGATTGAAGCACGAATGTATTATTTATCTAAAACCAGGACACCTATCTCAAAACTAACCAAAGTGACTGTTGCTTAACCTAAATAGTCTTTTTGCGGAATGGTGCTGACGACTAGAAAGTTATCAATTTTTCTCTAGTTTTTAACATAAAAATATTTAACTACTAATGGTGAGTATTTCCATAGACACGATCAAGTAGCCAAGTTAATACACCAGCAACTTGTTCTTCAATATGTTCTTGTGGAATTAGAGGTGCCCTACTATAGGTACAATACCACATTCTTGAAAAGAGCTGTACTTTGCTCTAATGGGATCGGTCTATTATTACTGACAGGTATACTGTTGCCAAAAGACCTGATTTAGTACTAGAAGACCGAGTAGCTCGCCAAGCAGTGACTGTTGATATTACTATACCACATGATGATAATCTCGTGAAGGCCGAAATAGAAAAACTATCTAAATATTTGGACCACGAGAGAGAGATAGTGGTTCCAGTTGACGGTTTAAAAGCGAAAAGCCTCAACCAACATCTTACGAGGTTATCGCTTAGTTGTTGGATCAAGAACTGGATGCAGGAGGCAGTTTTACTTGAGACGGAACGTATTGTGAGGAGGTTCCTTTCTCTGGAGCCCTAGCCACTGATGGCTTGGATCCCTAAGCCACCCTCGGAGGAATGTTAGGTTTTTTATATTTTTAAAAGTATTTTTTTATAACAATTTATATTACAAAATGCAAAATTGATTCCTCTTGTATAATAAAAGTATATATTCTATACTTACCTATAGTACTAGCTCCCCTAAGCGCAGCGAGGTAAACTACAGCTGGCGGCACCAAGTAGTGTAGTACTGGGTTCACATACAGTTGGAGTTGTATTACTGGTATTGCGTTCACAACTGTTTCCGCTTTTAAAGTGTGACCTAAAATTTTAAATTTAATTAAATACGTATAGTCATAAAAACTACAACTAAAAAAGAGGGACCCGATTTTGTTTCTTAATTCATTAAGTTATGTCATGGAGAATATTTAATTTTAATTATTGTGGCAAAGAGTCTCACTTCGTGTCAGATTTTATAATTGTGGGTCCCGGCGGAAAGTACCCTATAGGTTTCAATTGCTTAAACGATAGTACCTATATTGTGATTGAGTTAACTTAGAAGCTTAATTTTTTCTGTTATCTAAGGGACTTCAGAGGGACCAGCATATAGACAGACAAAAAGACGGACAACAAAGCTATATTATGAGAGTTCCATTTTATTTTCTTTTGGTTTACGAAATTTTGAAAAAGAAAACTTTTAGGGTTCCATACCTTTTAAGGAAAAAAGAAACCCTTATAAAATCACTCTGTTATCCGTCTGTCTGTGTGTCTGTCGTTCTGTCTTTCAAGAGCCTTTATCTCAGCAACGCTTGGATATCGAATTGAAATTCAAACCGCATACTCAAATCTATGATTGACTACTAAAAAAAATCTACATTTACTTTAAAAAATGATATGGCCGTTTATATCGCAAAAAACGTGCATTTCGACACTGTCAAGGGAAAATTCATAGGATACTTCTGGTTACCTAGAATCAAGAAATTTGGTAGCTACCATCTACAGGTAGTAATAGTTCAGGAAAAATTGACTGAAATTATACATTTGTGGTGAAATCCTAAAGGATAAAAGGAGGCAAAATTTAGTATTAAGTCGCTAGTTCAAGTGAGGTATCAGATGAAAGAGACAAATGAAACCCTCGATGGACGAGCCCGACTCGCGCTTGTCCTGTTTTTTTTCTTAGCGTGTAAAAAAAAATATCTCTCAGACAACGTCTAATGATTCACGACATGCGGTAAATTATTTCAATATCAATGATCAACGGACGATAAGATAATATATTTTAATTTTTTTTCATTAAGTACCCAAGTAATGTGATTTATACAAATTAAATATAAAAATAAATACAAAATTTTAAACTGTTACAGTAAAAAAATAACACAATGATTGTGATTTTTTCACTTCACAACTTCACGTTGTATGTTTTTTAGGATACATCATTCCCATAGATTTTCCCAATTTTTAAGATATTGTTTGTCTAGAGGCGGAACTGAACGCCTATGCCAACGGATGTCTTTGAAATTTAAGGAACGTTGAGGGAGTTCTCGAAAGATGTGTGTCTAAGTTTTAAAAAAAGTATTTTTCCTAGGTTTATTTAGACGTCAAGCTATAATATATAAAATTCAAGAGACAAATCCTAAACGTATTCAGTATTCATGACACTAAAATATGATCCAGCAACAAATATCTCAATATATAGAACGATCAATTAAAACTAAAATATAAACATTAGATATAAACTATCTACTGTTGTCTATAATTGTATTATAATTAGTAATTACGCGAAATAACGAAGATAACAATTGGATGTCGACAGTCTCTTGAACCTAGCTTATATAATAACCTAGTGTATATATAAGCTTGATAAACTTGGAGCATGGTTAGGTCTGGTTTGAGGCAAAGCGCGGCGTTGAGTTCCACCACTCAACAGGCAATGCCTCCAGTACACTAGGTTCCCTCCTCTTATCATCTGTGTGCGAGATACAGCGTGAAGCACACTTTTTTTTATATATACTATTATTTATAATATATAAATTTTGCTAAATAAACTGATATAAAAGGTTGAAATTGTATTATCAGTACAGTATATCTGTACATGTTCTTATGTATAAGAATGCACAATGCATATGATAAATTAAAATATAAATTAATTAAAGCGTAATTGCTAATTGTCGATATTTTGAATAGACTTCGACCGTTAGGTGATTATTACCTTAATATTTGCTAAAAAATCAAAAACAGGCCAGTCGTGGCGCAGCGGCACAAAGTGTGACTGTAAAACCGATTGGTTGTGGGTTCTATCTTATTTCCATTTCTTCACTCTGGTGTCGAGGCAAAAGCGAGTTCTGCCACTTAACACGCAATGCCTCCAGAATTCTGCAGAAAGTGGAGAACGGGGTGTCTTAACACTAGGTTACCTCTGCCTACCCTGCTGTTTGCGGGATACAGCGTGAAATTGATATTTGGTAAAAATTGAAAAAACCAATTATTACTAATAACTAAAAATCTATACTTTAGGCTGCATTTTAAAGTAAAAAATCAGTAATTCAGTAATAACCATTACTCAACTTGGACAAAGATAATAAAATTTATAATATCTATTAATAATGTAGATAAAATTATCACGATTGCTACAAAAATAAGACGATATCGCGTGTCATAGATAATTAAATAAATAAATAAATACCTTTCATTTTTCTCTGCACATCGGGACTAACCTCCATCATTGGAGTGGACAGCAGACGAAGATTGTTATCACAGTCCAACCTTATTAAACTCTGGTGCACCACTAATATTCTATCGACACTGTCCTTCACATCATTTTCGAACACCGACGCTCCAAGAGACCTCAAAATTTGTATGAGCCACTCAATTTTATCCAGAACTAGTTCTAAAGTCATCAATTCATTTCTCACAAGACTCCCCATCATTACAATGGAGATCAAATTGGAAATGGTGACTGCAGTACTTTCTTGTTGCATCGAAACTGCATAATTCGCTACATCTTGGACTTGTTTAAACTGTTCTGTGGTTAATTGTTGCAAGTCTAAAGGTTTAAGCGTTTCTTCAGAGATAGGTAATTTTTCACCTAAATATTCTCTCAAAGAAAACGGTTCGCCTAAATTTATATAAATGTTGCCGTAGTGATCGTTCAATCTGTGTATCACTTTTAATAATCCCTGCAATCAGTTTAATAAATCAGTTGATTTTTAAAGTTGTCATATTAATGCTTTTAAAAAAACATTAAGAAATTGTCTGTACATACGTATTTAATTATATAAAATATTTTTTTAAAGGTCTTAGACAAAGAGAACTGAGAAAATGTGTGGCGAAAACTAACAGCGCTTCTGTCCCAACAGAACGGGAAAATGTGAATATTTTTTTATTATTTAACAACCTTTAAAGTGGAAATCGAATCTACAATCACTGTGTTTACAGTCTGAAAACTATAACAATATTAGCTTTTGGCACTTACCCCAGTGGTTTCCTTAGGTTTAGGGGCACCAATATGCTCGTACGCGAACAGACTTTGCTCCACGAGGCGGTCGTAGCTTATGTTGACTGGCACTATAGTGATGTCCGTCACTTCACGGGAGAAGTACGGCACCAGGGTCATTGACAACATACCTTTGGAAATATTATCATAATTAACATATTTATATATAGTGTTACATTTTTCAACTTCACACTTTATCATATATAACAGAGTACGCGGAGAGAATCTATTGAGGGACACTCTACTTTTCGTCCGAATTAGGGACGTTGCGCATTGTTTTGTGTTACCAGAACGGGGCAATGGGTCATCGCGTTAACAGCCAGACGCTGTCGTACTACGCCACTATGACCTATTTAGTTTTATTTTTCTTTCATTTAGTGGTCTCTCATTTTTTTCAGCTTTACGTTTTTCTTGCATATAATCCTAACACTAATCTGAAAGGTAGACAAAGAAAGGCTCTCAGTCAATTTTAAAACACTTACAATGTCGATTGCCTTATCAGGGCATGCACTAAGATACTTCCGTTCCGTCACCAGTTACCGACGATTTTCTGAAGAAAAACGTGTTGATTGCGTGGCAGATTTCAACGTCGCACACTACCTCGTTACTAGAGCGAAGAAATGAAAATATTCTATTCCCCGAGTGGAAATCGAACTCACAACCGTCGCGTTCACATTCGCACACTTGTGCCCTTCGCCACGATGGCTTCAACTTCTATTCCTCTAAACATGTTTTTGTCATTATGACAAATTTATTTATTACTTAAATACTGTAAATATAATACAAACAATATTTCTAAAATAAACGTATAGATCTTACCATATTTGGGTGGTAAGCTCATATTACTTCTACTTCTAGTGCCTTCTAGAAAGAATTCGACAGGCACGCTATGTTTGGCTACTAAGGTCCGTACATAGTGACGCAAGGTAGCCGCGTACAACGGCGACCCGACTAATGTACGACGAATGTAAAACGCTCCCGTATCCCGCATACTCTGACCCACTACTGCCATTGAATAAAAATCTATACAAAATAGAAAAAAAACTATGTAATAAACAAATTTATGTGGATTTTACACACATTTTTTTATAAGGAGACAGTTACCTTTCGATATATTAATAATTTTCTAAAATATTTTTAGCATGTTAACATGTTCTTCGTTATTAATAACTCAAAAAAGATTTTTGCGATATTAAAAGATTATTATGTAATCTCTACCTACTACAATATTGTTTAACAACCTATAATAACATTATAAAATATGCAATAAATAATGTTGTGTAACTATTTTAATTGAAAATTGCTTTGAAAGAAAAGCTATAAATACATATTAAACCAAGGTCTTCAATGAATCAAAGATATACATTTAATAGTCGTTATTATTTCACAAAAACAGATAGAGATTTTTTTTAGCTTCACTTTGTGTATCCTGGATTAAGATTCTGTCTTTCACTTTCTGATTATTTTTTAAAGAAATTGCATATTGAGCAGCAGATCTTAATGCAGCACTTTGTCTTTCTACCAGAGTGACAAAATTAAAGTAATCCATTTAAGTGGTATTAAAAACCACAGCTGTCATATTTACAATCAAATGCTGTATCACTATCCCTAATTATTAAAATCAGCTTCACGCTCGTACAACCTCCTTTGTGTTTTCTCCACACAACATGACATTGGTGAATTGATATGTGCTCTACTGGCACATTCGGAATGCCATAATCAAAGAACCATACCATACCACCTTCACGCTGTATCCTACACACAGCACTGTAGGCAGAGGGAAGCTAGGGTTAAGACACTCCATTCCCCACTTTCCGCTGGATTCTGGAGGCATAGTGTTTTGAGTGGCGGATACTAATACTTATTATTTTATATTTGGGAACAAGAAATGTCTGCTAATGTGTAAGCGCTGTCAAATTGTATTGACGTAAAGCTTAAATTAGGTAAAAAAAAATATTGAATGTATACATACCCATTCCTGCAGCTACAGCAGGTAAATCTATATCATAATGATAGCAAAGATATGTCATGAGGCAGAAATCAGCATAGCTTCTATGCGTAGGTAAAAATAAAACGGGATTTTTACCCATGGAAGATTTTAACTGCAAAAAATATAAACATATATATATATAGAAAGTTATTATAGTATACAAAATTCGAGATAAATATTTTTTATGTCAATTTCTATATAAATTATATTTAATTATAAAGACCTTATTTTTTTACCTTTAGCACTGCTGGCTCATTTACAAACACCCCTATTTTCATCATGAAACATATCTTCAGAAATACAATACCCATCCAGCGAATTGTAGTTATTTTTTTATCCATCCCAATTTCTTCTAAATATTCTAACACTTCTTTTCGCAGCTTTTCTTTTTGGATACCACTTCGGGCACTTTCCTAAAAAATAACTTGTAGTTTAAAAGTAATATTAATGTTATTAATTTTAATCCAATTATTTTTTTACTTACAGCTTCTAAATAAGCATCAATGTAAACAGATTCAGCGACAATTTTTTTTAAATCTTGCGGCGAATATTTTTTTTCTAAAATCACTGTTTTCTTTGGGTCCCATGATCGTGTCATAAATTTGAAAATTCCACAATGCGTATTTCTAGGCTTTATAATATCGACAAAAGCCACACTTCCACTCATTTTGTAATTATTAATACTTTATTCAAATAGTATTCTTCGTATTTACATAACCACTACTTAATCAAATATTATGATATTTTTTTTAAGGTTTATTTCATAAATAACTTGAATTTATTAGCTATTTTATTTAAATTGAACGTTATTTGTTATGATTTAATTATTTTATTATTATATTTTGTTTCACCGAACCGACTACAATACTCTTGTAATGTGTCAATTTGACTGACTGATACATAATAGGGATGCCTGGATGATTTTCGATGAACATCGACGTGAGTTATCTATTTAACATCGTAACATCGATGTCACCATGGATACACTCGATATTTAATCGCGTACACGTGGTTTCAAAACTATTACTTTTACAGTCGATTGACAAAAAATATTGGGACATATAATGTGTTTTCACTTTCTAATGATTTAAATGTTCAAAAACTTTTTGATTTTTGTTTTAATTAAAAAGTCTTGTTATATTGTAGTTATAAGGGTTCTGTACTTTTTAAGGAAAAAGGAATCCTTATAAGATTGCTTTGTTATCTGTCTGTCTGTCTGTCAAGAACCGTTATCTCAAGAACGCTTGGAAATATCGAATTGAAATTCAAACCATTTACTTAGATCTATGGCCCCATGATTTCTTGAAAAAATAAAGTATTTTTACATTCATTTAAAAGGAGATATGGCCGTTAATATCGCAAAAAACGCGTATTTTAACACTATAAAGGGAATCAAAATTAATAACATACTTTTGGTTGACCTAGAATTATAAAATTTGGCAGCTAGCATATACAGGTAGTACTAGCCTAGGAAAAAATCTAAAAACTATACATTTGTGATTAAATCCTAAAAAATAATAGCTTTAAAGGGGGATAGGACAAAATTTGATTTTAAAATCACTAAGTTCAAGTGAGATATTAGATGAAAGGACTCTGGCTAAGTTAAGCTTGAATTTCAGAAGAACCCTCGGTGGACGAGCCCGACTTGCGCTTGTCCGGTTTTTTTATTTATTGATGACGATATGCGGAAAAAAATATCGATGCTAACATCGATGTTAGCTAAAATCAATGTTTTCTTTCGATTTTTATCGAACATATTCGATTCGATCGATGCTTTAGCCTCGATGCTGACATCGATGTCAACATCGATATTTTATTCTAACATCGGACCTAATAATTAATAAGCCACAGTTGTAATTTTCCCAGGTGTGTTTCAAAATTGCCATATAATAAATAGGTCGGGGCAATTTTTTTTTCGTATTTTGAATGTATTATTAGTTATCAATTAACTTTTTGGCTGTACTGAATGTAACTGGAAGGTTTTAATACCATTGAATGTAACATTCTGAAGATGCAATAAATAAAAAAAAACAAGTTCCCGCTATTTCTCTATTGTTCTTCTGGCCGGTTTTAATAGCTTATTTTAACCTCATCAGTTGTTGACAGTAGAGGTCAGAGTCGATAGTTTTACCCGGTGCCAAAAGCTCATAGTGAACGATTCCTTTCCAAACCCACCATACAAATAGCATCACTTTGTTCCGAGTCCGTGTGGAGTCTTGTCCATGCTTCAATCATGACCTTTTTTACACATTTTTATCGTAAGTCATCCATTTTTCATCACCCGTAATCAACTGCTTAAGAAATGGTTCGGAATGGTTACGTTTCAACAAAGAATCGCAAATGGAAACACGTTGCATTAGGTTTCTCTCAGTGAGATCACGTGGTAGCCAAATAGTATAGGTAGTTTTTTCTTCTACTCAGACTTCCGTAAAACTGTTTTATGATCAACACCCATTTCTTTACCAATGTCGTAGCTACTTGATACCGCATTAGGTCCGTAAACCGCACAATTTTTTTTCACTTTAAAATGTCAGTACATTTTCAATTATACTTTCAATTACAATTTCTTCGCCATATATGTTCATTTTGCTTGCTTGAATAACAATTGAAAAATGGCGGGAACCATTTTTTTTATTTATTGCATCTTCAGAATGTTGCATTTAATGGTATTAAAACCAAAGAAAATCTGAATTCAAAAATAAGACTTTAATAATTTCTTAACAAAGGAGTTAGTAAATAAACCACATGGATGTTATATATTTTTCTTGTATCACTGATATTTATTATCGTTCGTTTCAGCAATTTTTCTAATTATATTAATGACTAAAATATTGCCAAGAATGTAATTCTTAATTATTTTTTTATTTCAAAAAACAGAACATAGCGTATTTCTTTTTATACGTTTCAAAATTTTGAGGCCAGTAGTGGCGGGTTCGACCCCCACTCGAGGAAATGAAATATTTATTTAAATTCTTTCATTTCATTTATTCGCTCTGGTGTCGAGGCAAAGCGCGGGGCTTAGGTTGTGCCTCTCAACACGCAATGCCTCTAAATTTCGGTGGAAAGTGGAAACGAAGTGCCTTATTTTTTTATTTTTTTAGACACACGAACAGGAGAACTGCCATTATGCAATGGCAGTTCTCCTAAAATTGTTTTATTTAACCAAAAATTATGTATTTTTTAAAACCCACGCTGGTTTTAAAGCTAAAATTTTGCTGTGAGATATAAGCTTGGACATTATAATGCACGTTTATTGAAGTGATATCTATGAACTACCCTTATTTATTTTATAAATGGAATTTGTAAAAAATGTGTTAATACGGACAATGACACTTAGTGTAGAATAATGATAAGCAACTGAAAGAATATGATGCTGTGGTACCAACATTGAGATATATTGAAATTAAAGACTTTCTTACTTAGCGTCACGCTGTATTACTAAGTGGGAAAGTAAGAGAGAACGGAACGCCAAGCGCTACGGTCTCTATATACCATTTTCACCTCGACCACTATCATAAACTTTTCATACATGCCCTCTGGGGCGGCCTCATACTTTTTACGTGACCTTCCTCCACTATCTTTGATGGTGTACTTTCGAAGGTCAACCGAGGTCTCCCCCTACCTTTGTAACCTCACTTTTTCTTCATAAGTCTTTTTTGCTATTCCTTTATCACCAATCCATTCGCACGTTCTTCTACAATCTCACCATAAAAAGTATGATTGACTGATTCCTAGAAGATCAGTATATTTAAGGTTAAGTTTTAGACCGCGTGTCTGTGCTTAGTAGTCCTGGGAACAGACCAATATGTAGTCGTTGCTAGAATAAGGAGTCTGTTTTCATTTTGAGGCAACCGCACGAGTCGTCCAAACTCGGAGTCGAATTATCGCATAAGAAGCTGAAAGTTTTAAGATCCATCGATCAAAGAGGAATTAGTGTTTCCAAAATATTAGAAATGTTGAAGTATACTCTGCCATCATATTTAAGAATTATATAACAACAACATAAATAAGTTGTAACAAGCGTATAAAAATTTCGATATAGCTTGATGAGAACGTATGGCTTAATGGTCAGAGCGGCTGGTCGGTTTCCAGGAGGCGAGGGTTGGAGTCCCGCTACATTCAAATTTTTATACGTTTTCTAAATAAGTATTTTTCTTTGCTAAGTGTGGATTAACACTTTAAAAAATTTAAAAATATTTTAAAAATAGCGTTCTTTCTTGCCAGACGATAATTCTTAGTAATTATCGTTGGGGCTACCCAAAAATATATAATATAATATAATGTCCGCTAAGAAATTTGTACAAATCTCCCTACAGAGATGCTAACAATATATGTAAATAAGTTGTAACAAGCGTATAATAAAAATATCAATGACGATTGATGCGCTAAAATTAGGAGAATGCAATTTAAGAGTTATTTCTAAATGGTTAAAGCTTCCGTGGCGGCAGTTGCACCGTCGGAAATTAAAGCAAGTATTTAAAACAAAAGCTCGAGCGATCAATAATTGTAATTGTAATACATAATTGTATATTTGAGCGGGTCGCTAGTTTAGGGTAGGTATAGAAAGTCGATAAATCATCAAAACTTTTATAGTAAAATATTTATTTATTAAATCATAATTATTAAAAAATTATAATAAATGTATGTAGTTTAAAATCAAATGTCAAGTAAAATAGATTAATATGAACTTAGGATCAAGCAGCTGCTTATAACATAAGTACATAAAACAAAACACAAACAAAGATAAAAGTCATTGTTTGATAACAAAACATGCATAGAATGTATGAAATAGAAAAGAATAATAAATCAAATAAAAAAAATAGTTACTAAATGCACCAAGTACGTACATCAATGCAAAAATAGCACAGCACCCTGTACATTGAAACTCTTATGAGTTTATTGTCATAAGAAAACATGTAAGCTTCAATATTTTTACAAAATTTAGATACTTTTATAAGTACGGGTGGTTGTAGCGATGAAAACAATATATGATATATTGACCAGCGGTCATATTATTATTGTAACAAGTTAAATATATGCAATAATTACACAGTATTTTTTCATACTGTCTTATTATTACATATAATCTAACTTCCCTTCCAGATCTTTCTAAAGATCTACTAAATAAATAACTAATTTATTACATAGATGCATTTAAAAAAGTCATGTCCAATTACAGTACTTATAAAATTATCACATTTTCATTGACAGCCATCTTTAACATACAAAGTGCTTACATAGTCTTTAACATTTATAACTTAAATTATTAGGAATTATTAGGAATTCACTAAGAAATTTGTCAAATACAGAATTTTACAATGTAACATTGTCTAATAACTAATCCCCATAGTCTTAATGCTTTGCAAACACACCACGCGCTATATTATCACATTTAGAATGAAAAAATTTACTAAAAATGTCTATAAAAAATATATTCTATAGTAAATTACAATTTTAAGATATAGAGTATATCTCAATATTGTAAATGTTGATTTGAGTCTTTCATTCTCATGATGGGATTTGTAGATTTTGTTTTAAATGTGCATATATTTTATATAAATGAACATTTTATACGCAAATACGTGGTCAGCTTGTAAAGCAAAAGCCTGGTTTAAAATGTCTCAAATGTTACATTATACTAACATGTATTCGGTAGAAAACATTAACATTATATTTATCCTTCTAGTTACATAAAAATATTTTTCTCTAGCACTGACTTAAGGTTCAAATTAAGTACAAATTAAATTAATTCTGTAAGGAAAATATATTAAGCGTGCTCTTAGAAAAATAAAAAAAAATTAATAAAAATTGTTATATAGTAATTTTTAAAGAAAATTGTAGTCTTTTTCTAATCCTAAGAGCAGGAGTAACTATAAAAGTCATTACAGAAATATTTTACTCCTTACAGAATTAATAATATTTATCTTAATTTTTCTCCAATTTAAAATATAGTATAGCAATTTTACATCATCTCGCCTGTGTTATTTGTCTAATAAAAACTTTTCATTTACATAATCATTCAATACCAAAGGCCGTTTACTAGAACTAAGGAACTATGTTGATAGCAAGCAAACTAACATAATCTCTAAAACACCTAAAATGTAACATCGCTTATCAAATAATTTTATAAAGTACTCAAATACAATGTAATAAAAAAATACAATAATTATGGAAGTCAAAGACATAAGAATTGTGTACATGTCTTTTTTGGGTTTGTATTACTGCTTTAAGACTACTTCAATTGCTATAAAAAAATCATTTTCTTTTAACTGCAGTCTAAGAATGAAGACATCTGGTTAAACTTAACATCCTAAAACACTAACATTTTATATATTTAGCAGTTAAGAGTCCAAATGCTTTTGATGATTTTGTTTAGATTCTCTAATTTTTCTATTGAAATTATAAAATACCGTTTCAATGTATCCTGTCCCTACAACGCCCTCTCCCCACAAACTGTGTTGCCACTTGAATTAAAATTACTTTTTTAATTTTAATTGGTATTAAAGCTATAAAATATCACAGGGATTTATTTAGATAAATCTAAAAAGTTTCATAAGCAATTTTGAGACATTGTTACTTTATAGATACATTTTCAAAGAAAAATTATTATTTTTAAAGCGTAAAGCCAGTAAATATTTATGATTTGTTTCTAAAATTAGTAGCACTTTTGATTGATTTGATTTTTATCTGTAAAACGAAGTTGAGGCCATCGTGGTGGACAGTGTATAGCTGTGAACACGACGGTGCGGGTTCAAACCCGCTAGATACGTAATGTTTTCATTTCAAGAGGACAAACATCGTACCAGAGCAAGGTTAACTTTCGACTCTCAATACTTAATGTCACGAAAATTGGGTAGTAAGTGGGGAACGAAGTGTCCTAACACTAGTTTCCCTCTATATGGGGAATACGGAGTGAAGCTATAAAAAAAATTAAGTTTGCTTCGAGCAGCTTTATATATATCTGTATACATGCCCCATCATTTATAGAAAGTAGACCAAAGTAAAAAGTATTTTAATAATTTACAATTCCACTATTATTAAGATTGTGAATAAAATAATAGAAGACCATTTAGTTATAGAGAAATGAAATGATGAAGTCATTAAGAATAATCAAAAAGCGAAGAACATAAAAACAGAAAAACAATAGGCATAATACATTTAGATTTGTAATAATTTAGATTTTATTTTTTTAGCTTCCCGCTTTCTAACGTGCATAAAGCGAAACTTTGTATTAAAAAAAACTTTACTATACTATTATAGGTCTACT
Source organism: Heliconius himera (assembly GCA_021202915.1). NCBI lineage: Eukaryota > Metazoa > Arthropoda > Insecta > Lepidoptera > Nymphalidae > Heliconius > Heliconius himera. Next base: position 139,394 of record JAJHJA010000569.1, read on the forward strand.
GCGCCAAAATATCTAAGAACAGCACCATAAAAGTTACTATGAGTTTTTTTTTCAGCTTCACGCTGGATCCCACACACATCAGGATGGGAAAAGGGACTTATGGTTAACACACTCCATTCCCCATTTTCCCCCGAATTCTGGATTCATTAAGTTGGATGTTAAGAATGCGTGCTGGATTGTTAAGAATGCGTGTTAAGTGGTAACGCGACGCTGCGTTTATCCTCAATATCAGAGCGAAGATATAAAAATATTAAATATTTAATTTCGTGGGAATCTATACGAACCCACAACCTGTCGCGTTTACAATCACACTTTACAAAGTGTGATTGTCCTATCCAAGTGAGGTTGTGGGTTCGATTCCCACTCGAAGGAATTAAAGGGAGTACAACTCTGCGCCACTGTTGGCCTCAATTTAATTTAAAATGTATATATTAACTCAAGAAACAAATCATTAATATAATATATTATATAGTAAGTAAAAAGTTATATACATGCTATGTAAATTGAATAAAAAAAATATTTCTGTCTCCAAAACAAGTCGACTTTTGTCATGTTCTATTATTAGTAACTAAAGTAACTTAGCATAGATAAAAAATGTATATAAACATACTTTAAAAAATTTGCAATTTACAATAATTAAACCAAATATATGATTCAAGTAACACTAAAAATTACATAGCATGTGTAAAACTATAATTTAAAAAAACCTGATAAAATTTTTGTTTAATACTTGTTTATAGAAACATCAATTTTGAAATTCCCTTGATATTATTGTAGCATAGAATTTTTTTTTTTAGTGTATATTATTTTTTCTTTTTGTTTTTCCCTTTAGTTTTATCGGTTTCTGGTTTTAAAAATTCGGATAGGCGGCATCTATCGAAGCCTTTCCTAGCCACTTCAGTGAGAAGGGCGGAAGTTCTTGGTATTTGTTCTGTTTCTCCACCAAAATAACAATTTAAACTCTTGCATAAATCCATATATCTACGCCATTTTTTGTCCCTAGTGAGACATGTCGGGTTACCAATAATAATAAGTTTGGCTTTAGCTCGTGTTAACGTCACAGTAAATCTCTGGAAAATAATAAAATATCAGCATAAAGTATTAACAATTTAATTATATATTTATTTAAATCTAATAATATATAATAATTTTATATAATATAATGTGCACATATTGTATATTACATGTTTATTTAGTTAAAAAATATATGTTTTATGCATGCATAATAAGTTAATATATAATGATAATACACATAACATACATTTTTTAACAATTCTGGGGAAAATATATTCAATTCAAAAAAACTGCGGCGTTATTTTACTACTTTAGGATTAGAAAGTTTATGACAGCAATATATTTGATATTGATGTACTGGGAAAAGGACCATAGCTAGTATATAAAAAAAAAGTTTCGTTACCTTGTCATCCACCAAGAATCCTAGTCCATATTTAGCATCATAGTCCAATAGTCTGCAGTTTGCTCGAACTGTAGAGACTATAATAACTCTTTTTTCTCTTCCTTGGCAAGATTCAACTGTACCCACAGTAACATCATCATATTTCTCATTCATAAGCCAACCTTTCACCTTGTATACCTAATAAATCACAAAATATATTCAATTTTAATGTAAAAATAAGAATATAAATAATTGATGTATAATGTATATAATGAAGCTGTTGTGGTGAACATACATACATATACAGCTTTTCTGTAGAAATAGATTGTACAATACAAAAATATGATTATTGTGCAATACTTCAGATCAGTGTATACAATGGAACAAACTTTTCACCTTTAAATAAGTTGTCAGACTATGTTTGACCGTAGTTGCGACGGTAGTAGGTTCTATTTATAATCGGGAAACATTTATATTTCCACAAAAGTAGGGTTCTGACAACCTACATGCAATATCTTAAAAGTTACTACTACATCCACCATCTATCTACTTTTTTTTAGATTCACGATGTATTCCGCTTATATATATATATATCGATCCTCACTTTCTACCGAATCCTCGAGGCATTGCTTGTTGAATGGCGGAAGTCAACGTCGTGTTTTTTTACCATGGTACCAGAGCGCAGAAATGAACATAAGAATTCTTTCCCCCGAGTGGGATGGAACCTATAACCGTCGTCACACGCTTATGTCCCTGCGTCACGACGCCTTCATCTACCAACTGAATGTCTTAATAATTAGGCTACCTCTATCTACTCCCACATTTGCAGAATAATCTCATATCTTCATAAGATTGATTAAATATAATTTTCATAAACCTGTCTTATATAAGGAGCAATGATGCCTATGTCGGAAGGTTTCACTTGATGTTTTTCAATCAGCATTTTAGTGTATCTTTTAACCATCGCCAGTTCTCCTTCGTTAAAAAAACTGAAAGGAAAAACAACTCAATCGTAATTAAATTATATACATTGAATTAAAATGTATGTTTTGCAGTTACAAATAATATGGATTAAACGGTTTTGTATTCTATTTAGGAAATGTACGGAAAAGGATACAAATTCAAATGATTTTATTCAAAATAAGAAGGTACATGCTCCATTTTTTGAACGTTAAATAATTTACCACCAGTTCACTAAAGTTAATGCCTCAGACCTGAGAAGAACCGGAGCAAGAAACTCAGCGGGACTTATTTTACTAAAATCTTTTATACAAATACATATTTAATTATCGTGACAATATTACTTTTGAAATAGACTGGAGCGAGCATTTTTTTTAATAATTTAAATGAAAATTAGATATTTTACTAATATGCGCGGGTTCCAATACGTTAAATAATAGTATTTTTCAATGATTTTCTTTTCTACCCTTAGTATGGAATAATACTTGCAAATAATTAAAAACATGGGTCTAACCTAGGTGCATCTCCCATTCGCTGTTCACGGGAGTGTACCGCGTGGAACACGACGGCGCTTTCGCCTTCACCGTCTTTACCTCCCAATATGTTGACCTTCGACAATGGGTCTGGGGTCGCCATTGGCTAAAAAGATATTTTATTAGTTTTTTGATGGATAAAACAAGGGAAACGAACGCTCGCTTGCGGGTCACCTGATGGTAATCACCGCCGCTCACGATCTCATGTAATCTCAGAGGAGCTACAGGTGCGTTGCTTGCCTCTAAGGATATGGACGCACTTTTTAGCTTCACGCTGTATCCCGCAAACAGCAGGATCGGCAGAAGGCATTTAGCCCCCTGCTTGTTTCGCTCGCTGTAATTATTGTAAAAACGGGACGTTTGTTATTTATTGTAGATTTTGCCAGTTAAATATGCCAGATCAATGTTTTTTTTTAATATAATAGAAAGATTCGCATATCATGTTATAGCTTATGATTATTTGATTATGTTATATTATTTTTTATTCTTGTTATTTAGCTTTTGCAATGTTACAAGCATATATACATATATTTAAATTGTATGAAAAAAAAATGTTTAAATTATCATTACAAAAAAACTAATATCATAAATCTATTAATTAATAAAACTTCATCTCTTATTTATTTTTTCTGCTATCTAGCTAATATTGAAAATGTATTGTAATAAACAAATATATCAATTACTTGAAGGCTATTGTCGTAAAACATTTCATTGGGAATTGACAATATGTGTGGGTCAGAGCGGAAGTTCTTGACCAACATTACAATGAAGTTGGGATCCTTGTAAAGGTTCTCATAAGTCACCATCAAGCGCTCCAGTAAAGAATGACCTACAAAAGAATATATAACATGTAATAAGCAAAAAATCAGAATATAGATAAAACAATTTAAGGAAATCTTTTAAGAATTCATTTTGAAAAAATAATCTAAGAGTCGAGATATTATTATAATGTTATGTCATAGATTGTTAATTCACTATTGCTGAAAAGAAAAAATATTTTTTTAAAAATTCAATTCATTTAATTACTAAGCGTGGACATTTGATTTTTACTGTTAAAATTGTGTTATTATAAGTATTTAAATAAAATGTGAGTTGGACGTGTTTCACGAGTGTTAAGAAACACTTTGAAAGAAATATATCACCTATAAGAATAGGTGATATATTTCTTTCAAATCTTATTATGGTTTTTATTAAGTCAATAACCTCCTATAATTTATGTATAGTTACCCAATCCTTTGTCCTTGGCCTCTTTAGATATACAAACAGGGCCCAACTGTTTGGGGTCGCCTGCCAATATAAGATGGCCGTTGGGCGCTAGTAAGCCCGTTACAGGCACTAGAGCTGACGGCTCCGAAGCTTGAGCGGCCTCGTCTATGAAGAGATGCGTCACACTTAGTTTGTGTAACGATTGTTGTTTTACTCTGGAAATTAAATTATAAAGACACATTATTATTTACATATGTAACTTGAGTTTTTATAGATATAAAAGGAATAGTACATTTTACAAAAAAAATTGTGACCGACCCAAGATTCGGTTTCGGCCAGAAATCGTACTTTCGGCCAAAATACGGCCGAACCTTCGGCCAAACCGAAACTAAATACTTGTTATACGTTACTCTGCTAATTATTGTGGTTCATAAGTTATAAAGTCTGTTTATTTATTAATTCAAATGGTAAAAATAAAATTATTTATAACAAATGCAGGTAAATCTTAAGTGTGAAAATTTTCATAGTTGATTATTTATGTTCCAAAAAGATTTTAAATTTGATTTGTTTGTAGTAACAAAACCGTTTTTTTTTGTAGGATAGCCTCTATTAGCTTCAGAGATGATATGGATAAGAGTGTGGTTAATTCTTTTCTTTTTTGAACAAAAGTTATTTCAGATATTCATTTGAGTGCCCATTAATTATATACGCTACACGATATAAATTCAACACTTATTAAACTGAGGTTCTCTATGTAATCTTAAAATGAGTAGTTGAAATATCACTTATTTGGTATCGAATGAAAGAGGATAAAACGTTTTTGAAAAATTGGTTTAAATTTTCCTACGTAAAATTTAAAAAAAATCTACGTTAAATAACATTGTGGAACAGTCATTTTGCGGAACGGTAGCTTGAAATCAGTTTCGTAAGACTAATGTGCAGAATTCTAGAAAATTATCAGATTGCCCAAAGTGGCAAAAATAAAGGCAAGAAATTTATTAAATTGAGGTTCTCTATGTAATATCTTAAAATGAATAGTTGATTTGTATTAGTTGATTGAATTGGCATTGGTTTGATACAAAAACTTTTAGCTATTTCAATGTAAAAATTTACATAAAAATATCAATACATATTAAAAAAAAATATTCTTATTTTATATTACCTTTTTTTTCCTTAAAAATAAATTTATATGGCGTAATATCTCGAAAATAGTAAAACTACGGACCATGCAATAAAAGGTAAAAACAGTAAGTAGGTAATGCCGACCTCTATCGAATGTTTCAGTTAGTCTTTAATTATACTGTATATTAACATTAGTTTCGGTTTCGGCCGAACCTGAGAGGAAAGCTGAAGGTTCGGTTTCGGCTAAAACCCTGGTTTTGGTCGGAGACCAAAAAAAAAATAATCAGAAAAAAAAAATCTAATTAATTTTACTGTAACATAAATTATGACAGAAAGATGCAAAGATGAAAATGTGCTTTATCTTATTACCAGAGCGAAAAAACGGAAACAATTTATTTCCCCAACTAGGCATTGAACCCTCAACCATCGTTTACAATTAGGCACTTTGTTGCCTGGATATGACGCTGTCATTAATAAAAAAATGTCAATAAAAATAAGACTTACGATCCATATTTAGCGGAATGTAAGAGAGTAGTAACCAAAATACGGTACGCAGAAACATGGACGTTGCTCACTGGATAGTGGCTGTCGAAGCTGGTGCCATTGGACACGGCCGCAAGCTCCGCGGGCATTAGGGACCTAGTTAACAAAAACGTAGAATTTTGAATCCCCTATATAGCAGGGTACCCAGTAAAAATCTAGTGTTAAAACACTCTATTTCTTATCAAGACACTTCCGTTCTCCACTTTCCGCCAAAATCTTCAGGCATTGTGTGTTGAGTGACGTAACTTAACGACGCGCTTAGTTAACCTCGTTACCAGAGCGAGCAAATGAAAATATTAAACAATTCACTCACCTATATATTTATATGTATATATATATAGGGTTAAATATTTCAAACCTATACCTAAAGAAATTAATCAAGGTGCCTCAACAGTTTGGACGTAGGATTTTTTTTTCATTTCACGATTTTTATCCATACCTGTATTTTGTGTGACGCGATTACGTATAGATCCCAATAACATAAGCACTTACTACTACAAAAATACTACTAAAGGTTAAACAACTTTGAACTTTATCGCCAATAAATACGACTCGATTTCGAAATGAGGCGTGTGCGGCGGTGTTATATATATACACATATGGTTGACGAGTCGTGGCTGCCCTGAAGGAGTTACCTTTAGATGGTAGTCGATGCGCAGATTTGATTGTTCTTGCTGTTGTATATTTTAGTCCCGAGTAAACAATGCGCAAAATTCAGTAAATTTTAGCTCAGGATGGCCACACCTCGTCGACCGTACTGTACATCTAATAGATAATGTTAATAGAATATTTCACAATTTAATGTCACCTTATATAAAAAGACGAATAAAAAAATAAAAATAAACAACTTACCACTCCCTGGTCTGGGAATTGGCTCGTAACAAGAAATGAGGTATGTTCAGTTTCTTGTTGTATTCCAGTAAGGCGAGCGCCACGTGGTCGGCGGCCATGTTGGAATCCGTGCACACGAGTATACGATGTTTATGATTCCGGACTACAAGCTGGAATGAAAAAATATTTAAATTGTAAAAATTTATCCATCTAAGCCGTTATGGAACAGCAGCATTGTGTCTGACTATTATATAAGCGATAGTTGTGGGTTCGATTCACACTTAGTATTTTTTTTTATTTCGACAAAGGTACCGAAAATTTCATCTTAACACTACGTTCCCTTTGCCTACCATGCCAGGGGGATTAGGCGTAAAACTTAAATAAAAATATAATGCTTAAAATAACTGAATTTTAGTATAAATAAGTCAGCTTCACGCTGTATCCCGCATACAGCAGGGTAGGCAGATGGAATTTAGTGAAAGACACTCTATTTCCCACTTTTTGCCAAATTTGGGAGGCATTGCGTGTTAAGTGGTAGAACTCAACGCCGCGCTTTGCGTCGACACCAGAGCGAAGAAATGGAAATATATATTTAAGTAATATATATTTATGTCCTCGAGTGGGGATCGAACCCACAACCAGTCGGTTTTACAGTCACACTTTGTACCGCTGCGCCATGACTGGCCTCAAGTATATCGTTATTTGTTCTAAATAAAGTACCATTCTATATCAAGTTTCAAGATGGTAATAAAATATCTAATACGGTAAAAAATTGTAAACCAGACACAAAAAAACCAAACGTTCTCTTCTTTGTCGTTTGTTATAATACGTTCAGAATTTATTTTTGATATTTGAAGTGATGGATTTAAAGTTCAATCCCACAGCTACACTATATGGTATACATATAGTGGAAAACGTTTTCATATACTATATCACAAAAAGTATTTATATTTAGAATATTCCTGTATTAATTTGTTTAAGAAAAACGAAACACACCGATAATAATGAATGATTGTTTTACTTATTTAGAAAACGTATAAAAATTTTATCGTAGCGGGACACAAACCCGCGCCTCTTACAAACCGACCAGGCGCCCTGGCCGCTGAGCCATACGTTCTCATCAAGCTACGACGTTACGTTCAAATTTTTATAGGTTTTCTAAATAAATATTTCTGTTTCCTAAATGCGGAATAACACTTTAAAAATGTTAAAAAATGAATGATTTTTATTTCCTTGTTTTAGTGACAGGGAAGTGCCTCTGCCTACCCCGCCATATCCGGGATACGGCGTGAAATTAAAAAATGAACAATGAATTTAGTAATAATAAAACAGTATGTTATTAACCTGGACAATAGCTTCGACTATAGTCATAGTTTTGCCGGTGCCAGGGGGACCGAACACTATGAACGGGGCGAGTCCAGACGTACCAGACACTATATGCTGCACTGCTGACATTTGCTCTTCATTTTTACCTATAAGCGGGTTGTAGAATCTAGAAAAAGATACAATTATTTCTTTTATTCATACGATACATGATTACTTTTATCCCAATAGGAGACATATAGTGCTTTTGGTGGCAGAACAGAGTGTAACGCCGCACTTTAACTTACCGAAATGGGTAAAAGAGAATACAAATCAATCAAATTGACACGACTATTTTAGCCTGGTCATTCACATCAAATGTACAATAACATGGTTCATAAAACCTCAAACTGGGATCTAGAGCTATAGAAATTGGAAAAGACTTGCTCTAAATAGAGATGAATGGAGAAAAGCGTCGGGGGAGCCTAGGGCTCATAGAAGCCTCTACTAGCGATGATGATGAAAAGACATAAATTATATAAACTTTTTCTGATTTTTCAAATGTTCGGTACATTAAATCCAGTTAGCCTTTATTTTTGTACAAGTTATAACTGAAAAAATAAATCCACACTCACTTGCTGATAGCCTTAATTGGCACTTTCTTTTTGGGTGCTTGAGGAAAAACGCGGCATTCTTGTTTAGATCTAAACAGCTTGTGTACAGCATCATGAGTGCGCTCATAAGGGACCCGACAAAGGAGGAAACGGACGTCAAATAACTTCTCTGGGTGATACAGGTGGTTAAATCTGGAAAAAACAACGTAAGATATGTTCTACTATCGGTATGTTTTTTTCAATTTCATGCTGTATAATGCGTATAACAGGTTAGGCAGAGGGAACCTGGGTAGATGGTTTGGGTCTAACTGTAAATGTGACAGTTGTGGATTCGATTCCCACTGGGGGGAATTATATGCATTTCATTGTCTCGCTCTTGCAACGAGACAATGCGCGACATTAAATTTCGCCATTCAACATTGGTGCAATGTCATAAAAATTAGGCAGACGAGTAGAAACGGAGTTTCTTAATACTACGTTCCCTCTGCTTACTCTGACTCTATATACGGGATACAGCGTGAAGCAAAAAAAATAATATTTTATGTATACTTACGATTCATCCATTTCAGCCAAAATAACTCGAGTGTCCTCAATGTCCTTCACGACACTTGCATATATATATTCGCCGGGAACATTTGGGTCCTCCTTGGGACGAATATACACTCGATCTCCTAAAATCATATTTGTATTTGTACTTTTTTTATACCAATAAACACTCCATATACTGTCTGAATTGAAAAATAACATTAATAAAATATATTTCATTATAAAAAAATATATAAACATATTTTTGGCGCTACTGCTGCTCAGTTTGTAAGTAATTGAATACGATACTAGTGGGTTTGAGGTTCCGTTAGCAAAAATATATTTATGTGTACTTTTAAGGCCAGTCGTCAAAGGCCGGTATAGTGTGAATACGCCTAAGGTGGACGCTGTACCAGACACAGATGCTGTGAATATGGCAGGTCCTTACGATTGTTACCTGGTTTGCTCTTCTGAGCATGACTTTGCAGCGTTTCTCTTCTTACGAAAAAAATAAAAAGCTGATCGATTCTTATTGATGATCAAATGTCTCGAAGAATTGTTCTTTCGACGCGGAATAAATTTACTACCAGAAAGATGGGAGAAAGCAGTCACTAGTGATACATAATACTTTGAAGTCTTATATGTCAAATAAAGCATTCATTTTATGAAAAACTAATACGAGAATTTATCCAATGTCCTATTACATTACACATACAATAACTCAAACAATGTTACCTCGAAGTACAGATGGTCGTTTTTCTGCTAAACCAGGCACCTCCAAAACAAACATATTTTGTCGTTGTTCTATTTTGACGTTTGACATATTGAATTTCTGAAAAAAAAAGAACACAAAATTTAGTTAATAAAATAATGTGTTAATACACTCCGTTCCCCATTTTCAGCAGAATTCTGGAGGCATACCGTGTTGAGTGGCAGAATGACGAATGACAACAGAGCGAAGAAATAGAAATATACATTAACTTAAATATTATAAATTTCATCTCCTCGAGTGGGGATCGAACCCACAACCAGTCGGTTTAACAGTCACACTTTGTGCGCCCCTACCACGACTGGCCTGGCTACAAAATTTATTTAATTTACATTTTTAAAACAGCTTTCCAAAAATTGCATGGGGTCGACGAAATGTCAAAGTAATAAGGTATGAGGATGGGTCTTAAGAAACACATTTCTATATATAAGATACAAAGGCACACAATATCAGATCTGTTCTTTTAATTTTATAACTTCCTTATGCAAACTTCAAAGATATGTAACGTCAAACTAGATAGGGGAAAATACACAAATGTGACAAGCTATGACAAGGACTGGTCCATCCTTCTCATAAAATCATTCGTGTGACGTAATTTCTGGACTTCTGACTTCTTATCATCTAGTTCCGGTTCTAGATTTAAAAAAACGCGACCGAATTCTGTGATTGACAAGCCGAGCAACATTTACAGATTCTATTCTATTAACTTTATAAGTCAAAGAATTATCATTACACTTATAGTTTCGAATAATAATATAAGAGAAACGAACCCTTAAATTAATTCTCGCGATAGTCTCTTCCCACCACAGCAAGTAGTGAAAATACATAACATAATTCTCTTTGGTTGGGCCTTCGTCGAATATTGACCTGGTAGAAAAAAAAAAACATTTTTTAATTATTAAGAAAACATATACAAATTTGAACGTAGCGGGATATGAACAATGTCTAAGTACGTTCGTACGTTAAAATTTTTAAATGTTTTCTTAATAAGTATTTTACTTTCTTAAGTGTGGGATAACACTCTAAAAACAATGTAAAAAAAATATTTCACGCTGTACCACGCATATAGCAGGGTAACGAAGGAGCTTTGTCTTAAGACACTAGGTTCCCCACAGTCCGCCTTCGAGATATTGCGTGTTAAATTCGAGATATTGCGTGTTAAATTGAGAAAGTTAATGCTGCGCTTTTTGCTTCTTATTTTTTGTTTTTATTTCCAGAGAGCTCTCTCTCTAATTAAAATTTAAAAAATAAAACATTTTAGAAAACCTAGCAATACAGTGATAAAAAATGAACTTTTCAACTTCATAATATAAGTATAGGTACCTGGTAGATATCAAAAGTTCTCGTAGTTTCAGCAACATTTCGGTGGGAAGTTCCAAATCTTCCAATGCACTCTCGTCAAGTCCACGTGGAAGTAGTATCTTTAATAGTTTCGGGACTTTGAACACAGTTTCGAATGGCCTAAAATATGTGAATTTTGTAAAACACCAAATTAATCCTAGCTAATGTTTACTTTTTATAAAATACTAGTGGGCGCGCGCACCTTTGTCCGCTTATTTGCACCCTTATAGGTGAATTGTAAAAAAATCACGAAACATGTGTTAAATAAAATATTTTTAACAGTCTCAATTTTAATTTTTATAAAAATCGGTGCCGATTTAAAAAAAAAACCATACAAACTTTCAACCTATATATATATATATATATATATATATATATATATATATATAGACAAAATATTTTTACTGTCTTATTATATATAGAGCTTATACTTACACACAACTAGTACACTCAATAAAATGTTTTGCCTTATTCCACTTCTCATTATTGTATGGGCTTTTATTGCTAACTATTTCGGTATGTTGTTCCTGTACTATAACAACCTAAAATACACATTTCGTTGTTGTATCAAAATAAACAATTAAAAGAAACTAACTAATAAGAGAAACTAAACAATATTTTGCATATTATAAGTGTAATTATATTGTAGCGCTTGTGATATAACATATTATATGTTATATCAGGCCAGTCGTGGTGCAGGGGCACAAGTGTGTGACTGTAAATGTGACTGGTTGTGGGTTAGATCACCATTCGGAGAAATGTAATATTTATTTGAATTTTTATTTTTATTTCCTCTGCTCTGATCACAAAGCAATGTGTGCTGTTGAGCGGAAGGTGGAAAAGAAGTGTCTTAACACTAGGTTCCCAAGATACCTCAGCCTACTGTACTATGTACAGGATACAGTGAGTATGATACTGCATAACATTACATTGAGTATGATTCTGCTTGAAGCAAAACATAGTACATGCACAAATGATTACTTTAAAAATGCTTATATTTAAAAATTTTTACTAAATTAACATTAAATTTATACAATAAATATATGTTCAGTATAAAAATAATATAGAATTTACCATTTCACGTATAATTATAATATTATCATCATCACTTTTCTTGTAAAATGTAAACATCACGGGCATTTCGAATTGGCCAATGTCTGGAGATTGAAATGTTACACTGATTTCTTCTTTTATTGTAGATTCTGTAAAATTATAGGTTCAGTAAATATCATTAAATCTTATTTCTTATATAATTTTTTATACCAGGCTTTTCTTTTATATATATATTAATTATATAATTGTGATTTCTTAGGGTTAATTAATAGATCAAAAGATTCAGCCGACGATTGTATAGCTTCCAGATCACTATTTAAGCTTTCAATGGTTACAGACAATTCATTTAAATAACTGTGACGGTAAACCTGCAAATCATCTGCATACAGATTGAAGGGAGAAGTAATGATTCTAGAAATATTATTAATAAAGACAGAGAAAAGAAGTGGAGAAAGAACGCCGCCTTGAGGAACGCCAGCAGTGAGTTCAAGCCAAGTCGATGTCGTATCGTTTACTTTCACACATTGCCGGCGGCCGAAGAGATAAGAGCGGAACCAATTTATGGCTGCAGTAGAGATATTGACTTTACAGACAGATATTGCAGTAGAGATATTGAAGAAGTAGGTCAACAGAGTTAAATGCACTGCAGAAATCCAGTAAGACCATAACAGTAAACTTGGTGTTGTCCATAGCGCACCGTATGCCCTCTGTAATATTCAGCAGTGCTCCAACTGTGCTGTGGAAGGGACGGAAACCGGACTGGAAAGGACACAGTAGATTGTTGGTTGAGAGAAAGAAGTAAAGATTCAACCATATTGTCAATATTAGTAGATGACATTGAAAGACCAGTCGATGTTCCTCACATCTTCCCTTAAACGTTCAAGATCCATATGTTTAAAATTACGCTGAAAAAAGATTTCGCCTTTGAACTTAGGCGGACGTATCTTATAAGAAAGAAAGATAAGGTCATGAAAGGAAAACGGAGCGGTGAAAGAAGACAATTAGGAAAGTAATGAGTGGGGGAAGACATAGGTAAAAGATTTAAATTAAACGACTCATATAATTCCTTTAATAAAAGCGTTCTACGGTCATTTTTTCAAAAACATGTGTTTAAATCGCCCATGCAAATCACATGTTCATTTTGGGGTCGAAGGATCTCAAGAATACCATCCAGAGTGCTAAAATAATTAACCCGGTCGTTCGGTGAGTACAAGTAGTACGTTAACTGAAGGGAAAGGTATTCAAGAGACCCATTAGGTTGAAGAGGGGAGCAAGAAACGACGCTGGCCGGTACGTTGTCGCGAAGATAAATACCAACACCACCACCACCACCCCGACCAGTGCGATCATTGCGATATAGCTTATAACCTGGAAGAAGGTAAGAGGCAGAAGAAAGCGATGCTTTTAACCAGGTCTCAGAAATAAGTATACAGTCAACTACACCGGAGGATGCTAAAGGATGCTAGAAGATCAGTATAGTGAGCTGGAATGCTCTGCGCGCTGCACCAAAGAAAGAGCTGTAGAACAATTATTGTCTAAAATTTTCGACAGTTTATCAAAAAGTGGTTCAGATTCAGAATCAACATCACTGTCAGTACTATCATAAATGCTAGAAGAGCATGAAAAATATTCCATATCATCCAACATAATGTTAATATTAAAATAACTAAACTAAATATATATATGAGGCCAGTCGTGGCGCAAGGGCACAAAGTGTGCCTGTAAATCGACTGGTTGTGGGTTCGATCCCCACTCGAGGAGATGAAATATTTATTAACATTTATATTTTCATTTCTTCGCTCTGGTATCGAGGGGAAAGCGCGGCTACCCTGCTATGTGCGGGATACAGCGTGAAACTGATTTAATTTAATTTTTTTTAAATTTATATAATATAAAAAATATATATAATATATAAAAATATTTTATAAACAAAAATTTACAATAAAATTATACCCGCACAACTTGACTAAAATACATTTTTACACTAAGCTTAAAATCAAAGATAAGTTAAAAATTACCAGTTACAAAAACAAAGTAAAAACGGAACGTGAAACAAAGTACAATATAACAGTTGACAGAATTGACATATGTCAAAAGGAAAAAAATACAAAGTTATATATGGCAGTTAAGTAGAAGTAACGGTTAAAAACATTGAATTTAATAGGAGTGGAGTGCAAATATGGATAAAGAAGAATTTATTCATTAATTTATTGCATAGAAAACAACAGCATATTATTAATTAAAAACAAATAAAAACTAGTAATAAAAAGTGAATAACAGTTTTCCACTTTGTATTGCCTCCATAGCATCTATATATTTAGCATACTGTACAGAGGCTTTAGACACAACTGCCATACTCTAATGTGCTACTTATAAGGGCATAATATATTTTTTTAAACAATTAACATTTTTAAAGGCTTTAAGAGTAACAAAAAACAAAATCTAATATTTTGTAAGCTTTATTTGTAATGTGCTCTTTCGATCAACTATCTATACATTATAGATAAGTCTAAAAAAGAGCCCGAGAAATAAGAGCACAAAAAGCTTTGTGGTCTTGTTTGATTTTAGTATAGTCCAACCATAGCCAACGAGCGGACGCGCTAAAATGCCTCAGTGTGCTTTTAAAAGTTGCGCAAATAACCACCGAAACATTAATGTTTCACAGGGAGTGTCTTTCTTCAGGTAAGTAAATGTCAGATTCAGCTTTATAGCACTTAAAAATCATTATTTAACAATTACATACAAATATTGTGTCGTTTGGCCAATATTTGCCACACACACTACCAACTGTCTCGTCGAAAATTCTGTTCTGGACTATGAAATGCATGGAGCGGTTGTTTTCATTTTGTTTCATTGTAGTTGTGATATTCAATTTAGAGTATTTTTTTTCTGCTTTATAGGTTTCCTACTGACCCATTTCGCCGTGCAGAATGGGAATCTATTGTCGCCCTAGAAAGAGGGCAAGTTTACAGGTCAAGAAAAAATTCTACACTATGTTCAATACATTTTAATAACGTCGACATAATTGGTAATACTGAAAGGCGTAGATTGCTGAAAACGGCGATTCCAAAATTGCAGGTATAATATTATTATTTTGCAATATTAAATTAAGTACTATTTAGCATATATAGATTGAGATAATGATTTTATAAATGAGTTGTTTTGTAAATTCAAGTCCATCGAAAAAATGTGCAAACATCGATATTATCAGAATTGACGAATAAAACCATGGTGTGTTTTATACACGTTTTAAAATTTTTTTAATATTTTTATTTTCAAATTTAAGTTTTTGTGATATTTAAAAATTTTACACTTTTTTAAATCGAATTATTTGTTATAGTTATTTATTTATTTATTGAAGCTATTACGTAACTACTGATCACAGATATAAATGTCCAACAGTGGAGTTATTACTAGTATCTCATAAATTTTGGTTAGCGCACGGTTATTATCTATAATATAGTGAACAATATATTTTTTCTCATTTGAATACTCATAATAATAAATCTGCAACGCGTCTAGTAAGAAAATGAATAAACAAAATTTTATGTATGTATTCTATATTTTAGGTTGCACCTTCAACAAATTTAAATGATGCCACATCATCAATAAAAATTGAATCTGGAATCAAGACTCTGGTTGTTTCCATCAACTCTAGTTCTCCTACTGCTTCACCCTTGCAAGACACTCCAAGAAAAGTAGAAATCTTAAAAAAACAATTAATCGCATCACGCAAAATTATAAACACTA
This sequence comes from Heliconius himera, assembly GCA_021202915.1. Lineage (NCBI taxonomy): Eukaryota > Metazoa > Arthropoda > Insecta > Lepidoptera > Nymphalidae > Heliconius > Heliconius himera. The sequence continues at coordinate 155,339 of JAJHJA010000569.1, forward strand.
AAAGGAAACAAATTCATAATTTACAAAAAATGATCAAACGACTTCAGAAAAAGAATTTGTCGTTAAAAAATGTTATAAATGTGCTTAAGAACAAAAAATCTGTGAATGATCCAGTATATTCGATTTATCGAAAAGTAGCGGAAGTTTCAACGGAATGTTAGATACAAAAAAAAATGTTTCAATCTGTGCAAAGTATCCTTCAGGTGCTCAGAAATCAGTTTCGGGCTCCATGGACATGAGCATGTCTGGTCGCATGAGTGAGCCGCAGCCCATTGATATTAAGCCGTTTGATAGTCTTTTTTAATAAATGATTTAATTGTAATAAAATAGCTTTTATTTTTAGTAAAATGTATAAAAATTGTCAAACTATTATCAACAAAGCAGCTGCATGATTTTTTATGTTCTATTCTATAACAACAGCTCGAAGGAAAATTGCTATTGCAATTTTAAGCGTTATTGTCATAACGATACAGTTGAATTTTTTGTGAAGTCAGAAAATTTTACGAGCTATCGTTAATATCGCGGAGAAAAACGTTTTATATTAATTACGCGCTAGTAGAAACTAAACCTTAACTGATCCGAATAAAGTTGGATTTTATTAAAATGATTTTATGTCATAAGTCTGAGTGTAATAATATTTAGCATTTCTGTTTATACTTTGTTTTACTCACATAATATTTGAGCCGTATTTGTTTGCAATTGGTAATCTAGTGGATCGAAGATGTGCACACGTTTTTTGTAGTTTACTATTCAATAAAATCTCCAAATCGCGAAACAAATTAGACTTTTTTTATTGAGTTATTAATAATACATGTTTACAGTTTCTATGGATTTATTTTTACGAGTAAACGTAATTTGAGGAATTAAGAAAAATGTTTCCTACATTCACAGTGTTTCTATTGGTTCTATAATATTCACGAAGCCATGACATTAAACTATTCAAAAAGAGGTTATTTTATAGGTTACATTTAAGAAGGTAAACAAATCTAAAAGAGGTTATTTTATAGATCACTATTAATGGAGCTATTAAGTAAAAGGAGCTTATTAAGTAACAAAAATCTATGGATTTATGGAAGTATTAGACTGATAGTTGTAAATAAAATTAGACGTTGTAAATAAAATTATAGAACAATGTTTATAGTGTTGTTAAAATTATTTTCATAAAACTTAAAGTGAAAAGAAACAAATACAATAATCAAAAATAAAGATAGATTTTATATTTAATGCCAAAAACAAAGGAAAAATGTAATCTAAAAATGTTTCTATGCATCCCATTTTATTTTAAATAGTATAAATTATTTTCTTAATATTTAACAATAATTTTAAATACTTGACATGTAAAAACACAGAAAAGGCAATTTATTCTCAAATTTGAGATGCTTGATTGATGAAGTTAAAATTTAACAATCTTTGTTTACATGTGTTATCATGCCTAAGTGAATAAAGTATAGATCACTCCGAATCAATAAGCATTCTATAAAATTCTTATATATTCACTATCATATACATTTTCTTGTCATCTGCAAACATCTAAAACTATTTTGCCATGCTCAAGACAATATTTTATGTGGTTTTAAATGCAGGCCTTATAGTACCCCAATAGTAATGTTAATATAATCAGATCGAGATCCACTCGATCTAACTGACAACACTTCCTATCAATTTGACATATAGGTAAGACTTCATCCAATGAAACAAATCTCTTCATATTCTTAAAGCTTTTGCATAAGAATAACATAGTACACAAGATCAAATTGTATATATGCGGGACGAGAAAATTATATTAAGAGAAAGGTGCAGTATGTTCTACCACAATGCAGTAGTGTTTCAGGTTATTATAATATGCAAGTAGAAATAAAAGTATGTAGTTTTAGTTTACTTTAATTTACACCTAAACTTTTTGTCTTTTTTTTGGATACTGTTGTTTATAGTCAATCACTAACCATTAAATTTTATAACAGTCCCCTAATTAAAAAAAACAAATATAAGTTAAATAACAAAAAATCTAAGCTTTTACTTTCTGGAGTGCGAAATAAATAATGTGTGCTTTTTGTGTTGAAAGTAAGAATGAATGTCACATATTTATCAAAAGATATTTGAATGCTTAAAGATTATGCAATTGTGTTCTTTAATTTTCTAGGCATATGGCTTATGTCTCCTAATATGATTGACGAGACCTATATCCCATCAGTGGGCAAGTGCTGCAAATTTTAATTCAAGCAATAAATTGTATTTCGGCAGACTTGGTAAAGCACTCTTCATGTATCCTGCTGGCGAGTGTCAGACCAGAGAGTAACTTCTAATAATGATGACAAAACAATAATATCAACATATTTATAAATACAGATTAAAATGTTTTGACAAGCCTGGGGTAAGACAGACTGAAGTAGTTACTTACTTTTATCTATAATCTTTGGTTTTTCCCCATAAATATATGGATGATCATTCATTTGAAACTGAGGTTGGGGATGACTTAGTTGAAAGCCAACAATTAATAATTCTTCATTCCTCAAATTATTACTTATGGTAAAGGTAAACTTAACCACTTGATATGGCTTTACCTAGAATGAACATAATAATTTAATTTGGACATAGCTTGCTAAGAAAATATGGCTTAATGGTCAGAGCGCCTGGTCAGAGTCCAGGAGGCGCGGGTTTGAGTCCTGCTACAATCAAATTTTCATATGTCTTCTAAATAAGTATTTTCTTTCCTAAGTGTGGAATAACACTTTAAAAATGTTTAAAAAATATTTTTATTATTTGCTATCTAAATACAAAACCAATCTTATAGTGGTTTCTTAATTTTAACTCAAATGTCTTGTATGGTATTATATATTAAAAAAAAATAATAATTACTCTAATTTTGAATTATTTTTTGTATAATTGTATATACATAACCTTTTGTTATTAGATTTCTTGAAATTTCAATGCATAATAATGTGTTTTCCATTTTATACTTTATACATACATTTTAGCAATTAGTAAAATCAATTCAAATGAAATGAAATGCATTTTATTATTTCTTGCTATACAGTATAGTACATAGAGATTGTACAAAATACTTTTTATTTTATTTTCAATGTAGATATTTATTATAAAGTTAGAAATAGTTATAGAATTCATAACAATTGAAAGATAAACATCAAACAGAGTTAAAGATAAGATAATCTTACTTGATAAACCACTCATACAATAAATTAAATATGAGTTTTAATAAGTACTTTTAATATGGGAAAATAAATAAAGTTTATAGTTGACATTAAAAATATGTTAATTTAGAAACCGGCAATGTATTTATAGACAGCATTAAAAGTATAACTAATGGGTCTTACATAAATTCTCATTTTGTGGTGGTCACTATTTTGAATGGTTTCCACACTCATATCTCCTTGCACAGCTGCGCTTCCAAGTATGATTACCCCATTTCGATTTTTGGTGAAATATTTTCTAAAAATATGTTAAAATATTAAATGCAAAAGATAATTACTTGCTAAACTTAAGTATTTTTTATAATATTAGCTTATTAAGAATATATTAATTATTAATATCAAGAGTTTTAGAGGGAGAAACACTGTTGCAGGAAAATCAAATGTTAAAATGTCATAATATAATTACCAAAGTAAAAGAATATCATCCTTATATTTATTTTTTTAAGGATGTAATAAAACATTGGTTATAACTCACTAATTGAAAAATATCAAAATTTTTTTATAATTTCTTTGTTTAAAAGTCCAATATACATTGGCTAAACATAATTACTTATACTTTTTCTTTCCTAATTGTAGAATAATACTTTAAAAATGTGAAAAAAAATATATATTAATGTTGTGCATCTACAATTCAATTAAATGAGTGTATTTCTTTATAAGTATTCTAGAAAACAAGTAAACTTTAATCATTTAAGTAAAGTAGTTCAAAAATAGTATAGAAAAAACCATCTACATATAACTCAGATGATCTAAATAAAGATTAAATATAAAAATGAGGTATATACTTACTTATTTATTTTATAATTATATAAAATAAGGTTGCACATATGTTTTGGAGTATCCTCATGATCCATAATGGAATTTTCATCATAATCTTCATCAACATTTCCACATACGGCACAGTACATGTTTAAAATTTCTACAACAATAGTAACAATACTATTAAACAAATTATTTCAATACAAAACTGTTTCAGTTCCCTTTTTTAAAAGTGTATTTTAAAGTATTTCAATTTTCAACTTAACACCGGTGATTTGACCAAAGACAAATTTGAAATAACTTTGTGCACTTTGATGTCAAATTATTATCAATCATTGTAATAGATTACGTTTATTGTAGTGATACTTGTTACTTACCGATTTGCTTCTTAAAAACTCGTAAAAACGTTACAAACTACACAAATGTCAGAATTCTAATGAATTAGCAATTTACCTTCCACTTAAAAAAATAAGTCACGATTTATATTTATCATTAAATGAGAAACCCCCGAGCATAGAGCTGACTATAAACTTTATAATATAGAGTATAATGTTTCTCTTGCCCCCCAGTGCTGATAAAATTATTGCCATGTTAATACATAAAAAAATAAATTTGTACTTAATATCCTAAGTATCTATTTAATTTATTAACCCTTTCACGACTACGGGGACACATTTGTCCCAGATGATAAATCTAAGAACATGTCTATGTTCTTATTTCAAATGTAAGTGCCGTACCAAAATCCACAAAGCGACAGTTACCATTACAAGCAATGGATAAAGCCAGTGTCCGCAAGAAATATGTAAATTGTGCTAAAAATAAAAAGGAAAACCGTACAAATGATAGTTGTCTTGATCTATAAAGTTCATCTTTACTAAAAATTGAAGAAATTAAGTACTTTAAAAATATGTTTTTTAGATCCACAATAAATTATAGTAACAGTTAAAATGATGGCAACACCTCTTAAAACCTTATGGTCCTGAAAGGGTTAATCATATTTTGTATATTTACCCTATATGGCGTATACATTGACTCCATATACAGTTTATATGGAAATTATGTGTTTTTGTATTTTTTTATCTATATCTATATCTATATATATATTTATATATATATATATATATATATATAAGAGGTAAGACGCACGCACAGCCGTAACCGCTGAGCGTAGAAACGTAAAATTTGGATAGATGTTTATTTTCACATTCTGGACATCCACTAAGAAGGGATTTTGAAAAATTTTAACCCTAAACGAATGAAATATTGGTTGAAAGTTTGTATGGATTTTTTTAAATCGGCAGCGATTTTTATAAGATTTGAAATTCAGACTTTTAAAAATATTTCATCAAACATGTGTTTCATGGTTTTTTATAATTCAACCCCTAAGTGTTCAAATAAGGGGTTGAAAGTTTATATGGAAAAGTCTTTAAATACCCACCGATTTTTATAAAAATTAAAATTCAAACTTTCAAAAATATTTTATTGAACACGTGTTTCGTGGTTTTTCTAGAATTCACCCCTAAGGGTGCAAATAAGCGGGCGAAGTCGCGCGCGGCCACTAGTGTATTACAAATATAAAAACACTTATTACGGTGTGGTAAATACAACTCTGCTTTATATGGATTATTTTTACAAGCTTTTGCTTAGTTTCACCTGATGTTTGTCAATCTGTAATCAAATCTTGCAAGCTAAATTTCATCCACTTCCTAGTGTCCGTTTGAGCTGAAATTTTACATATACCTTACGTTCTGAGATAATGCGATATTATTATTAAAACAAAATGGCCTACATAACAGAATGGTAGCGTACATATTTCTAAACAACCCACACAATATAGGTATCAAAACAAGGCCAACAAAAATTGATAGATGAGGCGCATATTTTTGTATAACTCGTCCATTATGGGTGTCAAATTAAAGTGAGACGATTTTTTTTTGATATAGTACTTTGGTGCTAGACGGTATCAAAATATCCAGATTATATATATATATATATATATATATATATATATATATATATATATATAGATATAGATATAGATAAAAAAATACAAAAACACATAATTTCCATATAAACTGTATATGGAGTCAATGTATACGCCATATAGGGTAAATATACAAAATATGATTAACCCTTTCAGGACCATAAGGTTTTAAGAGGTGTTGCCATCATTTTAACTGTTACTATAATTTATTGTGGATCTAAAAAACATATTTTTAAAGTACTTAATTTCTTCAATTTTTAGTAAAGATGAACTTTATAGATCAAGACAACTATCATTTGTACGGTTTTCCTTTTTATTTTTAGCACAATTTACATATTTCTTGCGGACACTGGCTTTATCCATTGCTTGTAATGGTAACTGTCGCTTTGTGGATTTTGGTACGGCACTTACATTTGAAATAAGAACATAGACATGTTCTTAGATTTATCATCTGGGACAAATGTGTCCCCGTAGTCGTGAAAGGGTTAATAAATTAAATAGATACTTAGGATATTAAGTACAAATTTATTTTTTTATGTATTAACATGGCAATAATTTTATCAGCACTGGGGGGCAAGAGAAACATTATACTCTATATTATAAAGTTTATAGTCAGCTCTATGCTCGGGGGTTTCTCATTTAATGATAAATATAAATCGTGACTTATTTTTTTAAGTGGAAGGTAAATTGCTAATTCATTAGAATTCTGACATTTGTGTAGTTTGTAACGTTTTTACGAGTTTTTAAGAAGCTAATCGGTAAGTAACAAGTATCCAGATAACCCGAGGTGCTGATGACGGAACTAAAAGATGGCTTACATGTAACTTACTAAAGTAAAATCTGTTTCAAATTAAATGTAAAATCTGGCAAGGCCAAATTAGAGAATTGTTTGATTGAGGTGAAATTTGGCTTACAATCTCAGTTCTGAACACAATGAAGTCGTATAAAATCAATATTGTTGTTAGCCCGAAATGGCCGGGACAACAAATTGGTGGACTATAATAAGATAGAGCGGCTTTGAGATTTCTGAACCAAGAAAGGTAGGATAAGTTTAGACTCATTTTGGATTTATTTTGGCGAGTACTCTATATGGACCAGAAAAAATTACTTTGTCAATAATAATCTATTAATAGAGATGAGACATTAAAGAAAACTAAAAAATATCTAGTTAACTAATACTTGTAGTGCATGTGAAAAACAGTGAATTTAAACTAAATAAATTTCTTGCCCGATACAAGATTTTGCAATTTCTTGAACCGAATAAATTTTTTGAACCGAAGGTTTTTTATTAATAATATTTTTTTATTTTACATTTTTTATATTGATTAAAGTTATTCTTTTCACGGTAAAGTTTTCATTCCTTGTGTGTTGCCCGCTTAATTAAAATCATAGACAAAACCCCGGTAAATTTAAAAAGGTTATAAAACTGCAGAAAGAAAACGATTTCCAATTGATTTTTTTAATTAGCTATAATTAAAGCCAGCGAGCCATAATTTAGAGGGTTTTAATTAGAGTGAGCACCTAGTTTAATTTACATCATTTAAATACTATCACAGAAAAAAATATATTTGCTTTGTAAAAATATATATTTATTAACTACCATTGTATCATTCAGTACCAATATACTAACATAATCATTGGTACTTAAATAGTTAATCAACTACAATATGTACAACCATATCATACATATGGTGGATATTTGATGACCTGTAGATGTAGATGCTTGCAGGAACTTAACAAGAATATTTCATCAAAATTCACATTTCTGCTCAATCTAAATAAACAGAAATGTTCACAAATGGAAACACAGGGTGCAGTATTGTAAATAAATAACACATATTGCAACTGACAGCATATTATGTGATAAAGAATGACAAAGAAATGAGTTGGAAGACTTGGAGGTAGAAGAAGTAGAAGTCTTCAAACATTACAACTGACTGGTAGTAAAAACGTATAATAGCTACAAAATTAAGGAAAGAAACAGACAATAGGTTCATTTTAGTCCAGGAGTTATACAAATCTTTCTATAAATAAATTAGTATTTTTTTATTTTAATATTAAGGTATTGTCTAACAATGTTTGTTGTAAAATGAAAACTCCTTTATTAAGTTAAAAATAGCTGAGCGATACTGTAAGACATAGATTTTTTTTATAAACTTATATAAAATATTATGAATATTTAATTGTTTGATATAATTACTGAGTAAAAATTAACTTATTAGTTTCCATAAATAAAAGGTTGCCTGTAAGAGATCACTTATAGTGATAAGGCCGCCTTTGCACTGTGCTAAAATTACTAATTTTATTGAATTTATATGTTATCTCTGTGCAATAAAGTGTTTTTGATTTGATTTGATTTAACTTATGTATTAAAAAATTACATTCTACTGTACTATTTTGATTAAAGATCTTTTCAAATGAATTATTTTGAATTTATTAAAATTTTATTAAAATGGTCAAAACTATAAGAGATCAGTCAGTGTTTAATAGATTTCCTGGGTATGTCATAATATTTTTTAAGTACTTAAATATTTGTAATTAAATATATGAATCTCATACTAAAGTGAAATGTTTCAGATGTAACAATATGTAAATTATCTTATTAAACTTAATTTAAAAAGACTGATTTAAGGTAAGTGACGGTAACTTCGTGCTAGTACGTCTTTTCGTTAGTTTTGCTTCTGGCAGAAAAAATAAGCAATTTAACTATTATTTACGTAAAGTATATATTTGTAAAAAATCTTTATAATTTCAACTGTCTAAAAATATAAGTAATAATATTTTAATGACAATATTGAGCGTATAGCGACGTTTGAAAGGCAGAGTTGACTACAAACTGCAGTGTAACGTGACTGAGTTCCTTGCCGCCGTAAGAGTAGCGTAAGAATTTCTTAAGGTCGTAGAAAGACAAAGGTAAGTTATTCAAATAAAACTTTAAATATATCCTGTTCTGTATTCTATAATTAAATATTTAATTGAAAAAAAAAAGTAGAAGGAAGCATAAAATTCTTTCAAAATTGCAATAAATCGACTCACGAAATAGCAGTCATTTTATTTAACGTGTGTCCTCTAGTTCGTGTTACTACCGAATTAGGGAAATCTTAGATTTTATTAAATTTATATTTATATAATAGTTTACATAATTTAAATTTAAAGTTTAAAAAAAGTTAATTTAATTGTTTAAGTTTCTTGTGATCGAAGTTCGGTGTATATTTTGTTCATTTAAATTCCTATAATACTATTATAAAGATAGCCCGAATTCATATTTTTAAGCTAAATTCGTATAGGTACTACCAATGAAATTTTATTTTTTAATCAGCTTTTTTTATTTATATTTGTGTATTTTTTATAATATACAGGATAATTAATAGTTGCTTTACATAATTTAAAAATAACTGAAAAAATTGGATTACGGAAATTCCCAAAATCAGTAACACGAAATAAGATCCTCTGCATTTCATTATTTTCCCTAAATTCGTGATACATAAATACACATAAAATCACACATTGACTCCCTTGTATTAATTAATATTAGTTACCTTGGTTACCTATCTTGTGATCTAAGTAAAGATTTTTTTTTTCATTAATATGCAAAGTACAAAATGCCATACAAGAACTATACAAGCTACTGTTCTAGCGCCTCAGCGTTAGAAGATAAATACATTACGGAAAATATGAATGAGAACATGCCTGCTGAGGAGATTCCTTAAAAAACTGGCGATTACGTGGTTGTAAAATATGAGAGCAAGTGTCTGAAGATACGCCTAAAACTTTTGATGTAAAGAATAGTCTTTACATTAAAAGTTTTTGGCGAATCTTAGTCATATAGGTGGAGATCCCATCGTTTAAAACTGTAGGGATTAGATTTTTTAATGAAAGTTATATTTAAGAATGATACATGATAGTAGAATAGATTACACTAGGGTTGCCCAAAAAAATCCTGCCGCAATCACCTTTAATTACTGTTTTTCGTAACTCGTTTTTGGAGAAAATTGCACTCATATGTTTTTTATGTGAATCGCACATCATTTGAAAGAAAATCGCATAAGGAATTGGAAAAACAATGGTTGCCAGCTCTCAGTCTGCCGCAAGTCCAAGGTTGCCTGGTTTAAAGAGGTTACTTAATGTGAATATTTGCACTCATGTGTTTTTTTAATGAATTATATATCAAATTAAAGCTTATTTTTTTGTCATCACTAAAACACATGGTTGCCTGGAAAATGGCTGCCGCAAGCAAAGGTTGCCATCATTCGAAATATTTTATTCTGATTCCGTTTGACTGAGAATAGACGATGAAATACGCGATTTGCCTTATGTTTTAAATTAAAATATTATATAATAGAAGGTCAATCTTAAAATTAATGTTTATTCTAGATATTTACCTGTTAAATGATGATTACAATCATATTAAGAACATACAAAAAACTATTTAAATATGAAATCATCCTTATTTTTCAAGTGAAATAATGAACCCATGATATTAAGTCTTTGCTAAATCTGTTTTCTAAATACTAATACTAATTTAAATTATCATTTTAAATCGACTAAATTATCTAATTAAATAAATGCTTACAAATATCAATCTATTATAAGGTATTAATTACATCATGTTTCCTTAAGATTAATTAAGGGCGACAATTATTGCGTAAGTTTTTTTATTAATTAAGAAAATATGGAAAATAATATTTCAATATACTCTCTCTCTCTTTGTCCTCTGCTCGTATGATTTTTTTTTCTCGTTTTTTTTTGATAACGGTTGCCGCAATCTCTTTTTTCTCACGCAACTTTTAAGAATTTGCATTGAAAGAAATATATATGATAGAATTATAATAAACAAAATTAAGTTATCACAAATAAATTCTAAGAAATTTTGACAGTAATGCCGAATAATAAACGCTATTTAAGGCTTATGACCAGAAGTCGGCAAATATCAATTAGTTGTCTACTTTTTACTATAGATAAACATTTTGCGGTGGTATACAAAGCAAACAAAATGCAATAATTTTATTTTCGTAGATGTATTGTTTCTAAATGCAATAACAGTGCAGATGGCCAAATGAGATGTTTTTGAACATATTACTTAGTTACTTACCTTTCGGTTTGGAGTGAAGACGTTTTTAGTTAACATGACAAAAATGAAGATCTGTTTTTTGTGCGAAAATGTGTGTGGAATTTAATAATGAGTCTTAAGTGTAAAATTATGTTGTTGTTTCGCCAAAAAATGATTTTTATATACAGTAACATTTTCTTAAATAGTAACACAATGCACGGTTATCACTTGTTACAAAAGTTCGTTGTTGTAAAAAAAAATATAAAGAAGAACCGCACTCGAGGAGATGAAATATTCACTTAAATTTATATTTCCATCTCTTCGTTCTGGTGTCGAAGCAAAGCGCGGCGTTGATTTCTGCCATTCAACACGCAATGCCTCCAGAATTCGGCAGAGAGTGGGGAACGGAGTGTCTTAACACTAGGTTCCCTCTACCTACCCTGCTGCATGCGGGATACAGCGTGAATCTGATTTGATTTTTATTTTTCAATTATTTTCTAATGCAAAACGTAAGTATAATTAATGTTTGATAAGTATAATTAAATTTAATGTTTAATATTATATATTTTTCTCTGAGGACGAAGAGACAGATTGAGAGTTTATAACGAGGTAATTTTCCATATTTTCTTGATTAATAAATAAAATATCTGCAATAATTGTCAACCTACATTATATTATGAAAACATTATGTAATTAATACCTTATAATAGAACGATATTTGTAAACGTTTATTTAATACTAGTGGGTGCGCGCAGCTTCGCCCGCTTATTTGAACCCTTACGGGGTATTTTTAGGAGTCTGAATTTCAAATATTATAAAAATCGGTGCCGATTAAAAAAAAACCCATACAAGCTTTCAGCCCCTATTTTATCCCTTTAGGGTTCAATTTTCTTAAAATCCCTTATTAGTGGATGTCCAGATTACGAAAAAAAACATCTGTCCAAATTTCACGTTTCTACCATCAGCGGCTGTGCGTGCGTCTTACCTCAGTCAGTCATGTACTTGTTTTATATATATAGATGATAATTTAGTCTTTTTAAAATAACGATTTAAACGAGTATTAATATCTAGAAAACAGATTTAACAAAGACTTAATATCATAGACTCATTATTTTAATGGAAAAATAAGGATGATTTCATGTTTAAATAGTTTTTTGTATGTACTTAATATGATTAAAATCATCATTTAACAGGTGAACAGCTAGAATAAATATTAATTTTAAGATTGACCTTCTATTTTATAGTATTTTACTTTAAAACATAAGGCAAATCGCGTATTTCATTGTCTATTCTCAGTCAAACGGAATCAGAATAAAATATTTCGAATGATGGCAACCTTTGCTTGCGGCAGCCATTTTCCAGGCAACCATGTGTTTTAGTGATGACAAAAAAATAAGCTTTAATTTGATATATAATTCATTAAAAAAACACATGAGTGCAAATATTCACATTAAGTAACCTCTTTAAACCAGGCAACCTTGGACTTGCGGCAGACTGAGAGCTGGCAACCATTGTTTTTCCAATTCCTTATGCGATTTTCTTTCAAATGATGTGCGATTCACATAAAAAACATATGAGTGCAATTTTCTCCAAAAACGAGTTACGAAAAACAGTAATTAAAGGTGATTGCGGCAGGATTTTTTTGGGCAACCCTAGTGTAATCTATTCTACTATCATGTATCATTCTTAAATATTAGTTTCATTAGAAAATCTAATCCCTACAGTTTTAAACGATGGGATCTTAGGCCAATAGGACTATAAGTGGCTTAGATACAATTACTGGTCGTGTAAATTGGCGCTGGCCAGAAAAAGATGACATCCTCACATACTATTATGAAGACGTTATAAGGAAAATAAAAGCTCCTACGAGGAGTTTATCACGAATTAGGGTTCAAACAAGAGGTCCACAAATAAATTAATATAAAAATTAAACTTAAGTTAAACCACATAATTCACACATTAAATGACTGCCAAAAGACCCACTTTGATCACACAAAAATTTGCAAATTCATATAACCTTTAATAATATATTTAAAATAGTTTCAAGTTGTAAGAGCCTTAAACTGCCGAAACCATGGACACTTACCTTAACTATTTATGATAGTTTTGTGTTGAACTTGTATTTTTTAATTACCAATAAAGATGTATATGTTTTAATTATTGTGGCTTAATTACAAAATTGGCATTTAAAATAAAATATATATGTGACAAGAAAAAAATAAAAGCAAACCATTACACTATACAATGTTATTTTTAGTTTTTCTTAATAGTTCATTCCTGTAACTAAGTTTGTATTTTCGTCTTTGTTATAGAATAAAGTTTAATCAAATTTTATGTACTTATTTAGGGCACTAATAATTGGCTATAAGTTTTATGATAAAAAATAAAGAAACATTTATTAGTAAAGCATTTTTTTATTAACACTTATGTTAAAAACTTTTATAAACGTAATTGGCTATTAATACTTCTTTCTTGAAATATGCACATTTGAGACGTTATCCGTTAACATAAAAAATTCTGTATGTTTCTTTCAAAAAACAACAACCATTAGTTTTCGCTTGAACTTCAATAGCATTTAACATTTGTAAACATTTCCAACCTTTTTTTAATTTATTTATAGCCCAAATGCACGTCGGTTGTGGAAATATATTTATTATAACATAAACATAATACAGATGTCAAATTGTTTTTGTGATGAAACAGTCTAAATAATTAGACATATGCATGAAATATATTCATTTTTAAGAACGACTTTAAAGATTTCGACTATAAAATTGTATTTATATTGCCATTTGCCATCACTGAGTGAAATTACTAAAATAAAAATTCTCAATCATTTTTATCTGCTTATTTTAGTAAAATAAAAATAAAAAATAAATCAGCTTCACGCTGTATCCCGCACACAGCAGGGTAGACAGAGGGAACCTAGTGTTAAGGCACTCCATTATCCACTTTCTGCCGGTTTCTGGAGGAATTGCGTGTAGAGTGGCTTATTTAATCTCGACTGCATTATATATGTTTAATTATTTATATGTGGGCCGATCCCGGCGGCACTGCAATGCCGGGCCGACCCGCGACAGGAGTGGAGCGAGCCCCGAGCATCCCGTCAGCTTACAAAAATCAGTTTAATATACTGGTCCCGCGGTGCGGGAACTTTCAGATATTAAGCTGAAAAGAACAGATATTGTGGTGATCTTAGCCAAAAGGCCGAGAAGTAGTGTTGCCGATCGATAGTGGACTATCGATCGGAATTCGATATTCTATCGATAGTAGTCCGATAGAAGGACTATCGATATTAAAATCGATAGTATCGATTAAAGAGATAGTATCGAAAATATCGATAGTTCAAAAGGGTACAATACTATCGGACAAATGCAATGCTATCGATAGTATCGTATCTCCAAATCAGAAAGACATCGATACTATCGATAGTATCGATACTATTGAATTTCTAGGAAACGATAATATCGACAGTATCGATAGTATCGATACTATCGATTATTGTGAACTATCGATTGCTTGCTAATTTGCGATAGTATTGCTTATTATTTTCATGTGTAGTAACCAATCAATATGATATAAGAAACATCTTAGTTGAAGTACGTAACTAATTGCTTATTCATACGTTATTATAAATATAATAAAAACGTATTTTGTTCTCTTCATTTCATCTTGTAATTAAGCTTAAGAATCATACTCAATACTATCGTAAATTAGCATATAATCGATAGTGCAAAATAATCGATGGTATCGATACTATAGATTTTATCGATACTATTGTATCTAAACTTGGGCGTTATAACATATAACAGATAATATAATTCATTATAAATTTTTAATGTTCTAATCATTATTTATTTTCAACACTGACTGTTATAAATAACAGTCAAAATATTCATTATCTGCTATAAAATGGCGTGTGGCGCCTCGGTTCGGGAATGATCGGAAATATTTAGTAGTTGTTCGGCCTACATCGAGTCCAGCCAAGGTCAAATAAAATAATGATGGCGAACTTCACATCGTATAACCTCGCACAAATATGAGCTTTAACTCAATGGCAGAAAGGCCAAATATTACTTACATTAAAATAACTAATAACAAAAATATTAGTCTGAACTTCGTACATTTTGTCATTATATTGTATTTACGTTGAAAATAATATAATATATATTATAACAGTTTAAAATAACAGTTAAAAAAATATAATATAATGAATAATGCATTATAAAAATATAACAGTAACGCCCAACACTAATTGTATCCTAGACATTTAATAGTATCGATACTATCGATTGTATTGATTAATTTCCGATTAGGAGATACGATACTACAGATAGTATCGATAGTATTGCACTTAGCCGATTGTATTGTATTCACCTAAACTATCGATAGAATCGATAGTATCGATAAGATCGATACTATCGATTGTTGTATCGATCGTATAGGCTTTTTTAGATTAAAACTATCGATCGCGAAACTATCGATAATTCGGCAACACTACCGAGAAGCGATAAATAATTTGTAGAAATTCTTGGTAGTCACTAAACGCTAGAAAATCTTGCCAGCGCGATTCAGAAATCGCATGAAAATGAACAGCGCCATCTATGTTGTGATATTCGAAACACTATTTAAAGTCTACGTGTATTCGGCCATATTGTTATTTACAGATGACACTGACAGTGGTAAATGTTCCTGCGTTACAGACATATGAATATAATACGGCCACAAACAATAAATATAGGTTATATATTGGGTTAGCTGTGCATCATTTATCATTCATTCAATTTTTTTCATTTGTGTACATAAATAGTAATTTTATAATATGATTTCAATATAAGATTCCATTATTTTATTATGTTCTATCAAATAAATATTTTTTTAGTTTTTTAATTTATAATAAGTACATAATTAATACTTTTTAAAGAATGATGTTTCATAAGTAGAGATGATGAATAAATAACAAAATACTTTTGGAGTAAGTACTCCTCTATGGCTCAAACACACATAGCTTTAAAAATCATAGGATCAAATTGTACATATACTAAAATATTTGTAATTTAATATTGTTTCACGATTATTTTAATATTACTTAAGCTGTCTCCTAATGGGTAATGTAAATTAGTATTTTTTTAAAGGTTTGTTTTTATCTAATGATTAATTGTCATTCATAACATATAATGTTTTTTTTCATGTGTTGTTTTTTAAAGCTTTTATTTAACTTGCAATGTATGTATGTTAGTTCGAGTGAAAACTTTCAGCTCAATTTTGAAGTAGATATCTACCGATTGAGCTGAATTTTTGATAAGATGTGTGAGTCACACCCGACTAACATACATACATTCACACAGTGTGACTTCATTCTAAATCCAATATGGCGGACCATCCAAGATGGCGGAAAAGTTATATTTAATGCACTTCTATAATATGTTATCCGGGTATCAAATGAAAGGGTTCGTTGAGACCAATTCAAAAAATTGTGTAACGTCATTCTAAATCCAATATGGCGGACCATCTAAGATAACAGAATAGTTATTTTTTATGCACTTGTACAATATGGGTATCAAATGAAAGGGCTCGTTCAGAGCAACTCGAAAAATAGTGTGACGTTATTCTAAATTCAATATGGCGGACCATCCAAGACAGCCGAATAGTTAATTTTAGTCTACCTACTTTAACAATATTGTTAAAGTAGGTAGACTAAAATTAATCAAATGAAAGGGCTCGTTGAGAGTAACTCAATAAATAATTTGACGTTTTTCTAAATCTAATATGGCGGAACATCTAAGATGGCAGAATAATTATTATTTATGCATTTCTGCAATATGGGTATCAAATGAAAGGACTTGTCGAGAACAATTAGAAGAATAATGTGACATTACTCTAAATCTAATATATTATACTTAGCACTATTGATGTTTTTTTTGCTTTCATGTAATGAAAGGGTTCGCTGAGAATAAAAATGCAGATTTAAAATAATCGACTTTTTTAAGCCTGTAAGATTGATTAATTTACTTTGACTTGTGTAATTTGGCGACATGGGCGTCATCAACATTGGTCTGTAACCTGTCTAGGAGAAGGACAACTATACAACTTTAAGCTGGCCGGCAGCGCACCTGTAGCTCCTCTGGTGTTACACGGGGTCGTGGGCGACGGTAGTCACTTACCATCAGGTGACACGAACGCTCGTGTCCTTTTCCAAAAAAAAAAAACGAGTAACGTAACGAATAACGATACGATTGTAACGACTTAACGAGAACAAATTGTTATAGTAACGAATACATATATATATACATGATGTAAAGAAATCAAACACCTCGAGGCTTTTACATAACTTATATTTCTTCCAGAGTTAAATACTGTTAAGCTTGTACAATGTTTATCTTAAATTCTAATACAATATATCATTCTAGAGATTCTGTTTATTCTTCCGCTCCAAGTCTAAAAGTATATCTAATTATTATAAAATATTATTATATAGTTATTAATAGTTTTCCGACTACATCAAGCGTCATTTTATTAATGTTCTCTCCCGTGACGGTTCTAAATTATTTCTTTTTAAAATATCTTTTTATTCAACAAAGAGATTGATTTACATTTTTATAATAAATTATTGCGAATATTAAAACTAATTAATATAAAATCATTACATTCGGCCATCCTACTTCGTGCAATCTCCTGATGCACGACTACTCACAAAAACAGTAAAAATCAACATTTTTTTATAAATTCATTACATTCGGTCGATTACAAATAAAACATATTTTTATATTGCAGCTGCCCAATTGATTTTCAACAAATTTACTTATTAAACTATCGCGTCTTATGGAGCTACTACAATCATGTTATCAAACGACATGTGGATTAAATACAAGATTTATCATGTTACTTTACAAAAAATCTTTATTTTTGTGACCAGAAGACTTTTGAATTCTCTCAGTGGTTTACCTATACATACATATAACGAAATTGTAACTTATCGGTACGTGGAAGAAATACGGGATAATCTATTATTGGGGCACTATCAATAAACCAAAACGATTTATTAAAATGTCTGTCGGTTTTGTCGGTTTATGTGTCCTTGCGTTTGTCTGTGCGTTTGTACTATAAAGGTTTTAGTTATAAAAGTTGAGCAAACAAAGAAATATGTAGTGTAAATTTCAGTTTTGCTTAAAATAATATTAAATCATACACACATAAATATAAATATGTTCTGATGTCAACTAGCTACATGCTTGTTTATCTATATGTATATTGCCTATATACAATTTTACCTATAACCTGTCAGTTTTGCTTTTGTAACTTTTCTTTTCGTATTATTGTTAACTTTTTTCCTTCCTTCAGTGTATAAAATTTTGCTCTTTTTTTGTTTCGTGTGTTAAGTTTTCCGTTAATGATCAACTTTAATTTCACTCTAAATTATATAAAAACTAGCGGCCCGCCCACGGCTTCGCCCGCTTAAAATACATGATTATTTAATAAGCAGAATTGATTGACAACTATAATAAAATAAATAAATAAATCAGCTTCACGCTGTATTCCGCACACAGCAGAGTAGGCAGAGGGAACCTAGTGTTAAGACACTCCGTTCCTCACTTTCTGCCGAATTCTGGAGGCATTGCGTGTTGAATGGCAGAACTCAACGCCGCGCTTAACCTTGACACCAGAGCGAAGAAATGGAAATATAAATTTAAGTAAATATTTCATCTCCTCGAGTGGGGATCGAACCCACAACCAGTCGGTTTTGCAGTCACACCTCGTGCCGCTGCGCCACGACTGGCCTCACACCCTATAATAGAATGACAAACAAATATAAAGACAACATACAACAATATATATAATATAAAGACAACTATAATGACTTCTAATATGATTTTTTGTTACTTTAATCTGTAATATTCTATTATGATTTTTTTACGACATTATCGTAACTTCTGTAAGAATTTTTGATTGTTTCGAACTAAAAAATATGACCAATGTCGATATTTAATATTCATAAAATATACATAAAGCTAATTATTTATTATATATATATATATATTTTTGTAACATTACGTTCTTTTTACCTATGTTATGTTTTTTAAAGCTCTGCTAAATGTGCTGACGTCACTTAATAATTTAATGTACTGCTTCAGAAACAGCCTTAAATGAAAAATTATTGATTTGGTTAAGGATTCATAATATTCTTTGTAAAATAACTGTAATGTTTGCATATTAACTCCTGTTTGCATATTATTAGATAAATGAATAATTGGTAAATATGTAGTTATTACACAGTACACGTAGAAAGGATGTTTTTAGGCATTTTTATATAGATTTATTTCAAACGAACGAACGAACCAAAAAATCTATGTATTTACTTGATATTTCTTTGAAGATCAAATCGTTCTTTATCTCTGTGTTGAATTAATTACGATTTAAACTTCACTGTTATGATTTATGAAGGTAATCTCTACTAACAATTCAATTTTGTTTACTTAAAATAAATAAATCAGCTTCACGCTGTATCCCGCACATAGCAGGGTAGGCAGAGGGAACCTAGTGTTAAGACACTCCGTTCCCCACTTTCTGCCGAATTCTGGAAGCATTGCTTGTTGAGTGGCGGAACTCAACGACACCAGAGCGAAGAAATGGAAATATAAATTTAAGTAAATATTTCATCTCCTCGAGTGGGGATCGAACCCACAACCAGTCGGTTTTGCAGTCACACCTCGTGCCGCTGCGCCACGACTGGCCTCACATCCTATAATAGAATGACAAACAAATATAAAGTTTAAATTAACGTTTCGAACGTCATTCTTTAGCCAGGGTCATACCAGCGCGATTTCTATATAACATTCGCTGGCAAGCTAATGCCTTGAGTTCATTCAAATGACGATAACTTTTTTTTTAATGAACCGATTTTGATGAATCAAACTTTAGAACCTAAATTGAGTTAAAACAAAGCAATTGGTGAAATTTTCAAGTAAATCGGTTCAGTACTTTCAGAGAAAAATGCGGACAACAATATGTCGACAGACAGACAGACAGACAGACAGACAGACAGACAGACAGACAGACAGACAGACAGACAAGAAATTCAAAAAAAATCTTTTTGCTTTCTATTAGTCTTTTTAAGTGTCCCTCTATCCATTTCAGTCAAAATTACTAAATGTACAGACAAAATATTTTTACTGTCTTATTATATATAGAGATAAATATATGAAATAATAAGAATAGCGTATTAATAATTGAAACTCCTATAATGGTAGCCGCTATAATTACAAATATCCTACATAATAATAATAATACTTTCCTGTACAAAACAAAATAAAGAGAAAGTAAAGAAAATACATCACATAAGAAAATGTACAGCAGGCTGCCTTATCGTCATAAGCGATCTCTGCCAGGCAACCTTAGGGTGTAGGAGAATGTAAAATCGGTAGGCGTGTATGTGCTTTATATACTTATACACACTTAAATATATATGAAATAATTTATTATGTTAAAATATAATTTCTAATATCAACAAATATATATATAAATACGGTCACGTTAATTCGCAAAGGAAAGATACAAAAGCTTAAATATATTCTAATATCTAGACTTATTATTATTGAGCATATATATACATAGTTAAAACAATATTTATAAGATGATAAGGAGTTTTTACAGCAATTATAAGGCAACACATAGTAAATATTTTTTATCATCTTATGTAAAACATTAACGTCTTAAATGTCTCATGAAAAACGCAATAACGATTATACAAAGATTTCTAAATTTTAAATTCCTGCAATATGAGCGTGCTGATTTTGATTTAGTAATACAATGTGTTCCCTTAACTTAACACAGAAATCTCTAACCATAGTTGAAATATTCGAAACGATCATCTTTAAACTATATATATTAAGTGACTTAAAACAACAGATATTGTAAAGTTTACTCGGTAAAGAACCGATTCTGAGTAATCCAATTTGATCATAGTAGGGTTTACCTCAATTTTTACAAGTGAAAACATACTGAATTTAGATACAAATATCAAAGGTGAGCAATTTTAAAGAGTAAAACTAATTTTAAAAATTATGATTTATAACAAAAAAAATAAGGGATTTTTCATATACTTTTTAACGTAAACAATGCTACAAAAACCTTTAGGTATCATCCCCCATATGCGATCACCGCACTTCACCACCCTTCTGAAGGATTTTCTTGATTACTTTTGAGATACTAACTATACTTTCATAAATAAATCTATAAATTTTTATTGTCCGTTTACGCTTAATGAACAGAATTGTTTTATGAATAAAGAGTTTATGTCAATATTAAACATGTTTGTACGACAAAACTATAGCAAAATAACTTTTATTGAATTGGCTAAAAATTTAATTTTCAATTATTATTATCATTTTTCATTGTAGTCTTTAAATCTACGTTAACAATGCGGTCCCAGTTCGGTGATCGGTATTCCGTTGTGAACGAAAACACACTAAATAATGACTACCATCTTGTTATATGGGGTACAGAATCGCATTAAGGTAAAATAACTACATACGTAGCAAAGTATTACTATTATAAACTGTAACAACCAGTAAACAAATTGAATTGATTGAAACAAAACTGAACAATCTTTTATGAGCTAACGATTGCTAAAATTTCGAGTTCGTAAGAGAGTAAACATCTATACCCTGGACAAATCTGGCTAGACTAAGACTAAGGTAAGCAACAGGTTTAAAACACGGAAAGCCATATTTAAAAGCATTAAAATCTCCTCTACACCTAGAACACTAGCAAGTGACGTCTCTTATTTGGTTATCTGATGAATTTTCAAAAGGTAAATGATCGTGAACCAACCCCTGGACAGAGGTCCAGAAGAGGTGAAGCTAAGAAGTTTACTAGTATTAGCTTACAAAGTGATTAAATTAATTTGCTTAAGTATGCGTAATGCAGATATTGACATTAAAGCACTCGCTCTATGCACATTTCAATTCGCTATCATTAAAGAAAATGTCAGAATATACGTATAGATACATATGGTACTAAATTGCAGTAAAAATCGTATATGGATTTAGTTTCCTTGTGCTGTGCTTTTTTTTTTGTTGTTTAATATATTTGTTGCTACAATAATTAAATTACATAATGCTGATCCTAATCCTGACCTGATCCTGATCCTGACTCGATTGAGACTACGTTTTACTTTCAATGCATGATATAGGAGTTAAGATAAATCAATAAATCTTCTGGTTTTTACTATTTCTTAAAGGCTTATCGAATATCCTAATACAAACAATCAATAGCATAGCATAACAGAAATATTCGCGTATTTTTTTAATATTGCATAGCTTTATTTATTTAAGAAGCCGACCATAATTTTACTCAGATTTTTTTTCTTAATTTTAGTTGCCGATTCGAAATATTTTCACTCAAAACTCATTATAATCAAAAGAGCAAAATTTATAGTCTGTTTCTAATCCCAATTATATATTTCAGCACATTTATTTGCTTATCTAAGTCAATTTTCTACAATTTACAATTTAGGTGTTGATCGTGTCAAACTGCAGAATTACATTTAAACATAATCTAATATTTTTTTATATTATTATTAACTAAAATATGACTAATCTCTATCTTTTATACACAAATTTATAAATCTGAACATTGCCTTTGTATACCAGTAAGAAGTTCTTTATTCAACAACTCTTTATTTCATCGACGCGCTTTATCACATCAGACGAACTACTCATCAGAAGATGTAGACGAATCTTACGGCCGCGAAGATCTCTTCTAATGTTTTGTATTTTCAACAAATTGCCCTTTTCGTTTCTCATTGCCCTCATTCCACTGGGTGGTTCCTCTGGGGTGTCAGCAGTCTCAGCATCCGACTCCATATCCCTCAAATTAATGCAATAAATTTCATTAAAAACTAATAATCTTAGTAAATTGATTGATATATTTGAATTGTCAATTCAAAAGCATTCTCTTTTAAATATCATTCTAAAATCATTCAAAATGGATCATCAAAATGTCAATAAATAAATCAAAAGTAAAACAGGAAAAAAAAATACTAAAATAACCAATATAAATAACCAAAAATATTAATTTAATTTCAAATCACCTCTACTATACTAGTGTATAGTGACCTGACGTAACCCGCGGTCACCACCGACCAGCGAGCAAGCAGACTCACTAACTCAAAATACATATCACTACTTTTTATTTCATCTATGGTACGCTAACCACTTCATGTACGGCCCGCTCACCGTATCATCCATGGTATCATCTACTCTAACCACTTCATGTGACGGCCCGCTCACCGCATCATCCATGGTATCATCTACTCTAACCACTTCATGTGACGGCCCGCTCACCGCATCATCCATGGTATCATCTACTCTAACCACTTCATGTGACGGCCCGCTCACCGCATCATCCATGGTATCATCTACTCTAACCACTTCATGTGACGGCCCGCTCACCGCATCATCCATGGTATCATCTACTCTAACCACTTCATGTGACGGCCCGCTCACCGCATCATCCATGGTATCATCTACTCTAACCACTTCATGTGACGGCCCGCTCACCGCATCATCCATGGTATCATCTACTCTAACCACTTCATGTGACGGCCCGCTCACCGCATCATCCATGGTATCATCTACTCTAACCACTTCATGTGACGGCCCGCTCACCGCATCATCCATGGTATCATCTACTCTAACCACTTCATGTGACGGCCCGCTCACCGCATCATCCATGGTATCATCTACTCTAACCACTTCATGTGACGGCCCGCTCACCGCATCATCCATGGTATCATCTACTCTAACCACTTCATGTGACGGCCCGCTCACCGCATCATCCATGGTATCATCTACTCTAACCACTTCATGTGACGGCCCGCTCACCGCATCATCCATGGTATCATCTACTCTAACCACTTCATGTACGGCCCGCTCACCGTATCATCCATGGTATCATCTACTCTAACCACTTCATGTACGGCCCGCTCACCGTATCATCCATGGTATCATCTACTCTAACCACTTCATGTACGGCCCGCTCACCGTATCATCCATGGTATCATCTATGGTACGCTAACCACTTATCAATCTTCATACTATTCTAATAAGATATACAATGAAAATTCTAAAGTGACTAAATTTACAATCAAAAGCTATACATACTAAAGCTAGCAGTGTAAAGTTAAAGTTTGGGTTGCATGTTTTTTTTTTTTTTTACGTACCTCACTATAGGGCGCATCCCGCTTCTGAGATGTAAAGAAATCAAACACCTCGAGGCTTTTACATAACTTATATTTCTTCCAGAGTTAAATACTGTTAAGCTTGTACAATGTTTATCTTAAATTCTAATACAATATATCATTCTAGAGATTCTGTTTATTCTTCCGCTCCAAGTCTAAAAGTATATCTAATTATTATAAAATATTATTATATAGTTATTAATAGTTTTCCGACTACATCAAGCGTCATTTTATTAATGTTCTCTCCCGTGACGGTTCTAAATTATTTCTTTTTAAAATATCTTTTTATTCAACAAAGAGGTTGATTTACATTTTTATAATAAATTATTGCGAATATTAAAACTAATTAATATAAAATCATTACAATACGGGTACGCTAATTTTCATATTCGTTACATCTAGAATACAGATCATACTAAATTTGTACCGTAGTAAAAGAATTCAGCACGTTACTGTAAATAATGTCTTGCGGTTCTTTTGTACAGATGAGTGTACCACAAGGATAGCTTTTGGAGATTATATTATTTTTTATTTATATTAACGATTTTTCCTTTTCATGTTAAGAATGTATGCCATATTGCACTGCACGGCTGATGATATTTATACTGAGTAATCTCTGTAAAGAAACTTTACAGCCTGCGTCAAGGGTCCGCTCACATTGTACCGGGGCAGTATCTCCCATAATTTCGCTCTCACATCTCTGTCAAATGCCTTTTCCAAGTCCACAAAACACAGAATTTTTTTGGTTAAAAGCCAAAACATTTTCCGTGATCATGCAGAGGGAAGAGATTTGATCCATATACCCTCTTCCAGGTCTGAAGCCTCCATGGACCTTCCACAATATCCTTTCAGATCTCTCTTGCGTTCTTCTCGCAATTTTTTTTACATAAACATTACTAGCCAATCTAATTAAACCGATAGTCCTATGGCTTGCGCAGTCCATCTTTGAACCTTTACTTCTATACAAAGGCTCGCCAATCACCCACCACATTTAATCATCGCGACAGAACTCCATCTGCTCCCGCTGCCTTACCAGAGACTTCAGACTTCGTAACATCGCCATATACATCAAGACTCAGCGTTTCGTTGTTACTTGCCACTGAGGCGTCATCACATTCATACATCTCCTTGTAAAATATTTATTATTATATTAAGTATTTTTCTTTCCTAAGTGTGGAAAAACACTGTAAAAACAAAAAAGTTAAAAATATTTAATAAATAGTATTTTCTCTTGCTAGACAATAATTCTTAGTAATTATGGTCTGTTTAGCGAAAATTTGTAAAAATCTCTCTACAGAGATACTAATAACATAAATAAATAGTATGCAGGCGTATAAAAATTTTGACATAGCTTGATGAGAACATATGGTTTAGTGGTCAGAGCGTCTGGTCGGGTTCCAGGAGCCGCAGGTTCAAGTACCGCTACGTTAAAATTTTTTTACGTTTTCTAAATAAGTATTTTTCGAAAGGGGTCTGTCTGGCTAAGCTAAGCTTGAATTTCAGTAAAAGCTCGAATATTTCTACGGAACCCTCGGTGGGAGAGCCCGACTCGCGCTTGTCCAATTATTTTGATCGTAGGACAGTGATCGTGATAAAATTATTATTTAATACTCAAGTCTGTTACATCTTGAAGCAGAGAAAATGTGAAACATCTAGTTTACGTTAATTCAATAGAAGAAGGAAAAGTCAATTAAATAGAAGAAGAAAGGATTAGTGTAATTTAAAATACAATGTGTTATAGCCAATTCTTATTTATTAATAAAGCAGCCAGATTTATTAAACAGATTTTACAATATGTAACTAAGCAAGAACCATAACAGGCTTCGGTAAATTTTCTAAGAATACAGATTTTTCAAATTGTGATTTCGGAATTGGGTAGCGGTAGAGTGGGTTATCGAGGGCCAAACGCAAATATTGATCAAGTTTGTAGCCAACACATACACACTGGTGGACAGCGCTATCGCAGTAGCAGCCGTGGGCACACTTCTGTCCATAGATGTCGTTTTCCATTTTTTCTGTGCATGTTTCACCGGGGCCCTGTAGATATTAAATTTATTTAATTTTAATTAAAATAGACTTAGTAAAAATTTTTTTTTTTATATTTACTTACTACAAATGTTGATAATTGCTTCAGTGATAATATATTTAAACATGGAATGTTTTGAATCTGACGTTATGGTATAATTTAAATAATTGGTTTATTACCCTGTAGCAGTCCAAGCGATTGCCGCATTTCTCGTTGAAGTAAGTATCCCAATGGCATCTTTTAAATCTTTTGTTTCCCCTATCGATGTTGCATTCCTTATGATCTTGGGACGTTTCGCAAACAGGACATTCTACGAGACTGAAAATGATATGAAAAAAAATTCTCAGGTATACATATATTTAAATCAATTTTAACAGACATAACAAGAAAAAAGCCAAGCTTAAAAGAAATTGAAAACTGATAACATCAAAAATATATAAATTACTTATGTGAAAAAAAGACATAATAAAAATAATAAATAATATATATGTATGTTTTTGTCCATTGTCAACAATAAAAAATAAAATATAAATATGAAACAAAACTCACCGCAAGCACACCACATCGAGACACAATTACCTATCCATATCAGTGTTAGGTTCTTCTCTTTCAATAAGGTTTCTAGACTCATAGCCGTGGTAGTGGGCAACGCTGGAGCCGACCAGGAACAGGAGGCAGAGTACGAGATGCATGTTATGAAGAGTTCTGTATAAAATAATTAAAAATATATAGTGTTTATTCTAATAACATTGTATCTAGTCGTCTAATATACAGTTTATCTTTTACACAAACCATTTTAAGCTACTTTTGAGCCCATACTTGAAATTTAGCACATTTGTTAAGACCTCCTTCCTTTTGATGTACCCATGTATAATATATAATAAGTACATATTTATATATAAATTTTCAAGAATTTAACTCAAAGGTCATTAATATAATGACGGTAAAAAAACGGGCGTTTTTGTGGCTGACTCCCTCACTCATCAAAACTAACCCACTTCTCGGTGACTTAGAACTTAGTATTTATAAACTGCTTTCAAGTCTGAAATGGATCTTGAAATGCCGTTTTCATGCATAATTTACATTTACATATGTATATGAAAGCGAGAGGCGAAGTGTCCAACATTACAAGATAGTAACAACAAAAAAATTATAATAAAAAGAACCCTCTGATTTTCGAAACCAATTTGTTTACATCTGAGAATCTCAGTTTCATCCTCTGTTTGAATTTAAAAGAACTTGCTGCAAAGTAATGTATTTACGAATAATAATAACACAAATATTGTTTTGTTTGTGTGTAGCTTTTAGTATTTATTACCATTGTACATTATTTAGGAATGTTTGTATGACGTTAACTTAGTTTATTTTTAAATTAACTTTCATCAGATATGTAAAATGCGATAAAAATGTAAAAAATATTCAGTCAAATATATATAGAGCCCAAAACTATGTATATCTCAGACAAAATGAATAAATGAATGTATAAATATAAAAAATCCATTTAATAAACAAAACATATAAAGCTAAACTATAAATCAATATTTATTATTAATTTGATCATTGTAAAAAGGAATTTTGTATATATTTCAAACCGGATATGAAAACAAGTGAGTTCGTTTCCAAAGTCACTGACTCGACATTAAATTTATAATTATGCGTCATTCCAATGATATTGCCAGTATTGGAAGCGGACATATTTCCTAAATCTCTGAGACTTGCTGCGTATGTTAGCTACAGTTTTGTTATTGTTTATAAATAAAAAGCTTTGGAACCAAATATATTTTTAATAAATTGGCACGGTGGCGAAGTATCGTACGACGCGTGCTTGCGCAAGCGCCGCCCGCCCTACAGTCCGCCCGCGAAATGCGCATTCGCTACATTAAGTTCGTCAAAACGGTTGTTGCAGCTGAGTGACTCATATTTACAATAATATTTTATATATTTTTATTTATATAAATACATTTAGAAATAATTATTCGTAATTAAATTGGTTCATTTTTCAAGTGATTAAAGTACTGTTCTCTGAAAAATATGGGAATGATTTCTCGAGTGCGTGGTCGTATCAGAAGTGATTCTTTCTCGAAGTTTCACACGATCAAATCAGAGGATAAAATTGCAAACATTGGTAGGTGAAATCGTGATACTAATAAAATTTTGAATTTTTAAAGATTCATATTTTTTTATATTGTAATGTTGAGGCCTATGTTGCATGTAGTGTTCCCAGTATTTTAATTAGCTGTTAAATAGATAATTCTTTAACTGATTTTTTATTAGCAAAATGATAACTAAAGAGTGGTTTACGTATATTCAACGTAAACGTAATCTACAATCAAAAGTAAACTTTGTGAATATCTTCTTTGTTTCTTTTCAGTATGGCTGATCTCTTTGGTATTCCTTTTACCCTATTGGGCGCCCCGAGGGCTGTTTGTAGCCTTGGGAGGAGCGTGGCTTATGGCTGCCTATACATGTTTGGTGATACCATTGCTTATCTCTGCCAACTATCGCTACCCAGCTAGGTGGTATCCAGCAGTTGTGAAATTGGCACGAAGTAAGTAATATTTGTTTGTCAATTTTTTGTATTTAGTTATGAACAGTTGAAATTTTGGCTCATTTGTTATGTTTGACAGCCCTAAATATTAATACAGATAATTTTTTTTATGTATTACTAATGTAAATCAATGAGTTTATTAACTTCCTTACTCTGAGACGCCTCTGTGTACGTTCGTTCTTTGCAACAGATGCGCAAATCTAGTCAGAGCATCTGGTCGGTTTCCAGGAGGCGCGGATTCGATTTCCGCTACGTTCAATTTTTTATACGTTTTCTAAATAAGTATTTTTCTTTCCCAAGTGTGAAATAACTCTTTAAAAATGTTAAAAATAACGTAAATTGTTAAAATATATTCGTAAGTTACAAACTTACGAATATATGCGAATTTTATTAAATTATTTATAAAATTTCTGTATTTATAATATTATTGCATTATTTATTGCATCGTATTTAATTCAATACGCCGCAATATATCTGTAAACAAACAAGGGGTGTGCCAACCTGACCTATGAGCTTCCGCCCCCGATGTTTGTGAACATCAACAACATCAGAAACAGTCATAGCATTTTATTTTTTTTTCTCTATTGGCTAACAACTAGAAAAGTCCATAAAATTGTGGTAGTCAAGGATATTATGGATTAAATTAGATAAATTGAGGTTGCCTGTATTTTAAGAACTGGGACACGCTTGTTTAAATAAATGGATCAAATTTGTAAATATGTCATCGCTACATTACCATGATCAAGAATATAAAAATGTTGTCTATGTTATATATAAAAAGATAAAAACAATGAAAAATGAAATTTCAGAATAAAAATATCATTTAAAAGTGCATTTTCTGTTGAACATAAACTTAAAAAAAATTGAGTATGAAAAAATATTTTTTATGTTTAATTATAAAATAATAAAAAATAAAAATATATTATCTACGATTTGGCATTGTTTGCGCGTTGTTGTAGTCGTATAGTTGTGTGGGGAGAGTCAGGTCATTGTCGAGATTCTGAATGGAGCAACGGAAACTGGCGGAAAGCCAGCACATGTGCGTCAATCGGGCTTACTAATTTTTTTTGATTTAGCATATGACTTTCTTATCTTAAGGTAAACAATTTTTTCAATTCATCATTTAACATTTTATATACAATCTCCATCACTTATTCATGTGATATTCAAAAGTACAAAGAGAATAATAAATGCTTAGAGCTTAGAACTTAGAACGAACAACTTAAAACTCACCAGAGACGTGATGAAGAGGGTGTTTGTGGTTCTATCCAGTGGAGGATTGCTCTGAACTGATTTCATTGAGGCAAGGGTTGATCTTTTATACCCCATAATTCTATGAAAAAAAGGATTCCTGAAAATGTTATGGCTGGTGTTATGTAAAAGTCCTATGTCATAATATTTTTTTAATTTTAGTACTGTCCTATGTTAATTATACCTACTAAGTGAGTAATGAAAAAAACAACGAATCATTAGCTTTTTATCCATAGATAGAAAGAACGAAATAATAATAAAAAATATTTTTTTAAAAAAAAAAAACCAACTTCCAGCGGATCCCATAATCAGAATCTTACTAAACTCTCATTAAACTGCCCTTGAAGTTTATTCTTTCCAATATAAAAATATTAATCGAAATCGGTTAGCGTGTTATTGAGTTATTCGTCCGTTTGTCGCGCACATACCTAATGCAAACTTAAGATTTTATCATAGATAACATTATCAGTGTGTCAGTGGACCAAATTAAACTTTTAAAGTGTATCCTTTCCAATAAAAAAGAGGTATTAAAATCGGTTAACTCAGTCATAAGTTCTGAGGTAACAAATATGCAAAGAAATCGAATTGATAACCTCTTCCATTCCTCTTTATGGAAGTTGGTTAAAAAAGAGAAGTTATATGTACATAGAAAAATCTAAGTCCCTTATGAATATTAAAAATTAAGTACTAAGCAATGTCAAAGTGCCGACGAGGGATTTTTTTTAACATATCAATCGAGACAAATATATATATTTCATACCTATTATACATTTTAATATTTTTAGTCTAATACAGTGGTTCCCAACCAGTGGTCCGCGGACCACCAGTGGTCCGCAGAGACCTAAATATGGTCCGCGAACGATATATTGCGAATCGAACCCACAACCGTCGCGTATACAGTCACACGATTGTGACACTGACTGACTGACTGACTTGTACCTACATAGTGGTCCCTGCTACCAAGAATGATAAAAAAATGGTCCTTGATCAAGAAAAGGTTGGGAACCCCTGGTCTAATATTATATCGAAATAAATAAATAAATTCTTGTTTACTTTTCGTATTTGTCCATCCTATTCTTATGCTTTTCTTCATAGTAAAAAAAATAATTATGTAAATTATAATAAGTCACTTGTATTGGAAAGTAACCAATGGTCAACACGTTGTGACAGCTTCATGATAAGCTTCACCTTGAAATCACGTTGTTAACACTGAATATATTAAAATATAGGTACTTTAATATATTTCAGCAACTCTGAACTAACCTACTCTTCTCGAGATAAGACATTTTTTTTCAGCTTCACGCTGTATCTCTCATGTAGCTTAGTGCTAAGACACTTCGCTCCCCACTTTCCGCCGAACTAGCAGTACTACGTGCTGAGTGGCGGAACTTAACGCAGTGCTTTGCCTCAATTATAGAGCAAAACATAAAAATATTAAATATTTAAGTTTCTCGAGTGGGACGACACGTCCACGCTTGTGTCCCTGCGCCACAATGGGTCTCAGAAAATAATTTTGTAAAGAAATATATGTTTTTGCCCCTCTACACTCAATGCTTTGAAAATTGACTGTCTTAACACTAGGTTTTCTCTACCTACCCCGCTACATGCGAGATACAGTGTAAAGCTGATGATAAAATCATTTCTATTGTTACAGAGGTAGCTCGTCGTCTTCATACGCCATTTGCTCGTTTAGTACGTATCTTGAAAACGGCGTATACACCTATAGATAGAGCGGAACGCTTGTTTTTGCAAATGAATAACCTCTCCACAATGATAAGTCAGGTAGGTGATAAGAATTATTATTATGTTTAAAAATAACATATAATTTATAATAAATAGATTTCATAGTATTATTATTTTTTTTATTATTATATTTTTAACTAAGCACTACAGACACGTAGTCCGTACTTTTTTTTAACTTTTTCATTATTATTAGCTAATCATCAATTTTATATTTATCTGCTGCTTAAATAAGGCTTATAACTAGAGATAATTATCTAAATATTATTTTAAAAACTTTTGTAATTCGTAGCTATGACATAATAAACAATCTTAACTAAAAAATGTTTATATTCGCGACCGTCGTGGCAGTCAGAGCTAGCAAGTTGTAAAGGCACTGTTTGTGGATTCGATCTCCATCCTGGAGAATAAGAATTTAAATGATTATTACAATATGAGGCCAGTCGTGGCGCAGAGGCACGAGGTGTGACTGTAAGCGCGACTGGTTGTGGATTCGATCCCCGAGGAAATGAAATATTTATTTAAATGTATATTTCTGTTTCTTGGCTCTGGTATCGAGGCAAAGGGCTTCGTTGAGTTCCGCCACTCAATACGCAAGCCAGATTGATGATGATTATTATATATTCGCTCTATAAGGCAGTTTTCAGGTTGAGTTTCTCCACTCCGTTTTAAAAACTTTATGGAAAATGAGGAATTTAATACTCCATTCCCATGGCTACCCTGCTTTTGGAGTTTATATGCGTGAAGTTCGAAAAACTGAAAAGATTATGGATCGTGTTAATTAAGATACATATTAGAGTAATCAACAATTTAGAGATCACGTAAAAAGTCTAGTAAAAATAATAAAAAGGAAATTACCTACACTTTAAGACCCTCTGGAAATGGATATATTTTAATTTCAGCAATTAATTTAAAAGATTATATATATATATATACATATATATATTTAGTTTGTATTTTTTTACCTTCACGCTGTATCCCGCATTAAGCAGAGTATGCAGAGGTAACCTAGAAACCGACTCTCTGTTCTCATTAAAAATCTTCCATCCTTCATTCTCCGCCAAATATTATAGATTAAATTTCCTTGAGTGGGACCCACAACCTGAAGCGTTTAGATTCGCTCGCTTGTTCCCCTGCATCACGACTGGCCTCAATTTGTTTTAACAATTTTAATATAACTACATTTTTAATAATATTTATCTCTGTTTTGTTTCAGTTACTTATATTTACAGCGTGTGACCGCCTTCTAGTATATCGAGGACGTTTAACATGTCTCTACTCTTTAATGTTCTACAACGTTATAACATACTCTGTGAGTTATGTACGTGAAATATGCACAAAGGAAGACTGGTCGCCGTACGTGAACGTGACCAGACACTCGCGAGTCAAACACCTCGCGATGTCAGCTACAAAAATTGTATTGGAATGGACCAAAGCTGTTACCTTCATAGTAACGATGACCTTCATCTTACTAACATTAGGATTAGAACAGGGCTTAGAACATTTTCGACCGACCGCATTATACACAGCTATAACTGGTACCTATTACCTTTTATCAGAAAAAACATTCCTTGAATTGTGGCCAATTGGTCTATCTACACTTAAGTTAGAGAGATTGGAGGGTATGGAGGCGATTTATTGCGGCGCATGGTCGAGAGGGATCACAACAGCCATAGCAGTTCCTCTTGTTCCAGCCCTCGCTTGGAACGAGCGATGGCGATTAGCAGTATTAGTTTTTTACATTTGTATTATAGTCCATGGACGTCACAGACTAGGTGAGGCACTTGGGAAACTCAATGAGGCTCAAGGTTCCCTCGCCAGATTCAGGCGTGCAACAACTGAAGAACTGTCTACATTAGAGGATGTTTGTGCAGTGTGCCTCGGTGCAATGAAATCAGCTCGAGTGACCCCTTGTGCCCATTTCTTTCATGCAGACTGTTTGAGAAGATGTCTCGCAACATCAGATAGATGTCCTATATGTGTTAGAGAATATGTGTTTTGCTAAAAATCTGTGATTGGTACTCTTCATTTTATTATTTAAAATGCTATAACATTCAACAGTAATGTATCGAAACGTGAAATTGACTGACATACTTTATGTGATAAGCTGAAAACGCACCCATAAAGGTGTAAAATGTTTGTATAAGAATTAGTTTAGCTTCCTTCCACAAATGTATGATTATTTCTTTCATAATATACAGTAGGTATATTTTTATTGGATTTTTATTATTATTGAACTAGCGGCCCGCCCACGGCTTCGCCCGCTTAAAATACATGATTATTGATTTAAGCAGAATTGATTGACAACTATAATAAAATAAATAAATAAATCAGCTTCACGCTGTATCCCGCACACAGCAGGGTAGGCAGAGAGAACCTAGTGTTAAGACACTCCGTTCCGCACTTTCTGCCGAATTCTGGAGGCATTGCTTGTTGAGTGGCAGAACTCAACGCCGCGCTTAACCTCGCCACCAGAACGAAGAAATGGAAATATAAATTTAAGTTAATATTTCATCTCCTCGAGTGGGGATCGAACCCACAACCAGTTGATTTTACAGTCACACTTCTTCCCGCTACGCCACGACTGGCCTTGTTTACTTTATTGTATAAAATATTGTATAATAGTGCTTCAAAAATATATATTTTTATCAACAGTCATATAATCAAGACGTTTCGAATGTCATTCTTTAGCCAGGGTCATACCAGCGCGATTTCTATATAACATTCGCTGGCAAGCTAATGCCTTGAGTTCATTCAAATGACGATAACTTTTTTTTTAATGAACCGATTTTGAT
The DNA here is from genome assembly GCA_021202915.1 of Heliconius himera. Taxonomy (NCBI): domain Eukaryota; kingdom Metazoa; phylum Arthropoda; class Insecta; order Lepidoptera; family Nymphalidae; genus Heliconius; species Heliconius himera. The sequence continues at coordinate 189,941 of JAJHJA010000569.1, forward strand.
GAACCAAACTTTAGAACCTAAATTGAGTTAAAACAAAGCAATTGGTGAAATTTTCAAGTAAATCGGTTCAGCAGTTTCAGAGAAAAATGCGGACAACAATATGTCGACAGACAGACAGACAGACAGACAGACAGACAAGAAATTCAAAAAAAATCTTTTTGCTTTCTATTAGTCTTTTTAAGTGTCCCTCTATCCATTTCAGTCAAAATTACTAAATGTACAGACAAAATATTTTTACTGTCTTATTATATATAGAGATAATAATTATTATTTAACATCAATTTTTATTTTCATTTAACGTACATTTTTTATGTTTTGTGAAAATTTTAATTTAACAATTAATATGTAAGTATTTGTATTCTGCAATATACTAAATAGTTTCTCTACTACTTATTATTTATATGTGGAATAGTTCTGTGTTGCCATTTCGCTAATTAAATCTTTGTGGTGTTTAGAACAGCTGATAGAAGCTTATTGTAATCCAATAAAACCTTGCTATTATTTATATTGTAAGCATATACTCGTATTTGGGACGGTATATTCAAAAATATATTAATTATTATTAAATATGTACATTTATTATATGTTTAATTGTTTTATTTTAATCACTAACCAAATTAAAATTAATCGTAAGGCCGTGTCAGATAATGTATGGATGTGAGATCATGACTGTGTTGACGTGACAAAGGTGTGGTCGTGTTAGGGGTTCGATCCTTATTCGAGGAAATGAAATATTTATTTTAATTTATATTTTAATTTCTACGCTCAGGTGTCGAGGCTCAGCGCGTCGTTGAGTTCCGCCATGTAATACGCAATGCTTCATATTAAAAAAGCTGATATATTATTTATAAATTATTAAAGTAAGGAGAAATAAGAAAATATATGAAAAGCTCTTTTGTCGTATTGCGCATGTCCGATCCAATAATTTAATACAGCATCCCATCCACAGCTACTGCATTGATCGAAGGATATCATAGTCACAAGACTTCCTAAGGAATAATTAATAATAAGCAAGATGAAAGAATGTGTTATAAATTTTATTTTTTTTATTATTATTTTTTTTTTTATTAGCTTCACGCTGTATCCCGCACACAGCAGGGTAGGCAGAGGGAACCTAGTGTTAAGACACTCCGTTCCCCACTTTCTGCCGAATTCTGGAGTTATAAATTTTAAAAATGTTATATTATAGTATTTACCTTAAAGGAAAATTTATTTATTTAAATGACTCGTACAATATAATATACAGTATAAATATGTGAAATAGCATGCGCTAGTAACGAGCTTTTTACAAAAAAAACGACTTTTTTGAATAATTTTGAGGAAGGAAAATTGTTCTATAGATTCATAACTATATTGTTATTAATAACGAATAATGATATCCTTTAATAAGAATTAAATTTCAAGTAAAATTCAAAGCATAGCGTATGTAAAAATTTAAAATGGTTGCTATGAGATCACATGGTTACGTCACGTAAACATTGCGGGCGATTCTTATATCCGCCATCTTTATCGCACTCACCGTAACATATACAGTGAATAACAAGAAAAGCAAATGGTTTTAGTTATTTTCGTTCTGTCTCTTTCATTTGCGACGCACGTTCTGGCGAGACGAGACTGGCAAGTAGTAAAATGGTCGTATGTGGTGAATTGAAATCCGTCCAACATCCAAGTCAGTTGTCGCGGTGTGCATATTGGCTGCGGTGTTCACGAACAAACTTGTAAATACTGCCCGTGTAATTGTGTAACGATATTCTGATAATAATAACAAAAATGTGCGTTTAAAATTGTGAAAAAAACGGATATTGCTAACGCGTGCTCAGCTCCTGTTGTTGATAAAGGTTTGTGCTGGAAACAGTATATATTATTTTGTTATATTCGAGTTTTTGATAAGAGAATATTTAGCTTCAAGTGTGTAACATTTTCATACAAGATAATAGTGCATATTTTTTATTGATGTCCATATTGACGAATAAACAATTTATGTTTATTCGTTTTCTTTTTTATTTACCTTATGTAATCTGCATTTAGTATGCTTAATTATTTTTTAATAAATATATTCAAACACATCTCTTAAGAGAATAATATAATCTTTGTGTTTTTATTTATTTAAATATGATAAAATAATTTAGTTCTAAGAGTTTTAGAAACACTGGAATATTTTTAAAATTTAATATGATAACAACGAAAATTTCCAAATTTATTCCTGCAATATTTCATATATATTAATTTATTTTATATATACATATATATTATCTATGTTAGTTTTAAATAACTGTGTATTTTTATGCATCGCGTACGTAACTAGAGCCTGAATCTGAATCTAAAATCCCGAAAGGCTTAAATAACAATTAATATAGTGTATAATAATATAAATAATAATACAAAAATAACCAAACAATTAAATAAATAATTGTACATCCCAACGGGCGAAGCCGCGCGCAGTCTGCTAGTCAGGATTAAAAAAATATTTTTTCATCATTAAATTTACTGAACCAAATTATATATATACAATGTATAAATAATATTTCAAAGATACCATTATTTTATATTTATATTATAGTTAGAATTTATAGCTTATAAATTATAAATTTATAATCCCCAAGGCGCAAAAGCTTACGTCATACAAATTACAAGTTACAAAAGAGGCCTCTAAGTACTATTGGATGTGAATTCAGTTTCTGTATTTCTGTTTTTAATTTTTTTTTGCATTATTTCAATGCAGTATCTTATAACCCAAGATCCCAGGGCCCACAGACGTACGTCATTTTTGCAATGCTGAAATTTTGAGAATGAATAGTCTAATAAACGTAATTAAGACAGTTTGCGTACTTACTAAATGAAAGTGGGGCCCTTTCAGAGGTAGCGCCAGCGTAAAGGTACAACATTATCTGGGAGAATGATTGAGCCATCGGATTAGTCTAGGTGCTTAAAAGGGCTCAAGTAAAGGTTCTGGTTTTAATCAATATATATATTTTTATATTATTCTTGAAAACATATTTAAATACGAGCGGTTCTACTTTAACGTAGGTGAGCATGTACCTTTAACTTTACACCACCCAATATGGCCCGCCCTGCAGCGCGTGAAGAGGAGGAAGACAATGTCGCACCACCGGTGGAGGAGGAGGAGCTCGAGGAGGCCGTACGCCGGTCTCGGCACAAGAGCACCGCCCCGGGCCTGGATGGCATCCCCGGCCGGGCGCTCACTCTGGCCCTGCACACCCTGGGGTCCAGAGTGCGAGGACTATTCACTGCCTGTCTGGCTCAAGCCATAATTCCACAGCGGTGGAAGACAGGCAGGTTAGTCCTCATCAAGAAGGAGGGTCGCCCGGCGGATTCAGCCTCCGCCTACAGACCCATCGTGCTCTTGAGCGAGATCGCCAAGCTCTTCGAGCGTGTTGTAGCCAGGCGGCTGCAACACCATCTGGAGGGGACAGGTCCGGACCTCTCGGACCAACAGTATGGCTTCCGCAGGGGGCGTTCGACGGTGGATGCCATACTGGAGGTGAAGTCCCACGCGCAGGATGCGGTGGCCCGGGGCGAAGGAGTCTTGGCGGTGTCTTTGGACATCGCCAACGCCTTCAACTCCCTGCCCTGGCCCTGCATTAAGGAGGCACTCATATACCACCGGGTGCCTCCATACCTGCGCCGCGTCATCGGGGCTTACCTGTCCGGGAGGTCTGTGATCTTTCCGGCTCCAGGAGGAGGATGGCAGGAGTTTGGGGTGTCGGCCGGTGTTCCACAAGGATCGGTGCTGGGTCCGATCCTCTGGAACATCGGGTACGACTGGGTACTGCGGGGTGGTACCATGGCTGGGATCAAGGTCCTCTGCTACGCCGACGATACGCTGGTCTTGGCGCAGCAGAGGACCTACCAGGAGGCGGCAGTCCTAGCGACGGCTGGGGTAGCAGAGGTCGTCAGCCGCATTAGGCGGCTAGGGCTGGAAGTCGCCCTAAACAAGTCCGAGGCATTATACTTCCATGCTCCTCGAAAGGGCCCACCACCAGATGCCCATATCATAGTCGGTGGCGTCAATATCGACGTCAGCAGGAGCATGAAGTACCTCGGACTTGTTCTGGACGGCAGGTGGAGTTTTCGGGGCCACTTCACATCTTTGGCCCCGAAACTGCTGAAGACAGCGGCGGCCTTGGCGCGCCTTTTGCCCAACGTGAATGGGCCGAGCGCCTCGAGCCGTCGGCTGTACACCGGAGTGGTCAGGTCGATGGCCCTCTACGGTGCTCCCGTATGGGCGGACGCCCTGGATCGGCACAACGTCACTCTGTTGCGACGTGCGCAGAGGGTGATGGCCATCCGGGCGATACGGGGGTATCGAACCATCTCCGGTGAGGTGGCGTGCGTGCTGGCTGGAGTCATGCCGTGGGACCTGGACGCGCTTTCTCTGGCGTCGGTGTATTGCCGGCGTCGGGGCCTAGCGTCTAGGGATCCGGCTAGCCAAGCACGCGCTGAGGAGGAGCGGGAAGCCGCTATGGAAGTGTGGGAATCCCGGCTGGCGACACCATCTGCCGGCCGGTTGACGATCGAGGCTGTTCGTCCAGTGTTCCGCCAGTGGTTAGCGCGGCGTCACGGCGTCCTAACCTTCCGCACCACACAGGTGCTCACGGGGCATGGCTGCTTCGGGGGTTACCTGTGTCGGATCGCTGGGAGGGAGCCCGACGCTCGCTGCCACCACTGCGACGACTGCCTCGATGAGACGGCCCAGCACACGTTGGAGGTGTGCTCAGCCTGGGCGTCTCAACGTCGCGCTCTGCGCGACGTCATAGGGGACGATCTTTCCCTGCCGGCCGTGGTCAAGGCCATGGCCGGCAGCGAGACGTCGTGGGATGCGGTCTCCTCCTTCTGCGAGGCAGTGGTGCTCGAGAAGGAGGCGGCGGAGCGGGCGAGAGAGGCTTCGGCCGAACTCCCCATCCGCCGTAAAAGACCGGGTCGCCGGAGGGCGGCACACGATCGCCGCCTTCCGCCCTAACGAGCCAGAGGGCGGTTAGCTTGGGGAAGCTGGCCGCCTACTAACCTGGCCCGAATAGTCGCGCGCAGGTTGCTCCCGCGCGCTACTCCGAGCAGGCCGTCGAGGGTGCCCACCACCCTTGACTCCGCGACGTGAATTGCAGGCTCCCGCCGCTGCGTTTCGCGGACGACTAATGTCCCCGCGTCTCGCGGCCAGTGGCGGTCGAGGAGGAGCACCGTGAGGTTTTAGTGGGTATTCGGACGGCCTACCATCTGCCAGCCCGTGAGCCCCACATAACCCGCTCGAGTCCCCACTCGGGCTGGTATCCGTAAAAGGATTTCCTCACGAAAAAAAAAAAAAAAAAAAAAAAAAAAAAAAAGGTGAGCATGTACCTTAAATTGACGCTACCTCTGAAGGGGCCACACTTTCAAGTTAGTAAGTACGCATACAATCTTAACTACATATTACATTATTAATCCTTAAAATTTCAGATTTGCTAAAATGACGTAGATATTGAGGCCTGTGATCTCAGTCTATTACTAAATTAATTGAAAAATGAAGCAAAACATCCGTAATTTTTCTATGAATATTTTCCACTGAGAGATAGTCTTAAAATATTTTTGCATATCATTCCTATTATAAGTATCTGCAATGACTACACCAGTTTCTACAACTTTACTTTGCTTATTTAGAATGTTAATTTTGACTTTTATTATTCTGATAAATAAGTATAGTTTTTCTTACAAAACCAATTATCAGCTTCACGCTGTATCCCGGACACTGCAGGGTAAGCAGAGGGAACCTAGTGTTATGCGCCAAAACCGATTAAAAAAACTATACAGGCGTTAGCGCTCCTTTTACGGGAACAGCATATAGGGCAAAATTATTCAAATCCATACCTAAAGAAATCAATCAAAATAACAGTTCAGACGTTGGATTTTTTTTTCATTTCACGATGTTTATCCGTACTATATTTCGTGTGACGCAGTTATAAATAACGTAAACATCTACCTACTACTACAAAAATACTACCAAACATACTTAACACCAAAAAACATACTAGAACGAGAAAGGGATATCTCTCATTCTATTTTACGCCATTCATCATCGCCGCCATTACCTACGACTCGGTTTCGTGAATCCTCATTCACGTCGTGTGCGACGATATCGCTTTGATTGCTTTGTGTCATTCTTGACAAATGGTGTTTTATTTCACAAAGATAATTTTATTTAAAAAAGACACCTTTTTATATTATAATTTTGTTTTGTTTTAATTGTATTAGGTTTCTATAGAGTAGTTAAAACTGTGGTTTCATTTAAAGTGGTAAACATACACACACTCTGTATATTGATTTTTCATTTAAAGTGGTGAAACACTCTGTATACTGATAATCCAGTTAAATAATATAAACCGATCCTTGCCTTGACCCAGCAGTTAAATAGTAGAACAAACTAGACACAATAAGACATTAATAATTATTTATACCTATCTATTTGTAGTTATGTAATTGCTGTTGTATAAGATGACGAAAAAATAATTACACACGTGTGAACGGATGTTGAGTAATTAGCTCTACAGTCCACAGACAGAAAACAATGATGAGCATAAGTTTGTTACTATAAATAACATTTTAAAAAGTATTTTTAACATTTTAAAGTGTTATTAGGAAAGAAAAATAGTTATTTAGAAAACGTAAAAAAACCAGGAAGTTTCCAGGAAGCGCGGATTCGAGTCCTGCTACGTTCAAATTTTTATATGTTTTTTTTTATAGAAGTTTTTTATAAAGTATTTTGTATATATTCGTTAATTAGATTTCCCTCAGGGCAATGAATTATTATTTATTAAGTTCGGCGTTTAGTTTCGCCACTCAACACGCAATGCCTCGACAAATTCAGCGAAAGTGGATAACGGAGTGTTTTTACAATTACTATTTAAGTACCTGCTGCGAGACACAGCTTAAAGCCGTTTTTTATTCTTTGTTTTATGTTATCGAGGCCAGTCGTGGCGCAGCGGCACGAGGTGTGACTATAAAACCGACTGGTTGTGGGTTCGATCCCCACTCGAGGAGATGAAATATTTACTTAAATTTATATTTCCATTTCTTCGCTCTGGTGTCGGGGCAAAGCGCGGCGTTGAGTTCTGTCACTCAACACGCAATGCCTCCAGAATTCGGCAGAAAGTAAGGAACGGAGTCTCTTAACACTAGGTTCCCTCTGCCTACCCTGCTGTGTGCGGGATACAGTGTGAAGCAGATATAAGAAAGAAATCTGTGAGTAAAAACGATGAAAATAAATGATCCAATATCATCATCCATCGGGTATTGTGCAGCCGAATGTGAAACCGTACTAAGCCGAATATAAAGCGGTTACGTCATGCAGTTGACTGAGTTGAGATTGCGAGACGCAGTGAATATAATTAAGTATAGGCAGCAGCCACTGATCCGTAGACACCAACCTTGTATATGAAAGATCTACTAATTGTAATACACTGTTTCGCATGTTTTATTTAGAATTATTAAAATGCTGAGGCCAGTCGTGGCGCAGCGGCACAAAGTGTGACTGTAAATCGACTGGTTGTGGGTTCGATCCCCACTCGAGGAGATGAAATATTTACTTAAATTTATTTCTATTTCTTCCCTCTGGTGTCGAGGTAAAGCGCGGCGTTGAGTTCTGCCACTCAACACGCAATGTCTCCAGAATTCGGCAGAAAGTGGGGAACGGAGTGACTTAACACTAGGTTCCCTCTGGCTAACTTTGCTTTGTGCAGGATACAGCGTGAAGCTGATTTAATTTTTGATTTTTAATTAATACAATGGAAAGTGGCGGGATTTAATGATGTGGTTTTTGTAAAGTTCTTTTATTTTTCACATCACCTTGCGTTTTATATTGTTATTTGCTTAAAATAACATCACATTCCAAACTTGGTAAAGCTCAAGTCAGATCTGAAGTAAATATATTTTTTATATTTCCATAACGTATAATTCTGTAAGATTTATTCATTCATCTGAAACTATTTTTTTCTATGTTCGTTCAAGAGTTTTAAAAATATATATTAAATGGCTATTAGTTTTATATAGGTGTTATTTTACACTACGGTATCTGTATCTATGTACATCTTGTCTTTAATAAAGCCAACCGTCTCCGAGACAAATGAGAGTTTTCGATGATATATTATATTTTTGATCTCACGTAAACGGTAACTCCTACATTAAACGGCATCGGCAAAGAGAAACTATTGTAATGTATTAGTAAAGCCTTTCTTTCGCGATTTACATATATGCAGCTCAGGTTTCGATTTTAATACCAACTTTGAAATATTGTCATTCCTGAGTCAGAAGCGAACTCACACGTAAAATCCATCTTTTGTCAATGACACATTTCACAACTGCCTGACCATGGAACTTGTTATCTTTGCGAATAATATTTAGTTTTTAGGGTTCCGTAGAATCATATCGAATCTACGGCACGATGATTTCCTGAAAAAGATGTATTTCTACATTTACCTACTTAAAAAAAAAGACATGGACATTTACATATATCCTATCAAAAATAATATAATTATCCATATATTAAAATAAGAATAATTAGGAACATAGAAAGTATAAAAACCAATTACTTAAGAGATATTGTATAAAGCTACCTATTACTATACAAAATCGATATTAATCCATATTAATGGATCCATCATTACCTAGATAACATGCTGATATGCAATCTAGTCCCATATACTAGAGTAATTAAGTTTATTAGAAGATTAGTGTTTAAAGTTTTATTTGTTAGGAAAGTTCAAAAATATTTTTAATATTCGGTTTCATTTACATATAAAACTAGCGACCCACTCGCGGCTTCGCCCGCATGAACTACAAAATTATTATTTTGCTATTACTAATCTGTATTACTTTCATTTTCTAATAATAATATCATTTTAAAATCAATATTAAAAAGTAAAGTTTTAGCTATACAATAAAATAAATATTTATTTTACTGAATTCGCTAATTTTGCCGAACAACACAAACATGATAGGAAATATTTTTTTGAAGAGAGAGACTGGTGAAGTTGCAGAGACACAATAGTGAAAACTACAATTAAGTTGCTTAAGCCGTTTCAAAGAATAGTCTGAATAAAGGCACAGACAAATCGATAAAAAATTAAAAAATATTTATTTTTGGTTCTATCATGTTATTAAATGTCCCAAAAAAAAATTTTTTTATACAGTGTGTACAGATCCGTTAGGGTTTTATTATAAATATGATGAGAGCCCTCAGCCTCGTACCCACAATGTGCTGCCTTTGCCTGTGACATAACAAGTATGTCTGTAAATGTTTTAAAATATAAATATACACATATCTCCATCAATTTAGAATATGATCCGCAAAAAATAATTTTTCACATAAATAAAACATTAATTTGTTAAAATCGTCTGGTTGTGGGTTCGATCCCCACTCGAGGAAATGAAATATTTATTTACATTTATATTTGCATTTCTTCGCTCTGGCGTCGAGGCAAAGCGTGGCGTTGAGTTCCGCTATTCAACACGCAATACCTCCAGAACTCGGCGGAAAATGGGGAACGGAGTGTCTTAACACTAGGTTCCCTCTGCCTACACTGCTTTGTGCGGGATACAGCGTGAAACTGACCAGACAAGAAAAAATAAAGTCCTAGATAAATCTTTAACCACGTGACGCTGACCTACCACCATTTCACTATAATTGTTTGGGCACTAGCCGATTATTTCGGCTTACAGATGATGATCTCAACAAACTCCTGAAATACGGTCTTATTCATAATGAAACATAATCAACGCTATTTGCACTAAAATTAGAACTTACATTCATGTTTATAACGCCCATACATAAATACTATATTTGAAATAATACGTATTTTAAAATCAGTTTCACGGTGTATCCCGCACACCTAAAACCCTACGGAAACCTAGTGTTAAGATTCTCCGTTTCCCACTTTTCGCTGAATTCTGGAGGCTTGCGTTTTGAGTGGCGGAACTCATCGCCGCGTTTTCCCTCGACACCAGAGCGAAATCAATATTTTATTTTTAATAATAATTATTTCATAGAAAAAATGTATAACAAATTAATATTTGTAGTTAATTTCATACAAAATGAGTGTGTACGTCCGTAAACTTAAATTAGACAACTTTAATAATTATATACTATTTTTTCCTTTTGATGTACGGAACCCTAAAAATACCTATTATTGACTAAAATGTGTACATAGTTACTTAAATTTGGTTAACTTTGAAAACAAACTAGTTGGCCTTGAGGAGATGACGAATTGTGACGAGTGTAACGACTTTACTACCAGAGTATTGTAATGAAATAATACAACAAAATTAGCTTTTTATTATTTATAAATTATACTTATTATAATATTATTGTACCTTAACTATGCATATTTATATAGTAGTGTATGGTAATAATATCTATATAAATAGACACGTATTTACTCAATAAATTGACTGACCAACGAAATAACGATTAAAAAAAAACAGCTTCACGCTGGATCCCGCACACAGCAGGGTAGACAGAGGCAAGCTATTGTTAAGACACTACTTTCCCCACTTTAAGCCAAATTCTGGAGGCATTGCGTGTTGAGTGGCGGAACTCGACGCCGCGCTTTGCCTGGACACCAGAGCGAAGAAATGAAAATAGAAATTTAAAAAATATTTCGTTTTCTCGAATGGGAACGGAACCCACAACTAGGCGTGTTTACAGTAACACTTTGTGCCGCTGCGTCACAACTGTCCTCGATTAAAAGAAGATTAGATAAAATTAATTTAGGTATATACAATTTTAACCTTAAAAATTGAGGACTAACATTAATAAATAATTTTCTACTAACAATAAACTAACAGACCAACTTAATCCCAAGTGAAATGATGACATTAAAACGAACGTTATTTCGTTAATTAATATCCAATAGCATGACTGGGTCAAATAAATATCTCATTTAAACACCACCCCTTCTTTCCAGTCCGCTCGACGGCCACAAGCCGAGGTTCGAATCCCGCAGGGGACGCCCTTTCCGCCGCTGACTTTCTTAGAGGCAGCCACATAGTCCTTGCATTTTTTCAGGGACAGAATACCCTCTTCCCTACCCACCCGGTGTTGCTATAAAAGCCAATAGGGCTAACAGCATTAACCTCAAGTTCGAAAAAAAATACTCCTCTAGAAATGTATTACGTCGCTTCCTTTACTTACAAATAATTCATAAGTTCATCTTATAAATTAATTGCAAGTAAAAATAATAATTTTATTATTGTATTTTTTAAATAATAATGATAACGTAAATAACGAGATAAAACTGCTATTTATAAATATATATAATAATTTTATATAAATTAGTTAACAAGTTTTTTACTGAGTATATTTTAAAATTATAAATTCTTGTTGTTCTAGTATGAATGTAAGATAGACCTGTGAAAATGACAATACTTCTATATGACTATCGTGAGCTGGAAGAAAGAGCATCTAGACATCTCAATGCTTGGAAAGGTACGATAAGATTATTTTATATTTACTCATCATTATCAATGTAAGAATTACTTAGTTTTTAACATTGTCATTTCATCGCTCTGATGTCGAGGCAAAACGAGGCGTTGCGTTCTGCCACTGCCTCCAGAATTCGGCAGATAGTGGGGGAACGGAGTGTTTTAACACTAGGGTTCCCTCTGTCTACCCTGCTGTGTGCGGGATACAGCGTAAAGCTGATTATTAGAACACGTTTTCTTAGCCATAGTTATTTTGAAAATGTGTAGTTACTGTATAGTTGATTGATAATTTCAATTAACGTGACGAATTTATGTTGAAACTGATTGCATCTACCCAATAGCTGTGGTTTCCACTCAGGAAATTTATTGATCGCAAACAACTATCAACATGTAACATAAAAAAATAAATCTTGGCAGAAAGTGGGGAATGGAGTGTCTTAGCATTAGGTTCCCTCTGCCTAACCTGCTATGTGCAGGATACAGCGTGAAGCTGATTTAACATGTAACATACTATACATAAAATATTTGTAAAAGTGAATAAAGGCTGTTTTAAGATATATATAAAATATATATTTTATAGGCTATCACCAATTCACATTTCAACACGCTGGTTTAAAGCTGGCAATAAAATTTTAAAATATTTCTGACGTTATTTGGGACATGATCTATATGTAAGAAACCGGGGGCGTTGCAATGCGGTTATTGTTTTGAATGTTGCTTCAGTTTAGATTTTAACTGATGTCAAAAAAATTTGGGTAACAGTTAACTATGAGCAATTTTAAGTAATTCGCTTAGAAAATGTTTTATTCTTTTTTTTTCAGCTTTACGCTGTATTCCGCATGAAGTAGGTTAGGTAAAGGAACTTTGTGTAAGACACTCCGTACCCCCACTTTTTACCGAATTTTCTATTTGCGTCGAATGAGTGGCGGAATTCAATGCAGCGCTTTTGTCTTGATATTAAATCGAAGAAATGGAAATATTTATTAATAATAATTTATTCTCCGAGTGGGGATCGAACCCACATACGTCGCGTTACAGTCACACGTTTGAGCTCCTGCGCCACGACGGCCTCAAATGTTTAATTAACGTTGCTTTAACCTATCTATCTATTTGCAGCATGGCATTTAACACTGTACGCTCTGGCGGGGATATTCGGTATACTAAACTATGTATTCCTTCAAAATACTATGCAATTAATAGGTAATAATTGCGTTTTATACCCTCGGGAGTTGGAGTTCCATATGATAGACTTACGAGATATACCTGAATATAGCACAGCGAATTTAACTCAAGGGTTCACAAGATCTGGAGATGTAAGGAGACCTAATGCTCAGAACTCCTCCGTCCAAATAAACAAGTCAGCTGATGAAGTTGAGAGCGAAAAATTTATGAGAGTGTTGGGTACCGTGAACAATAATACATCACAGAACAACAGCGACAGTGCACCAATTGAAAATGATGTGTTATCTAGTAAGTCCCAATTTATTTATTTATTTTACATTTTCATGTTTTAGTTACTTGAAATTTAGCACGAAATGTTTACAGTGTAGATTTTCTTTTTTGCTTAAATTGTTACAAAAATATTGTTTTTTAATTTTCAGCTTCAGGCTGTATTTCGCACATAGTAATCTAGGCAGAGGTTAAGACTAGATTAAACAGAGGCAGAGCTCAACGCCGCACTTTTTGATTATCATATATATCAGAGCGAGCAAATGAAATTATTAATAAAATAATAATTAACATTACCCCGAATGCGAATAGAGCCCAAAACCGTCGCGTTACAGTTACACGTTGCACCTGCGCCACGACGGCTTCTATCCATAAATAATATATCTATAAATAATATAATTATTGACCGTATAAACTGTAAACAAATGCCAACGTTTCATTCAATATCATCGTAAACGAAAACAAATTTTCATATGTTTAAATATAACATAGGTAGGTCTCACATCTGTCATGTTTATCTTTTAATTCGCTTCATATCAATCAATAAATATAGAAGTATTTTTAGTAATTTCGTTTGTTTACAATATCGTGGTTTATGTAATTTTTATTGGCTTCACGCTCTATCGCGCACATAGCAGACTAAGCAGAGGGAACCTAGGAATTTAGTTTTAAGAAACTTCGTTCCAATTATGACACTTCCATTCTCGACTTTCCGGAAAGTTTCCGCTGAATTCTGGACTAATTGCATTTTGTGTGGCGGATCTCAACGTCGGGTTTTGCCTCGTTACCAGAGCGATGAAAATATAAAATATTTCATTTCCTCGAGTAGGAATCGAACCTACAAACTGTCTTGTTCACAGTGGCACGCTTATGCCGCCCCTGTGCCACGATTGGCCTCTTATTATTGTAAAAATGTTTTGTACTTTAGTACTTAATTACTCATTACAGTAAATGAAACCCATCGACTAGTTTTGGACACATCCCGTACGTTATTTGGTCGGGACAATGACTGCCAGTACGCCGAGTACATGCCCATAATGTCCATGATCTTCGCAGCAGCTTGGGCAACATTCTTTACTATGTGTCCCGGAGGTGGATATTCTAGATCAGGGTAAGTATTATTTACCACTAGTAAATAATGTGAGCGTGTGACTGTAAACGCGACAGGCCGTGGGTTCGATTACCACTCTAGAAAATGAAATATCTAATATTTTCATTTCTTCACTTTGGTATCAAGGCAAAGCGAGACGTTGAGTTCCGTCACTGAACACGTAATGCCTCCAGAAACAGCCTACCCTGCCACATGCAGGAAACGGCGTGAAGCTGAAAAAATATTTAAATAAATCAGTTGCACGCTGTATCCCGCACACAGCAGGGTAGGCAGAGGGAACCTAGTGTTAAGACACTCCATTCCCCACTTTCTGCCGAATTCTGGAGGCATTGCGTGTTGAGTGGCAGAACTCAACGCCGCGCTTAACCTCGATACCAGAGCGAAGAAATGGAAATATAAATTTAAGTAAATATTTCATCTCCTCGAGTGGGAATCGAACCCACAACCAGTCGATTTTACAGTCACACCTCGTGCCGCTGCGCCACGACCGGCCTCTATAACATTTTATATATCAAATAATTTAATTATTTTCAAATATGTAGATATGTAAGCACATATATTTTCTACTTTCATCCTAGGCTGCAAGAACCTTGGCGAATTTTGACTCCTGCTTTGCTTTTTGCACTCCTAATGGTTGGACTCACTGGGTACAGTTTTACAAGTACGAACAGAGGACTGTATGCATTTTGTTCGGCGTTTTATAACGTCACCAATGCTACTACGTAAGTTTGGTTACTATGTAATGTTCCCATGTACATTTTTAATAAGTACTTAATTGTAATTTTGATTCATAGTACGTAACCTTTAGAAGGTACAGAAAACAAAAATATTATTATTCGGTCTAATCGTTCTAAATAAGTATTTTTGTTTGAAAAAATGTGAAAAAATATTTAATAAATAGTGTTCTCTCTAGCCAAACAATATTTTTAACAATATCTTTGGAAATTTGTAAAAATCTCCCCACAGAGATATATAATATAATAATATATAATTAGTTGTGAAAAACGTATAAGAATTTCGAAGTAGCTTGATGAATGTATGTTAGTGGTCAGAGCGCTTGACTTTTATACTTTTTCTAAATAAGTAAGAATATTATTTTATTAACACATATTTGTACGCAGATGTTCTGCTGTTAATCAATATTTGGAGCAGTCTTGGAATGTTACTTGGAGCTTCGGTGGAAGAGCAGCGGCGACGCGCGCTGCCAGTGCGGGCGTGTGGGCGAGCTGGGCCTGCGCCGCCACACTGTTCCTCGCAAGGTGTCTCACGGCGCCAGACTTTCAAGTTAAAAAAACTACTGCATACCTTAAGGATCCTCAGCAGGTAGTTTCTTATAGCATATATAATTATTATCATATACTTTAATAAGAAAAAGAGTAATTAAGAAGAAAATAACTGCATGTAGTTAAAAATGTAATTTTTCATGTCATCTAACTGTATGCAATAATTCATCATATAATCATAAATATATTGTTTTTATAATTATTTTACACTTTCAGAAAATAACACCCTACCTCAAAAAATCGGTGAAACGGCGCATTTCCAATAATTCACCCACTAAACGTGATAACATGTCCATCAAATCCGAACCTACTGTCACCACCGAACTTGTTACGGCATCTATAGAACAAGGCCAGGAGTCTGTGCCGACGTCGCCCCAAATGACTCCTATAAAGCGAGCCGATGCTGAAGACATTGAAATGATCATAACAGGGACGCCAATTAGATCACCTTGAAGACATAGGCGTATCTAGAGATATTTTCTGGAGGCGGCCTGGACTTTCGCTTTACACAGATATGTTGGTGTTTTTTTTTTATTTTACAGGGCTAACTTTAATGTAGTAAAATATCTGGAGTGGGCACAAAATTATTCTGGGGTGGGCACACCCAGCACGTCCGACCCCTATTCCAACGTCCATGAGTGAAGATGAGCTAATACTTATGTCCAGTTATATTTGCCCAATTTTAATATTAAAAGCAAAGCTTATAAAAAAATATTGCGAGTTAAATTATTGTGCAATATGCTTGTTCTAACGTTTTATAAAATAAAAATAAAACGATACGTATACATTGTATTTGTAAGTGGCTACTTTATGAAGTGTTCATTTTGATGGCTAGATATATTAAGAAATGTTAAAACTTATGTCCTTGATTAAAACTATTTTAATATTATAAACTTTATTTTATTTAAAAATCTTACGAAATATCATATAATTGTTTGCATTGTATCATATCATATAATTGCTGTTTTAATAATAATATCCTTATTACTTTACGACTATGCGACGCAAAAGAGTAATGTATTTTTTTAGTACTTTTGTCACAAAAACGAACAAAATTGTTAATATAACCATACCTACTTATTACGTTATTCAAGCTGTAACTTATACAGGGGTTTTTGTCATCACCACTTTAAATGAAACCACAGTTTTAACTACTCTATAAAAACCTAACACAATTAAAACAAAAGAGATTTTTCAAACAAAATAATTAATAAAATTATCATTGTAAAATAAAACGCAATTTGTGAAGAATGACGCACACACCTATCAAAGCGATAACGCCGCACACGCCTCATTCACGAAACCGAGTCGTAGGTAATGGCGGCGACGTTGAATTGCGTGAAATAGAATGAGAGATATCTCTTTCTCGTTCTGGTATGTTCTTTGAGAATGAAAAGGCAGAACGGCAACATTTAGTAGTATTTTAGAAGTAGTAGATGTTAACGTTATTGGTATTTACGTATATGTACTACCCTAACTGGATCACACAAAATACATGTATAATGAAAAAAAATCCTACGTCTAAACTGTTGAGCTATCTTGATTAATTTCTTTAAGTATGAGTTTGAAATATTTTACCCTATATGCTGCTCTCGTAAAAGGAGCACAGACGGATAGAGTGCTTATACGGGGTTGAAGTGTCAATACCACTTTAAAAGAAACCATAGTTTTAACTACTCCATAAAAGCCTAATACAATTAAAAAAAAACATTTTTCCCAAAAATGAAAAAGTGTTTTTTTTTTTAAACAAAATAAATAATAAAATTGTCGTTTTAAGATAAAACTTAATTTGTTAAGACGGCGCACGCACACATAAACCTATCAAAGGGAAATTGCCGCATACGCCTCATTCCAAAATCGAGTCGTAGGTATTGGCGGCAAAGTTGTTTAACCTTATTAATATTTTTGTAGTAGTATGTGTTTCCATTATTGGTATCTATGAGTAACTGCGTCACACGAAATACAGGTATGGATAACCATCGTGAAATGAAAAAAAATCCTACGTCTAAACTGTTGAGTTATCTTGATGAATTTCTTTAGGTATGGATTTGAAATATTTTACCCTATATGCTGTTTCCGTAAAAGAAGTGTGAGAGGATGAAAAAAATTGGAAGATGTTTCTCGACGACGAGTAAAGCCAAGATGAGTTCCGTCACTCGACACGCAATACTTTCTGAATTTTGCGGAAAATGGGGAATGGACGGGACTTAATGAGCCCTGAGTGTTTAGCGCTAGATTCTCTGGTTCCTTCTGCCTACCCTGCTATGCCCATCCCTACACCCATGGCAGTAAGTTGTAACAAATATTGTAAAAACACAATTTACTTATTTTTCTACTCTACTTCACTGTGTAAAATTTTATGTACTCTAACAAAGCGTACAGTGTATATGAATTTACTAGTTATCGAAAATGTATGGCAGATTCATACAAAAACTATTATTATGCTTAAATACATATAAATAATTATATAAAAGCTAAGTAATCTCTTCTCTATATATAATAAGACAGTAAAAATATTGTGTCTGTACATTTAGTAATTTTGACTGAAATGGATAGAGGGACACTTAAAAAGAATAATAGAAAACAAAAAGATTTTTTTTGAATTTCTTGTCTGTCTGTCTGTCTGTCGACATATTTCTGTCCGCATTTTTCTCTGAAAGTACTGAACCGATTTACTTGAAAATTTCACCAATTGCTTTGTTTTAACTCAACTTGAGTACTAAAGTTTAGTTCATCAAAATCGGTTCATTAAAAAAAAAGTTATCGTCATTTGAATGAACTCAAAGCATTACTTTGCCTGCGAATATTATATAGCAATCGCGCTGGTATGACCCTGGCTAAAGAATGACATTCGAAACGTCTGGTTTATATGACTGTTGATCAAAATATATATTTTTGAAGCACTATTATATAATATTTTATACAATAAAGTAAGCAAAGTTGAATTGTTAGTGGAGATTACCTTCATAAATCATAACAGTTAAGTTTAAGTCGTAATTAATTCAACCGGCCGGTCGTGGCGCAGCGGCACGAGGTGTGACTGCAAAACCTCTGGTTGTGAGTTCGATCCCCACTCGAGGAGATGAAATATTTACTTAAATTTATATTTCCATTTCTTCGCTCTGGTGTCGAGGTTAAGCGCGGCGTTGAGTTCTGCCACTCAACACGCAATGCCTCCAGAATTCGGCAGAAAGTGGGGAACGGAGTGTCTTAACACTAGGTTCACTCTGCCTACCCTGCTATGTGCGGGATACAAAGTGAAGCTGATTTCATTGCCTCGATACCAGGATTGAACCCACAACGAGTCGATTTTATAGTCACACTTTGTGCCCCTGCGCCACGACTGGCCTCAATTATATATTTTTATAGCTCCCACAATCAGCATTTACTCAAAGATAACAACATTATTTTTTTTTATTTAATGGTCTGATTTTGCGATGACAGGCGCAAAATAATCTGCCAGTGTCACGTATAGTAGAAAAAACACGAATGATATGAAGAACAACAACATTTTTTTTTTTAATTAATGGCTTGATTTTGCGATGACAGGCGCAAAGAACAACAACATTTCTAAATTATGCTGATGCTTCATATTGACAGTGACGTTTAAGTATCTAGAGTTATCAACCTGACATTTGTTATTTTCGCGAAGAAAAATATATGATTATAGTGAAACTGTTTTAAAATGAAATAAATATTAATTTTGTTACTTTATATTTGTTTTGGAAAATAATGCTTTTTGACCAGGTAAATAAACTTTTATGTAAACGTTACATAATAAACAAGCTTCTACGTAATAATCACAATAATGTATCGCCGGCGAAAGTCTTATATCCTTTAAAAAGTCGATCACTAATAAAAATAACGGGAAAAGATGCTTCGAATTTCTTACAAGGACTTATTACGAACGATATGAGGCATTTCGAAGAAGGTGCGAAATCTATCTATGCAATGTTCCTTAATAATAAGGGTAGAGTTTTGTATGACACTCTTATTTATAGTTGGAAGAATGAAGAATCATTTTTGATAGAATGTGACAAAAGCATTACTACCTTGTTACAAAAACACCTTAAAATTTTCAAATTAAAAAGAAAGGTTGATATTGAAGATGTTAACAAAGATTTCAGTTTATGGGCATGTACTTCTCCTTCTGTGTCAGAAGACAATATACCAAAGTTAGACAATTTGTCAATATTTAAAGATCCGCGCCTAATTGATTTAGGATTTCGGATAATTTCATCAGCTAACGTAGATATTGCAACAGTCGCTAAAAATTTAGATATTGATGTACTGAAAAATGATGAAAGTGATTATAAATATTTACGTTATAAATTAGGTGTTAGTGAAGGATCTGATGATTTACCTCCAGGGACCAGTTTTCCTTTAGAAGCCAATTGTGATTACTTACATGGTGTAAGCTTTCATAAAGGTTGTTACATTGGTCAAGAACTGACAGCAAGAGTTCACCACACTGGAGTGGTACGAAAAAGAATAATGCCAATAAGATTTAATACTGCTGTTGCTGAAAACATTGAAAGAGATTCTGTAATATCCGCTAGTAAGGACCCAAAAAGCAAACTAGGAAAATTAAAAGGTGTTATTGACGATTATGGACTGGGGCTTGTTAGAATTAAGGAAGCTCTTGATGCTAAGACACTAAATGTTGGTAACTATACAGCAGAACCATTGAAACCAACATGGTGGCCATTTGAAGCTCCAAAAGAAATATCAAAAAGTGAATAAGCTATTAAGAATCAATAAAATCATTATAACATTATGTGTATGTATTTCTGGTATAATACAATATTTAAAAAATATATCAAAACTGTACTTATTATTAATTACATATTTTTCGTTAATATTTTATATTTTTCTTACAATGTGAATGTTATTTTTCTTACAATATATATTTTTTTATAAGTTTCTTTAGCAATGTAATACTTAAGGTTGCTTATCAAAATTTACTTGTTTCAGACAAATGGAGGCTAAAGAAATTACGCAAGTTGTCTTTGATTTTAAATGCTCTCAGTGTGGAATGCTTGAACAAGCTCATTACAAAGGAACTAGTCCACCCTTCTCTCGTAAAATTGAACTCAAGTACCCTAGTTATGTCATGAAAGATCCATTTAGCCCACCTGGAAAAGGAGAAGTTTTAATCTTGGGAGCTGATTGTGCAATTTGTGAAAAAACTGTGTGTATTAGTAAAGAATGTAGCATTTTTTATTTGAAAATGTATTGTTTACAATGTGTACAGAACTCTATAGATATATTTCCTATAGAACTAACAAAAAAAATAAAAAAATAGAATGACATTCTATTATCTATCTTTTTATGATAAAAATAATAAGTATATGGTGGTATAAATAAAACATATTATTATAAAATACTGTT
Organism: Heliconius himera; assembly: GCA_021202915.1. Lineage (NCBI taxonomy): Eukaryota > Metazoa > Arthropoda > Insecta > Lepidoptera > Nymphalidae > Heliconius > Heliconius himera. The sequence goes on from JAJHJA010000569.1 coordinate 210,641, forward strand.
TACTTTGGCTTTCCAGTCCGATTTACAGTATTTTTTATCAATTTTCACAAATGAAGTCAATAACACAGTTATATTCGATCAAAACTCTAGTTTCAATCACTTTAATTATTATACATACATATAAATAATACAAGCAAGTAGTTGATGCAAACGACAACCACAAGACTATAAAAAGCAGCCAGCTCATGTCACACTTTTTATCGAAACAAAATGATCTTAAACTTATTAAAAAGATAATTACAGCGTAGATTATATTTAATGTAATATATTAATAAGCTCTAAAGTGACAAAATTAAATATCTATATTTTGTCTCCATTACCAGTCACTCGATTCAGATTGTTAGCACCACAATACATCATAACCCTTTTAGAAGTGACTGTTCAAACAACAAAGATCTTTACATTTATAACACAATCAAAAACATTTATCAAAATATGTTAACAGCAAATATTAAATATATATATATGTATACAGATTACAGAGAAATATTATTGCTTTGTGTGTTCCCTAGTTCACTATTGTTGAATGTTAATTATTCGAGATAGAAATTTGAGTGTAGAATCTACTTAATCATGAAACACTAGAGGTCATATTCATGAATCACTCTCGAGTCTTAGATCGATCTGGAGATGCTGTTTCTATTCTTAGATATATAATTTATGAATAGAAACAACACCTCAAGGTCAATCTCAGATTTGAGAGCACTTTATGAATGGGCCTAAGATGTGTGCAATAAAAAATCATTTACTAATTAATTAATTCATCTGCAATTAAACAATTGAAGAAAACGATTTTACAATATTAGCTTTATTAACTATATATGTGTTCTAAACAATAAAAATGCTTTGTAAAATTTCAATGAACATTACCATCTTCCGAAGCAAATGGACATGGATTGATTTTGAATGCTTTATAAACTACTTACTACAAAAGACTATACAACATCTTACATAGTATATTATTTGTGTAAATAACTGGGCAGTGTGCTATTTCTTACCATCAATCAATAAAAGAGTACATGTTCTAGCGATTACACCAAAATATAATTAGTGATTATGTTGAAAAAGCTAACAAGAGAAACTTTATAAAAAGAATACTCAATGACATTTTATAATTAAGAACTAGTCTATAAAATAACCCATTTACACAAAAAAAAATATAAGCTTCAATTAAATCGGCTGTTTTAAAACTTATATCTACAGGAGCTATGTTTGAAAAAAGATGTTATTTATTTAGTTTTTTTTGTTTGTTATGTATTTTTACAACTTTACAGGTTTTTGTGATTGTTGTGGTCCAGTCAAATTTTACATCCACAAAATTGTTAATATACATACAAAAATGTATTATGTTATATAATTATTAATATAAAATATATATTCTAATAATGATGTACTGGCCTTGGTTCACGAATCCGCAAATGAAAAATTAAATGGATGCGATGGACGGGTATTTTCTTAGATTAGATATAAAATTATGATACAAATTTAGACTCATTAGGGATTGCGCTCACGGACGAGTGAAAAAAATCACGCAGCCAGTTGTTTAATACTTCCTACACTAACAAAATTTTCACAGCCGAAACATAATTATAATTTTGATTAAAAACTTATTTCTCAAGGTTCTTGTCCTTGAAAATGTACATTTTTGTATCCTTTATCCTGATACTTTTTTTAACTATTATGAGCGCTCACTCGCACGCTCGAATGATACCGTTATTTTAAAATGTAGATATACTAAAAAAAATATTTTTGGTCTCTAAAAATATAAAGGGACCACTATAAACCATTCCTTATCTAAAAACCTTAAAATATTCATATATATTCTGATTGATGTCCGCGTCTGGGAACTAACTAATTGAATTTATTCCAAGAGATTCCATCATGATTAAGCATTGTATCTAAAACATCTAATATGGGGTGTTACTTTTACACTTGAAACATATTTTTTGTTATATAAAATGGTTACACAAATCATTCCGTGTGTGGTGGGAGCGTTGATCTATTGAAGAACTAAATAAATATATGAAATCCGTTTCGAAAATTAAGTAACATACTCTTTTATTAACAATTAGTTTTTTTATTAAAAATCTAAACAAGTAATATCCTAAGGTTATACAAAATTCTTTAAATTTTAAGCACTATTAAATTTCCTTAAATAATTATATAATAAAATTAAATATACAATAGAAATATTTAGTTTTACTGTCCACCTGATAGCAGGTGTGTAACTTATGTGACCTCTACCATTAAACAACTTTGAAATGTTATCATTTCAAAACATTTGTATGAATTTATACACATTTAGTTTAAGCATCGTTTGTCACAAACAAACACTTACAGCTATAATACACAGAACAAAAGAGTTACACAGCTACAGTTTTTTTTATTACAAATTGAGCCACTTTCACGCCTCAAAGGACAAATCAAAAATTATGACATTCTGGTCGATCCTTCGAGTTTCTTACGAAGAAATCCTTACATTATCATTTTGAGTTACAAATAAATAAAAGTAACATCCAAAAAAAAATAATTATTGAAAATGTTACAGTATACATTTTAATTTCGTCCCATTATAACTCAAGAAATACTTGAAACTAAAATACAAATGAAATTTCGGATGCTATTTTTATTATAGTAATGTAAGGATCTCTTCAAAGAAGTTTTAAGTCCATTTATGTTAGTCTGTACCTTACATACTGTAAGACAGAGAGTAACAAACACCTAAACCTTGTGATGATGAAACTTTGGAATGTTCGAAAAGGATATTTATTGAAAATAATTTATAACAAACTAGCTGCATCATTTTTTAACATACTTATTGTGATTTTTAAATAACAAATGTTATGGGAAAAAGAAAGTATGCCAGGATTGTCATCCATAATATGACATTGGGTACCTTGTATCTTAAAAGTAAGTTTAATAAAATTATGGGCCTATTGTCTGTAATGTTACGCTTAGTTATTTTTATACAGTAATAAAATTGTTCACAAAATTTAAAAGGAGAGTTAAGTACATGCCAATGCTGTAAAGATAAAAATTAAATAATAAATCGGTTATTTAAATGAGTCATTCATTTAAATCAGCGATTAATTATTTATTCCATTAAGAATGATTCCAACAAATCAAAGAGATTTTTACCAAAAAAAAAGAATAAGTCCGTTTAATAATTATTATACGTAAAACAAATTAATGATATTTACGAATTTTAAAATAATCTGTATTTTTTTAAATAATTGAAATTACTAACACTTTGGTTCATTAGTCGCAATTACACACCCATACATTCAAAATTTTATGAACAATGTTAAATAATAGATAAAACAGATAGATATAGCATAGAATTAAATTTTCAATGTCTAAACACAATTTATTATAAAAACCGGCACAAGAACACGGTCACTTGATGTGGCTATATAAATTCGTTTACAAATATAATATGACACAAAAATGGACAACAATAAATATGAAATTATAATGTCATAAATTTTTAAAGTATTGCATGTATAATATATTAGAACATTAAAAAATTTTCAAATATTAATATAGTAATATATAATTAGAAAAAAAAAAGAAAACAATGAAAAAAACATATAATATACAATAGTTTGATGCGTATGTTAGATATCGGCCACACCGTCACTACAGTGTCTCATACGCACGCGCCGGCCTCAGTCGTCGGGCGGCTGCTGCAGCTGGTGCAGGCGGCGCAGCGCGTGCGACAGCAGCGGCAGCAGGTCGGGCGCGGAGGGCGCCGCCTCCTCCGACTCGTCCGAGTCCTCCAGCGGCTCGTCCGCGTCGCTGCCCTCGCCCGACGGGCAGCGCGCCTCGCCTGCTGCGCCACTTGTTTCTGCCTCGCCATTTTCTTCTTCTGTGTATACATTGTAAAATATTTGAAAAAGATATTTTGGCCTGGATGTTTTCATTAATCATCCTGAATTTTTTGTTTTTAAATTAGGTAGGTTTTTAAAATAATCTATAAATCAATATTAGGCTATAAATATAGTATAAACCTCGTCCCCTTCATGTTTGACTAACTTAAGATAATAGAAAGAATATTGGAAAAATATAAATAAGGGGATTCAAAATTTCTTAATATGATATCTGTTAATTATATTAATACTATGAAAGGTTATGAATAAAGGATTATATTACAGTAGGGAAATTATATTAAATGAAAAATCAATATTATGGTATTGAATGAAATAAAAAGCAGTAAAGCCATACTAACCGGTGGGTCTGATGAGTCGCTGGTGCAGCGCGGCAGTGGCGCGGTGCAGCGCGGCGGGCGCGGGGCGCGCGCGCTCCGCCAGCAGCAGCAGCGCGCGCGAGCTGCCCACCAGCGCGGCCAGCGGCGCGCGCCCCGCCGCGCCCGCCAGCTCCTCCGCCAGCGCCTCCGCCGCGCGCGCCGCGCCCGCCACGCTCGAGCTCGACACCGCCGCGCTTGTGCCGCCCAGCTTTAAGCAATCATTTTATATTCGTTGCGAAATATCCGGGAGATTGAAAAAACAAGCCATGACTTGTGCCCTTTCAAGACATATGCGATATAAAACTAAGTACTAAAAGCACTAAATAAGTTTCGCAACACAACATTAAATGTTGTGTTGCGAAACTTATTAAAACTACTACTTAAACTACTTAAAAATAAATTTTATTTTTATAGTATTGCAAAGTTATTTCATAGTGTAAGATTTTTATTTTCAAATGTCGCCGTCCACTGCTGACCTATCTTACAAAATGCTAATCTTACTATATACCCAGTGTAGATTTATAAATGTAACATTGCCTTACCTTAGGATAGTAATGCTGCATGAAGTCATAAATGGCGGTGTCGGCGAGGGACTCGCGCTCGTCGAGCAGCACCGCGTCCACATACTCTCCGACTACGCTACATTCTAATAACATTTCTTCTAATTTTGCATCCGCCTAAAAAACAACAATAAAAAAATCAGAAATCATTTTTACGTCATACATTACACAGCCATAAAATGACCGAGTTTCCTATTTTCGGGTAAAACTTAGAAATTAGCAAATACCTAATTACAAAATTAAAATATTAATTCCCTCGAAGCTTTTTAATACACTTTAGGCATATTATATAAAAACTACAACAAAAAAATGCAAAAGCAACGAATCGTACCGGCGAAGCGGCCACGTCCCTCCAGAAGGCGGCGAAGTAGTTGAACCGGAGCGGCACCGCCTCCAGCGCGCACAGCGCCGACAGCAGCACCAGCTGCTCCGACATGCAGCGCTGCGAGCGCGCCACGCGGCAACACGTGTCTAGGAAAATATTGTTACTGTTATTAAATTACAGTATTTAACCAAATGAAATGCGTAAATTTAGAATTATATAATATTGAAAACCCGATGTTTCGAACATTTTTCAGCATAGGCTCAGTTTACCCGTGACTACGGATTACCGCAAAGTGAAGTGAACCGAAGTTTATCGAAACGTGTTCTGAAACTTGGCATCTACATTTCTATTGAATGTGGTAAGATATGATTTTCAGAAATGTCTATGGGCATTTAGTTTATGCAAATGATTAATGCAAGCCGCATTAATGGTTTTATTAAAAAAAAGCTTGTATTGGTAAACGTGAAATGTAACACAGAGTTCTTTTTACCTAGCCTGCTAGATGCGGGATACAGCATGAAATAAAAAAAAATGAACTTACCAATAAACTTATGATATGGTCTATACAAGGCGGGGCGCGGCGGCGAGTGCGGGTGCGCGTGCGCGTGCCCGTGCGCCGTGCGCAGGCGCGGGCGGGCGGAGGCGCGCGCGGCCGCGTGCGCGCCCGCCGCCAGCGGCACCAGCGCGCCCAGCGCCGCGCCGCCGCCGATCAGGACTAGCTCTCGGAGCACACCTGCGTTACAGAAATAAAACATTCATGTTTATATCAGAGACACTCTGTAGTCTAATGGTAACATTATAATGAGAAATAGTCATTGAGTGTTTTACTTTATTTGGAAACGCACTATTTATTGTAGCTTCCAAGTTATCTTTTTTAGAGAATGCTGTGTTAACACACTCCATTCTCCACGCCTATTGCCTAATTTTCAAAAGTTTCTATGTTGCATGACTTTACTTCTATGATTTGTTTGGTAATCGAACCATCGTGATAACAGTCAAAAGCTTTCCTACAGTGTCATGTCTTTATGACATAACGAAAATATTATATATATTTTTTTAATATTTTTAAAGCGTTATTCCAGACTAGGAAAGAAAAATACTTATTTAGAAAACGTATAAAAATTTGAACGTAGCGGGACTCGAACCTGCGCCTCTTGAAATAAGTATTTTTAAATATTAAATAGATAAATAGGCCAGTCGTGGCGCAGTGGCATAAAGTTTGACTGTAAAACCGACTGGTTGTGGGTTCAATCCCCACTCGAAATATTTACTTAAATTTATATTTCCATTTCTTCGCTCTGGTGTCGAGGCTAAGCGCGGCGTTCTGCCACTCAATACGCAACGCCTCCAGAATTCGGCAGAAAGGAGGGAATGGAGTGTCTTAACACTGGTTCCCTGTGTCTACCTTGATGTGTGCGGGATAAAGCGTGAAGCTAATTTATAAAGAAAATATTTCAATAAAGAAATTAAAAAATAGTCACCAAGAGCGGCGTGGGGCAGCCGCGGCGTGCGCTGGTGCAGGTTGAGCAGGGTGAGCAGGCGGCGCGCGCACTCGGGCCAGTCCTTGCAGGCGAGCAGCAGCGCGCGCGCCTCCTTGGCGTCGCGGCGCGTGCGCAGCGTGCGGCACAGCGCGCGCGCCCAGCGCAGCGCCGCGCCCAGCTCCGTGCGCACGCCGCCCGCGCCCGCGCCCGCGCCGCCCTCCACGTACACCGCGTGCAGGCTGTGCAGCGCCTGCACAAACAACGTATTCACATTTCAGTACTGTTTACATGCGCCACCACATTTCTATTAAACGTTACGAAAGTTGTATTCTTTTCAACTTCACATATTGTAGAATAGGCAGAGAAAACCTTATATTGTGACACTCTATTTCCTACTTTTCACACCATTTTTCAAAATGTCACCACCATGAGACGGAATTTTGTTTTGTTTATTTACGCGCCACGCTCCTCACAGACAAAGCAATAATTGTCGGCAAAACGTAATATAACATCGAGACCGTAGCAGTGCAGACGTACTAACGTACGACTATAAACGCCACGGTTGCAGGTTTAATTTCCACTCGAAGGAAGTATAATATTGAATGTCTTCATTTTCTTGCTCTGGTGACGAGGCAAAGCATTACGCAACATTCCGCTACTCAACAAGCAATGCTTTGAGAATACAACGACAAATAGGTAACGAAAGTGTCCTAATAGAAAATGTCATGTGCGGAATTCATCGCATTTCATTAAGCTAAAAAATATCTATATCACAATTATATCGCCAGCAATCATTTACATATATACTTACTTCAAAAGTCATTTGAAGTCCACCATTATAAACCACATACAGTCTATCGTCCTCATTTTCGACTAGCGTGCAGAACGCGGATATGAGCGTTGTCCAACACGTACGTCCATTTAAACCTAGGTAGAATTATGTAACCATTAATTATATAAAAAATAAACTTACAAAATTAGATTCATTTTTAAAGTATTAGAACTTGATCCTAAGGTCCTAATATATTGCCAAAGTAGCGTGAAAATGCATATGAATTTAACGCGAATTCAACATAGCGTTGATCTGCCGTAACGTCAGTAGGTCTTGTAAAAAAATACACCGATATGGAATAAGAAACAAGAAAAAAGAATAAGATAAATAATGAAAAAAAACTCCATGACCTCATATCACGAAGACTGCTGTTTCGCTTATTTCAAAATCCAATTAAAGTTAGAAAATTTTAATATGAGCTTCAAATTAATTTTCTTATTTTATGAACGAAAATCAACGAATTCTGATCTTTCCTTATGTACAATAAAATATCCAATTGAAATGTTTGCATTTAAAACGTGTAAAGTTTACCCTGTAAATAAGCAGATAGCGTGCTCCGCCTGAAGGCGGCGGCCTCTCGCGCGTCCACCCCCTCCGTGCCACCTGCGCTCCCGGACCCACCGCGCGCTGCTAATATTCGTGCAAGCCTATAACATACAAACATTTGAATAAATATATCTAAAAAATACATTTGTATAAACATATATTTCTTAATTGACAAATACATTACTCTTTTGGTAGCAGTACTCCTCTACACACTTCAAAGATAGGATTAGGTCAATTTACAATTTTCTATGAAGTGAAGTTAAAAAGAACAATTAATAAAATTTTAATAATTCACCTAAGCAGTTCATCAGCCGCACCCGGATACAGATGCGCATGCGGCGCTATGTTACGGAACGCCCAGTGTATATTCTGATGCTGAGCGAGGGAGCGCGCGAAGGCGCCGGAGCGACGGCAGCACAAACGTAGTAGCGCGTAGTATGGGGGTAGCATTGCGCGGTTGTACGCCACTACTTCACCGTCTTCGTGGTCAGCTCTGTTGGTAGTTCGTATATACTATGAGTACCTTTATATTTATTACTGAAATTTTATATTTAATGCGTGTATACTTACAAGAGTTTGGGTTTACAAGTTATGAGTTTATTGACTTTTTTATGTATTATCTATTAAAGACAGTTTTATTATGAGTTTATGAAAAAATTGTCGAGACTAGTACTAGGATTTCGATTTCCAGAGCAATGAATTAATTTGACTCCTTCGCTCTGGTAAGAAAACAAAACGCGGCGTTGAGCTTCGCCATTCAAAACGCAACATCTCAAAAATTGGGCGGAATGTGGCGAACGAAGTGTCTTAATGTATATAGGTTTATAGGATGTATATAGGTTTCCTCTGCAAGCTGTACTGTAGATGGAATAGAGCGTAACGCTAAAAAATCACATTTATTTAAAAAGTAAAATAATGTAAAAAAAGACATATTTATAACATACTTCAGATATAGAATGTATAGATATAGAATGTGTATATCTTAATAATGTTCCTGATAACAACTTACAGTATGTAATTGAAGGCTATGTGTTTGATAAGACGTTGGTTGGCGAGCATGAGCTGAACGTTCTCTGGACAGTCGACGGACACCGCGTGCCAGAAGGTAAGCAACGCCTGCTTGTTAGGGTGCACTGCCACTGAGGGCTCCGAGATGGCCGGATGGTACAGATCCCATAGATCGTTGAAGTACTGACCAAACTAAAAAGATTTGTTATAGTTTAATTGTTGAGTAACAGATCATTGTTTATTTTATCAATTAATGTCATGACAATAGAAAGAAAAGAATGAATACTTTATATCTTTCTCTTTTTCACTATAATATTATGTTGCAAGAATATAATATGCGTGTATTATATGGCAAAGACCACACTTCATTTCGTTTTTACTAGTTACAATATTTACTAAATTTTGGATATAAAAAATAGAATGTAAGTTTGATAAATTTAGGAATATTAATTTGTTTTACCATCAATTTCTCCACCCTGCTGACGACACAATACGACATAACTCCGAAATATGCTGTCAACTTCATCGTTCCATGTACCGCAATGTCTGTGTATTTTCTTGCTGCTTTTAACTTGCCTAACAACATCGTGTATACCTAAAATAATATAGAATAATTAATAGAAATATTAATGCTAGTAAATTGTAAAAACACACGATGCCTCCAGATTTCGGCGGAAAGTGGAAAATGGAGTGTCTTAACGCAACGTTCAATCTACCTAATCTAAAAGACAAAGCGCGGCGTTGAGTTCCGCTACAACGCAACATGCAAGAACAGCAACAGAGTAGAGGTGTACCTGGTGCAGCGTGTGGTGCGCGGTGTCGGGCAGCTTGGCGAGGTGCGGCGCGGGCGCGGCGGGGGGCGCGGGCGGCGGGCGCGCGCGCGCGTAGCCGGCGCGGAAGTGCTGCGAGGGCACGAGCGCCACCAGCAGCAGCGCGGCGGCCGCGCGCACGCGCGCCGCGCCCGCCGCCAGCAGCTGCGCCTCCAGCCAGCGGTCGGCCGTGCGCAGCGCCCACGCGTGCGCCGCCTTGTTGCGCGGCACCTGCATGGCCAGCCACTCCAGCGCCGCGTGCGGGCACACCTCGCCCGCGTCCCACAGGCGCGCCAGCACCAGCTGCGTGAAGCACGGCAGGCCGCCCCCGCTGCCCGCGCCGCCGCCGCTGCCCTCCACCAGCAGCGTTAGTAGCTTAAAAAATGCTCCACAGCTCTGCAAAAATATGCACCTCAATATAAATATGCAAATTATCTTCACGTCGTATGCCACTGCAGAGCAGGGTAGGCAGAATATTAAAGCACTCTGCCCCTTTTTATTTACCTTTGTCCAATTTTTGAGACATTGCGTATTGAACAGCGAAACTTAACGCCACTTTTTAGTATCAGAACGAGATAATGAAAATAACTTATTCCCCAAATGGAAATTGAAACCACAGCGTTACGTTTACAGTCAGACACTGTATCGCTGCACCAAAACTGTAATATACAAATTCTTGCTTATAATATAGAGACAATAAGTAACGCGATCCCTTCTCGCGAGGATGATCATATTTCATTTATTATTTTCATTTGCCGTACTCTAGTAGATTAAACGCGGAGTTATGTTCAGCTACTACATCGCGCTGCTGCTGGTGACGATGGTGTCCCCGCAACACTTAATGTTTTGAATTGTTTTTGTGAAAAAACCATGAAGATGCGAAAACAACAATAATTATCAAAGGCAAACCTTACTTCAGAGTTTCGCTATCGCTTGGAAGATCATGTTCACGATTTTCTGCGCAAGAGCCTCGTTCCATCGGCATAAAGCGAATATTAGAGATCTCGTCTGCTGAAGATTTAAGCAGTCCCTGGTTTGTTGATAAATGAAGGGAAACCCCTAAAACGTTAATCATAATATCAAGATATAGTGAATAAGAAGAACATATGTTAATGTGCAATTTATAAATTATGTCACATTTAAAATTTTTATAAACCACTCTCAAGTCAAATTGATTTTGAGATGCCATTTTCATTCAAAGATGAATGAACACGGCATTTCAAGATCGATCTCAGACGTGAAAACGGTTTATAAATATAGGTCTTAGTGTGTGTAATTGTCCTGAGCCGGCTACCTTGGCGTGCAGCAGCGCGCGCGCGTCGGTGTCCGCGAGCGCCAGCTGTCCGGCGGCGTCGCGCGAGCGCTCCACGAGGCCGCTGACCAGCGCCACCATCTTGTCCAGCGCGCCGGGCCGCAGCTTGTCGCAGCTGTCTGTGCCGCTGCCGCTCGCCTCCTCGCTCGGAGACTCCACCTGGATACATTTTATATGAGAAGAAGCCACTAGTACGGTGGGATTCGTCGTGATGATTTCGTTTGCAGAGTGTGGAGTTCAGAGCAATTATTGTGGGATTTGCAATCCGAAAGTAAAAAAACCCTTTATGAAAGCGCATTTACATTCTAGACATGATTAGAGAATAGTTCTAGACAGACTAAGATTTTTTAGCAAACAACAAAGATATCACTTTTATAAATTTCTCTCTCTCCTACTTTTATGCGTACATGCGTACACTCTATGTCTAATTCTGATCAGATCAGTATTCGTGACTCCTTGAGCACTTATGGTACATTTTAAACTATAAAATGATTAAAAGTATACGAAAAAAAAACACAATTTTATATATTACCGGATTGGAATTTTGTCCAAGGTAGAAGTTAACCATAGAAGAAATAGCATTTACTCGCAACATGAACTTGCCCTCCTCTTCGCCCATTTTGCTGAATTCATATAACAAACTGAAGTACTCCGTTAAGTGACGAAGATGTGAGCGCGCACCATTCTCCATCTTAAAAAAAAGTTTGTAAATAATAGTAGTTAATTTATTGAAATGATAAGAAAAATATTAAAGTTGCATATAACATCTAAATGTAATATCATTTGAATACTAGAAAACGTAAAGTTAATTTAAAATTGTTTCTTTACTGCAGCTAATAAAGTTTTTTTTTTTATTTCGCAATAAATAATTTAATAAAATACATAAAACATATAACATAACAAAGTTATGCTAAATATAAACTATACACTCACCAACGATAGCAACATTCTTATAAACCTAGTAACACAACTTTCTTCACCCAATTTACTGTTCTCTTCTTCTCCATCCACACCCTGCAGGTATAAGGCACAATGACTAGACCTGTAAACATTTTATTTATTCTTTTACTTCACGTTATATCCGCATATGGTAGGCTGAGATAACCTAGCATTGAGACATTCCGTTCCCCAAGCACCACCCAATACTATCTACTGCAACAGTAAAGTGGACGAGACGTGCCCGCTCTGAAACTAGTAGGGTGCGCTCTGTAGTAGGGTGCGCAGTTTAATTTTAGAACTTTTTCTTATTTTTGTACATTTATTCCAGTATGTACAATGCGCGAAATTCCAGAGAAGCTAACGTCACGACACTTCAAACGCTCTATACATCCATCGAGTTTACATTCAAACACTGTGCGGTTGCGAAACGCCGTCGTATTTTTTATTGCCTCAATATTTTTTTTTTACAATGAAAACCAAATTTGTCGACTTCTATTTCTGTATAAGTTATACCAAAATAATTTATACAGAAATAGAAGTAGACAAATATCAATATAAAGAAAATTCTCTCCTTACCCATTTATTAAAATATAAATATTTTACCATAAACATATTGTTATTTACAGTGTACTTAAAAAGATAATTACTTAAATTTCATTCTAGTTTCATTATTATAATTTGTGTATGGAACGATGTTTTTATTAAAGAACGGAGAAGTAATTAAATTTAATTATAAAAAAAATTTATACCTCAGCCTCTGTATAACATGCATGCATAGCCTCTGGAACATTTGGCGAACCATTTGGTTCGGACATTTTATGAGCACCTGGAATAAAATAAAAACGAATTACATACAATTTTTGACTGAATTTACAATAAATATATAGAACTTTTTATTTCAGTAAGTGTACCTGCATAGGCCACCACGTGTCGTCAGCCATGTGGCCGAGAAACCATTCAGAAGCCGCAGCAGATGCGTTAAACTGTTTCGTAACTAACTCTACCCATGACACCATAGTAGGCTGAAATACATATAAAATAATATATAACTTTGTTTTTTTTTTATTTTCAGGCACAGCTAGGAACTAGTGTTAAGACACTGTGTTTCCGATTTTTCAGCACCGTGTTATGTTTACTACCACGTGTTAGACAAAGCTATATATTTGCCTTAATGACGAACACTTGAGACACTGATACACCGCGCTACAACAGCCTTGGACATACTATTTATTGGCAATACCTAAAAATATAACAAATTGTAATTTGCGTGAACTACATGATGTTAAATCCGAATTTACGGCCAAATGATTTTTTTTTCTTTTATTTTTTTTAATTTTGAAATGTCGCCGTCGTGGCGCGATGTCTAAACGTGACTGTTGGGGGAATGAAATTCTTCACCGTACGTTGCTATGCCGGATACGGCAAGAAGATAAAAAAAAATAAAAAATATAATTTAAGCATTATAATATTTTAAATATAGTTGATATTCACCTTCTCCTTGGCGTGTATAAAAGTTTCAATAAAAAATGAAGTGGAAAGCCTAGCAGCGACTTCTGTTATTTCTGGCCGCAATGTTAATAGTGATTGTGGGACTGAACTACACATTTGACCCATAAACCTGAAAATAATATATTCGGTGGTGAGCAAAAACCCGACATCATATAAAAAAGTACAAGTGTGTTTTTTAGTTTTTAGTAAATAATGGAAATGAATTTAGTGAAAATCTTGTTTTGTTAATAAGACAATATAAAGCATTTGTATAATTCATTAAAAATTGCAAGTAAAAAAGTTTTAAACTTTCGACCTGTGATAATTTTAAGTTTAAGAGAATGTGGAATACAGGTCCTTTAATATATTTTTATTATGCACATTATTATGAATTTTTATTTATCATGACGCCGATGGAAGACTAATTATATTTATCGATAGAGATAGATATTTATAACCACCGTATGTTCAACTTGTACTTACGTAAAATATGCGTGCTGGAATATATTTTTATCATGCAAAAACTGCATGTTATCATCCCAGATCCAACGCAAAAGTTCCGGTGGTAATTCCACAATGGGAGGGGTTTCCCCGCGTCGCTCCACCACTGCAGTAGGACTCTCTTCTGCTCGAGATGACTGCAAAACATAATTTTACTGTTAGAGTTTATATTGATTAAATAATATTTTAAATGAAACACTAGCATTAGACAGGAGGGACCTCCGTCCTGTCACCTTAGTCTATAAAAAACAATATAATTTTTACTAATATTTTTTTCTGGATACCACTGTTGCCGCCTTGGGAACCTGCTTTAAAGCATTGTTGTTTAAAGCGTGTTTCAATTTCTTAGAATTAGAAATTTCTATCAAGACTAACTAAAACTAGATTATCAGTACAATATTTGAAGCAGTATTATACGTCGGAATATTGTTCTTTTTTATTATATTTGTACAAAATTTGTTTCTTCTCATCTCTTTGTTAATACCTGTAAATGAAGGTAGTACTATTTTTACTATCTTTTTTAACTTTAAGAGTAAATCTAGTGGAAAACAGACCACACACAGGTTATAAAAAAAATTATAACGCTGTACTTTTATTCTGTGCTCCTTCATAATAAAGAAAACAACTCTTTTCCGGACATTTTACTACAGTTCACTCTATTTTAATATTACCTGCGCTTCTTCTTGCTGACCATTGTCAGACCCTCGCTGACTAGGAGGTGGGCAGAGTTCGTAAAACAACATATAAGCGCTATTAGTCTTCTCAAACGAAAAGTCCATAAATTTATCAGTCACTGAATCGTAAGTTTTACTCTGCAACAAAAAAACATTATAAATGTTATATGATATTATATAACTTATAATATTGTCCTTTTTGATTCTATCCATATTAAAAATGAGCTTAGTTAAATGTTTTTTTACATATTAGCAGATACTTTCATTAATAAAAAATAGCACAAAACAAACAATTATAATTTTTAATAATAATTAATATAATAATTTTTAACTTATTGTATAAAGTAAATAAAGCGCTTCGTTCAGTTTCGACATTCAACACGCAATGTCTTGAAAATTGGTATAAAAAGCGTGAAGCTGCTATAACCAAAAAACAATACTAACCGTCATCTCCCCGCCAAAACACTCAGAGGCCAAACCCGCCGGATCAAAAGTCTTCACTTCAGCATCGTTGAACAGCAACCAGCGGTCGTGCAGCTCGTGGTCGCGGTCCCGTATGAACGAGTAGTAGTGGCCGCCGTCCGCTGTGCCCGTGTGGACTGTTACACCGATTAATTCGTATCTGGGAGAATAATAATTATTGTTTAATGATGAATTAACTATAATTTTAAAATTAAAGAATAATTTGCAAGTTTATTTAGCAGGGTAGGCACAGGGAAGCTAGTGTTAAAACACTCTAATCTCACTTTTTGCCCAATCTTGTAGAAATCGCGTGTTGGGTGCAAAGTTTAATGATGCAGTTTTATTTTCAGAGCGAGGAATTGACATTATAAACTATCGTATTTAATTCTCACCGCCGATTCCCAGCCCCATAGCATAAATCTGCAGGTATCTATTTTTTTTTTAATAAAACTTGTTTTTAAGATTGAGAATGCTTGCCACTTCTCAGTTAGCCGCAACCCCAGGGTTGCCATGTTTAAACAGGTCGCTTAATGTTGATAATTTGCCCTTGTGTGTTTTTCAGGTGAAATATATCTCAAATTAAAGCTTATTCATTTTTAAAACTATAATACATGGTTGCCTGTAAAATAATTGCTTTGTAAATAATTGTTTCATTTGATTTTGTTTTTCCCATTCTGGTTGATTATGAGAATAGAAAACGAAATGCGCGCGCTGTTTTAATTTTAAAAAAAAAAAACATTATTTGTTTAATGAGCGACCACTAAGTACAAACAGTAAAACTCACTCATAGAATTCCTCTGTGTCAGAATCTTCAATTTCGTTTTGTGAACCTTCACCTTCTTTCTTTGATTCCGCAGATTTCTTCTTTTCTTCTATAAATAAGCAGTAAAATTATTGACATAGCATTTTAAATCTATACGTATTTGATACGTCTTAGTGTATAATACAATATATTTAAAGTATATAAAATATATCCTGAATATTTAGCATACCTTGGTATTGTGCAGGCATGAGATGTTTCTCGACGTAACCCGACATGTCCAGGCGCATAGGAAATGAAAAGTGAGTGTTGACTTTCTCCTTCAGCATTGTCAACATGTTGAAAGTGTATCGCATTGTGTTAAAGCACAAAATGCGAGGAAGCTTCTTAAAACATGCTCTGAAAAAAATATATAATAATAGTATTGTATTGCAGTTATTAATGATGTTAAAGTTATAAATTCTATTGAAAGCAGCACCTTTAACATAATATAGTATTTTTTAAAATTGAGCATCGAAACGGAGTATCAACATGAATAAATCATCTTTCACAATAAAAGTCCTCAGCTGTTGGTCGACAAACCAAACATAACATGCAGAAATCATATTAATTTCCAAATTGTTATAATTTTTTTATGTTAGGTGGCGTTGGCTTTTTAAATAAGATAATTTTAAACTATATCTATCAGATTCATCTTAGATTGTAATATTTGAAAACAAATAATGAATGAGCAATAAAAGATTAAAAAACACTAGTCTAGACGAAGTCACAACTTTTTCTCCCTAGCGCTTATCACCTTTTCTCAGCGCGCACTTTGCTGGAGCACTGCGAACAGGTGTAGCAGTTGTCGCCCTCCAGCGTGTCTTTGACGGTGACCTCGTCAAGGCTCTGGTGCAGGTTGCGCATGTCCGCCACTTGGCACCGCACCGTGTAGAACTCCTCGAGCGTCCGCGATACGTGGGGACAGTCCTGTTGTATATAAAAAAAAATATTATCAAGCGACGTTGTAGTGAAATTGTAGAACTATATATAACATTGAAATTTAATAACGTTTATATTTTTAAATTCTGTTAAAAACAACGGTTCAATGTGATATTATTTGTTATTGTAATCGATATTTTTTTATATTTCACATTTTGAATTAAAATGTAGTATACATTTTTAATATTAAGTGTATTAACGTAAAATGTACTCACCAAAGAAACAACATTATTACTAAGTACACCACAAAATAGAGTTTTGACTAGCTTCTTCAGTTCGGGGGTCATCTCTTCAAGCTTGGAGACAAGATCTATAAAAAACTCCGCCATATCTTTCTGTTCACCTGTGTTCAAGGGCTGATGGTCCATTTGATATACTTTACAAAAACTGCGCGGATTGTATGCTTTTCGTTCACTTTCCTGTTTAATAAATTAAATTCACATATTATTATATACTATACAAAACTTCTAAATTCCTGTTGGATTAATTTGATAGTGTCGGTTTTAATGGGGTAAAGATTTATCAGTAATATACACCTTCAAAACCATTCAAAATTAAAATAGTTCATTCAGACTTCAGAATAGACGATAGAGCCCGTGAATTTATTCTAATTTTATCGAATGAATAACAATATTTCAAAACCAATCACAAAATGCCGTCACAAATTATAAGTGTTAAAGATAAGGGTAATTTTTTTAGCTTCACACTCGAACCCACACATCGTAGGATAGGGATACGGATAAGACACTATTTTTTAAATTAACATACAGAGATAAATTAGCAGACGTAAATAGCAACAAGAACAGGAACCCACCATAAGGTAAGCGAACATGCGCTGCATCTCGTGCAGCGTGGGCGCGTGGCGGCTGTGCGCGGGCGCGGCGCGCAGCAGGGCGGCGCGCGCGGCCGGCATCATGTACAGGTGCTGCATGCAGGACGCCATGTAGCACGTGGCGCCCAGGTTGGTGAGCCCCACGTAGCCGCACTCCGAGCGCGACTCCTCCGCCGGCCAGTAGTCCCACGGGTACGACGACATCGCGCCTACTGGATGTTATGTTATTATTTATCTACGATTACAGGCAAACGCTATCCCTTCCATTGTTATAATAAACATTTTTGTTTAACTTATGCTATATTTCACATACAACACGGTGCCTACTCTGTATTTGTGAGGAAACCTAATGTTAAAGCACTCTGTTCCCCACTTTCCAGCTAATTTAGACCTTGCGTGTTGAGTGACGGAATGCAACGCCACACTTTATTTTATCAGAGTGGAAAAATTTAAATAATTCTTTTCCCAAGTGGATACAGAACGACTTCATGTTATTATTTACATATATCTTATGACGGTAATTACTTAAATTAAATATATTGTATGAATGTAATAGAAAAATTCTTGATAATATGATGATTATTAATGTAATACGTGTAAGCGTGATACCTCCACCATTCTATTTACTCTCAGAAAAACTACTAACATATTGTTACAATGATACATATTATATTTGCATCAATATAAAAATATGTCGATAATGATACATTGATACATTACCTGGTTTGTGATGTTCCATGAGCTTGTGATGCAACACCATGTAGTTGTCAGGAGCGCCGCGCACTAGCTCCACCAGTAGATCATAGGCGGCGGCGCGGGACTTCTGAGACTTGCATTTGGGTAAATTACGCTGCGAAGGATTGGGCACGTCGAATAGAAACCCAAAGACCTGAGAATAAATTTTAAATGAGCACTTTCAACTTCATCTCAGTAATCAAAAAGAAATAATTAAGAATAGATTTTTTTTTTCAATGTTTCCATGTAGCCTTGATGTATATCTCTCTACTTATAAGTAGATTGTAGATATTCTTTTAAAAGATTTATTAATCAAATATTTATTACTTTAGTGTATTTATAAAAATATTCACAAAGCTTATGACATATGTATATTACAATTTTAAAGCATCAAAACTAACAAAACTAAATTATAAGTTTTGTTTCTGCTTACGTTACTTACCATTTCCAAAGTTCTAGTTCCTTCTTCAGAATTTTTAAATCTTAACGGATGCTTCAACAAATGTGTCAAAAGACTCAACTGTCCGTATAGTCCGTCGTCTGGTGTACACGGCTCAGACCGCTTCTCAATATTTTCCCGTTTTTCCAGGGAACACCTTACTTGCTCACAAAGCTCGTTCAAGTCTGGAGCACCAATATCTTCTGATACTGCACCTTCTAAATTTTATATTTATTTATAAAACATTTGTAAAATAAAGTGAAATACGGGTTCGAATGCCGCTAAGTTAAAAAAAATAATTTTGTTTTATATCTTTAATGTGGAATGAAACTTTAAAAATTATTTAATAGTTATTCTTGGCTTTAATCAAAAAATATATCTGGTTTCAACTTTTATTTGCCGATAGAGTAAACCACAATTCTGCCGTCATAAGGATAAAGGGCACAAATAACATTTTGTAAATATCGAGAAAAAGGGGTTTAAAGTATTTTTTGGTTTTGTTGAAAAAAAACGCCAATAAAATTGGTTTTTCGAAAATGTGCAAATGTAAATACTTGCATTTATATAGTAAGTATAAGACCATGGTTTTGTGAAGTTCTATTTTTAATGTGTATAATAAATAATTCGTTTTTTTCTTTTCAACTTAACATAAAAAATAGAGTAAAATCAGAAATATTACGATTTAAAGGCATATACAGCCAAATGTGCCTTTTCTTTGTAAAATTTTTAACCAAATTTTTAAAGTGTTACAATAAAAAGAAGATATTTTTTTTTATTCTCTCTCTTTTCTTTATAACACTATTGTTAAAATTACATGCAAAATATTTTTCTATGAATACAAAATGGTAGTTGTGATAAAATCAAACTTTTATTTTAAAACATTTAGAGAAACAGTTCTTTTTTACCAGATGCGCTATGCCATTATTAGGTCAGAAAAAGTATGTCGCAGTCCATGTCTCTCTATGTATATGTTTACTCCCAATAGGCATAAAACTTTGATTCAAAACAATAAGCCGCGGGCAAAAGACTGCAGTTTTAAACTCTTCCATTTGGAGTAGGTAACATGTTAATCTAAAGGTATATTGAGCGCTCACTCACGCCATTGACATTATATGATTTGATTTTAATTTCTGTTCCTATTAATATGGTGTTAAGTCGGATTCACAGTCACTTTCATTGCTACTAATGTTATGTTTGCATGTTTTTCCCGACTGCTAAGGAAGGGTTATTACTTTTAAATTTTGCCTAACACTGAATCTTCAAATTCAATATATGTCCAAATTTCTTTATTTGATGCTTGTACGGAGTTTTGTATGGCACTTTTAGATGGGACAGATATTTGTTCGTTTTCAAACTTTTTGTTGCGTAAAGCAGCATCTACAAATCCTGCGCTTCGTGATGACGTATTGTAATAACTAACAAAGAGAATAGTATAACCACTAGCTAAGCTTTTAAGTATTTGTAAAAAAGTTCGTCTTTCAGCATTCTCGAGATTTATAGCTACGAAGTTATGCGATGTAAAAGAAAAGTACAAATAAACAAATGAAGTAATTACAATATAACTTAATAATATTAATTTAGCTAAAAGAGTTGTCTATATAGACATTTCCCGAAAAATGTACCACTATTAACCCTTAATTAGGCGCATGGGGTCAGGGCCACTTAAAATTCAAAAAATAATGGCTTACAGTCTTCAGAGCGTACTAACACTCTTTCTAGCTTCCTCATTCCCCGCGGGGTACACAAATTAGTCGCATCCAGAACATTAACACGTGCGCACGCACCGCTGTCCTTTAGAGAGCTGACCCCATGCGCCCAGTTACGTTCCAATTTTTGGCGAAGGTAAGTTTTTACTTTTGTGATTATTTTTTGTGTTTATATTAGTATATAGTTTACTATTTATCTTTATATATGTGTATTTTGATACGATATGATTTCTTTATGTATTTTTGAGTTTTTTCTATCCTATTTCTTTTATTTTTAGTTTTTTTTTTAATTGAAATGCCTAACGACAAACAAGTACTGCAATGGCTGAATGAAGTGCTTGATGAAGAACAAGATGTTGCTGGTTCGGGTTCGGAAGTCGAAATTTTGCAGCAATTATAATGTTGGAAGAAGAACAAAAAGATGGCCATTTACTGTACTTTTTATCTTATAAACATATCTGGCATCAACGCGTTTGTCATACAAAAAGCGAATACAGAGAAGACACATACATGACGGATTTTCTTGAAGAAAATAGCTGCGGAACTTGTGGAAGATCACCAAAAATGTCGCATACAACTACGTGCTGTACCAGTGACAACAAAAAAAACGGCTCCGTGAAGTTTATAATTATGAACAAGGCGGTTTGTCAATCGACAGCTAAGCGCGGACGCTGTTCATCATGTCCTAGAAAGGATGACAAAAAAGTGCCAACAAAATGTTTCTAGTGTCGTAAATCTATTTGTCAGCAACACTCAAGGATTTACTGCGTCGGATGCAGAACAGAAGAATCTGCTGATGAGACTGAGTAAATTTAATTTTTTAAATTGATCTCGGCTGTGCCAAAAAAAATTGTTTAAAGAGAGGTTTACTGTTTTTTATTTTTTTTAATATTTTTAATGTCCTAGTAAGTATTTGTTTCTTAAAGTTAATTAATATAAAAGAACTTTATTAATTACTATAGAAATCCATTAAGTTTTATTCCTTTTTGATACTCCTTTTCCGATGTTTTTTTGGGGTCATTTAAGACCCCATGCGCCTAATTGAGTGATTTTCTTTATGCGCCTAATTAAGGGTTAATTTGATATTTAAAAAATTTCAACATAAAAATATGCAGTACAACGCTTAAAAAACACGGTTATAAGGACTATTTTAAAAATTACTTTGTAAAAAATTTGGGTTTTGATTTTTGCCATACCAAAACGTTTTTAACAACAACTTACTATTATTAAATAAAGAATACACTGACACATTAAATTAATATCGCCGTACAGTAAGTAAAGATGGTATAAGTATAGAAATAAATTACAAATCAATCTTACCAGGACGTCGAACTGATAGGCATAACTGCCGCAATTCCCTACATACTTCTTCCTTGTCACTTCATTTTAATTAAGTGTTTTTTAGTAGTAAAGACATAAATGACAGTTGTGACTTTTTCTACATCAATAATGTAAGGTATACGCCTTTTATACTAAACATACGTCAATTACGCCTTTTCAATAAAATATATTTAAAATATACATGTGAATAAAAGTAACATCTCACAATGTGCCCTTTTCTTGTACTAAAACTTGCAATAGGGTGCAGTTGTGCCTTTTGGGCTTATGATATCTCTGTTTATATTATTACTAAAAATAAACAAAAAATTAGGCAGATAAATCTTATTTTCCTGATGCCGAATATATATATAACTCAATTTCGCAGAAAATGTTAGTTGTGCCTTTTTACCTTATGACGGCAGAATTGCTTATGATATTTTTGTCACAATTTGTTTACCTTTGAAAAAATCTTCTGGCAGCCCGTCTATTAGTCTACAAACAAGCCAAAAATAATCCCGACAAGCAGGCCCATAAGGTTCTTTTCCTTCTTCAGCGTGATGATGAGCAACCTGTAAATATTATAATATTGTACGTCGAACGCTTTATCTAATAACAATGTATATAAATAAGTAAATTAAATGAAATTATGGATGGAAAAAATATGGAGTATTCTTATGGTCTCTCTCTATTCTCTAACGCCCAATATTAATAACCTATCTCCAACGTCAATCTTAGATTGTGTCATATATCTATACAATCTCTAGATTGGATAAATATATGAAACAATCTAAGATTGACGTTGGAGATAGGTTATTAATATTGGGCGTAAAAATATAATGCATAAGGAAATAAGATCTAAGTTATTGAAGTTAATGTTGCTTTAAATAAGTATTTTTTTTATATTCACGTTGTACTCCACACATAAAAGGGTAGTCAAAAATATTCAAGATATCATTACTACGCACAACTGCTGATATAGACCGACGGCTTCGGTCTTTAAATGTTACCTCATGATGATGATGATGGTTATGTGGTCTCATGTCGGCGGCGCGCGGTAGGTGCTGCAACAGCAGCTGCAGCAGCGGCGCCAGCACACCCGCCTCGCCGCCCGCGCATAGCCGGTACAGAGCGCTGCCCGCTTCACGCCGCACCTATTGCGTCAACGGTAAACATTGAGCCAGAGGCCAGTCGTGGCACAGGGAACAAAGTGTGACTGTAAAATCGACTGGTTGTGGGTCCGATCTCCCCTTGAGGAAATAAAATATTTTTTACATTTATATTTTCGTTATAAATATAAATAAATATTTAATTTTTGCTTTAGTGTCGAGCAAAGCAAGGTTCCTTCTGCCTACCCTGTGTGTGCGGTGAAGCAGATTTTTAGTTAACCTTAAATAACGAAAAATTAGGAACACCGTTGTGCGACTGCGTGCGCTACTATAAAAACACTACTATAAAAACATTCAATTTCATTAGATCTAAAATAAACTCCGGAACATCGTATATCTATCTATCTTTCATAAATAAGTTACAATAAGGCATTTTATGATAAAAAATAATTGAAAATTGCAAGATGATATTTCTACGTTTCTTTTTTGAATTTGGTTCTTTTGGCTGCGCTAATTGCTATAAAAGTCACATGAGACTATCTCCTTACCTCATCCAATGAAAAAGAAATACTCAGCTAAAAGTTAGGCAAGTGTACACATAAAAGAATCTCACGGCGGGGTCGGCGTCGTCCAGCAGCAGGCGCGGCGCGGCGCGGCGCAGCGACCAGGCCAGCGCGCCCGCGTCGCCGCCGCCGCGCGCCCACACCACGCACAGCCGCATGGCGTGCTGCACCACCTGCGCGCGCCCCCAGAACCCCGTCTTGTACGTCGTGGGCTCCTTCATGGCCGCCGCCGAGCACAGGATCGATATCAACCTCTCTGTGGTGGAGTCCACGTTCATCAACGACAGTAAAGCCTGGAATTATTCCCAATGTTATAAACCAAAATGAAAATTAATAATATAACAATTAGATTCATCTGTTTTTTACAAAGGTGGGTAAAAATAATAATTTATAAGGGAACATTGTTGAAAATCGTATAAATAGAATAAACTAGTGCTATATACACTGTTACAGACTGAATGTTAACACCAGACACGCACTATACTAAAAGACTAAGAAAAACGCTCACACTAGAAAAAGAAAACGTATAAAGTTTTGAAAGTAGCAGAGTTAAAGGCGTAAAAGAATTTTTACATAGCTCGATGATAACGTATACTTAGTTGGTCTAATCCAGCTATATTTAAATTTTTATGTTTTCTATGTATTTTTCTTTCCAAAGTGTGAAATAACACTTTAAAAATGAAAAAAGAAATACCAGTAACAATATTAAACTAACCGGATGTAATTTCGGAGTTTGTCCAGCTTCCGAAGTAGGTAGAGTGCCAATACGACAGAGCAATTGTAGCAACAATGCGAGGCAGTCCTGACGCCACTCGCTGTCGTCGCTTCTTTGTAAAACACCTGTAGCATAATAACTATAATTATTTTCTTTAAAAATTTATCATTACATTAGATTTTTGTTTAATAAACACAAACAACATATACTGATTTACATTAATATGGTCATTTATAGATAAAATTCGTTTTATACTAACCAGACATCATAATATCGTAGAGTAACCGCAATCCGCCTTTCTTAATCAACAGTTCATTCCAATTTTCAACATTCACTTTTTCTTCAATCTTGTCTAAGGTCATAGTTTCTTTTATATTTGACCCATTGTTATTTGAACTTAATTTGTCTATTATATGTAAAGAATACATAAGTTTTTGTGGACTCGTGGGATCTAACAACTCCGGTAGTTTGCTTTCGGTGGGATTTTGAAATGCTTCCAATAGAGTTGGATTAAGAGGTACAGCCTGAAGGATGTCCCACACACGTCTTGACAAAAGTTGCGCTTTCGTGTGCGCCACAGGCTCCTATATTATAAATTATTTTTATGAAATAAAGAAAGTACACTAATAAACATTTATTTCGCTATGGCTATAGTTGATACTATAACACAATTTATAAGGAAGCTCAATATGTACTTTTTTCATTTTCACTAGTGCAATAAAATATAAAACGTTGTTTCATATTACTTTTTCACTGGTTGTAAGAAGTCATTTGTCAATTATGCTCGAAACATAACGAAATTGACTTGGACAACTAAAACAAATAAAATAACATACTCCAGTCCCAGGTTCCTTCATCTGTCCTAGCGCCTGCATGAGCGTGAAAAGGTGGTGGAAGTATGTGGGGTCGAGGAGCAGGTGCGTGGGGAGGCGCGCGCGCGCCGGCGCCGGCTGCGCGGACGGCCACTCCGCCCACGCGCCGCGCCCGCCCACGCCCACCGACACGAATACTAGCTGGAATGGAATTGGTTAAGCCCTAAATTACTTTACTTATTCAATTGATTAATACTTTAAATTACTTTTACTTTATTGGATTAATTAATTATGAAAATCAATTTCTTTTCGTAAAAGTATAAAAATATTTGTAATTTACAAAATATGTTTACCACATAGACAGATTTCATTATGCCTATATTTATTGTATTTTAAGAATTGTTCTTATAACAAATTTACAATTGTTAAATTAATAAATTTCTACATTGACATGGTATGTTAAAGAATAAATTTTATATATTATTTCATAAATATAAAAAAAACATTAGCAAATTATGTTTTGTTAAATTACTAACCTGATTATCTTTAAACCCCATATCATAGAGAGTTCTTTCATCATAATCAATAGTCAATTCTTGGCCTTGAGTGATCATTCTAAGAGGTCCATCAGTTGATAATGCCGTAACGCCCTCTTCTCCTTGAATCTATTAAATGAAGTATTAATTAAATTGCTTAGCTTTATACTGCAACAGCCAAAACAATCCAGAACTTCGTTATATTATAAAACCGGAAAGTTTATCTGCTACCTAACATCGGTAAGTACTATCAGGGAATACTGTCTATAAAATAAAACTTTCGTTAAATTATAAAGCATTTTTTTTATATTTTCTTGAGAATAATATTAGAAGTTACGTTATCCATTGCCTGACATTTGGCATAGTTTCAATCTTCTGCCAGACACCCCTAAATCCAAATAAGCGAATAGGAGTATTCTTCACATTAGTTAATTAAAATTCATCAAAAAATGTTCTTATTGTAACTTTGCTGCAAAGTGCAGCGTTCTTAGTTTCTTGTAATTAATTAGGATTTGAGGTGGCAGGCGGCAAATAGTTAAAAATGAGCATTTTAATTTAACGAAAATTATGTATTATTTTACGCACCTTATTTGGCTAATAACTGCCAAAGCTACCTCAATCCAAATTTCTTATTCCTTTATAGTACTTACCAGTATTGGGTGTTGTACAGAAACTTTCAGGTTTTATAACATATGGAAGATCTAGATGCTTTT
This sequence comes from Heliconius himera, assembly GCA_021202915.1. Taxonomy (NCBI): domain Eukaryota; kingdom Metazoa; phylum Arthropoda; class Insecta; order Lepidoptera; family Nymphalidae; genus Heliconius; species Heliconius himera. The sequence continues at coordinate 237,042 of JAJHJA010000569.1, forward strand.
CTTCTATTAGTAATACAGATATACATAACGGTATGTATTTCATAATTTAATTTTCTTGTTGGTTTTAGTTTAGATTTGTTCTACATGTTAAAGAATAAAAATGTCCATTTCAGAAAATTACAGTCCACGATGTCTGTTGTGTAGTTGAGCTTCACATTTGTGGACACAGTACAATAAACCTTTTGCTCTTATCAAATATGCTCATTAATGTCGCCTGCAATTGCGCATTGAGAAGCGGATCTCAACGCCGCACTTCCTGTTGTGAGAGCGGGGCACCAACCTGCCTCTCCCACCAGACGTGCACGTGCGCGCGCAGGTGCGCCACGAGGTCGGAGTGGTGCAGCGCGAGCGAGGCGCGCGGGCCCGCGCCGGCCGGCTGCAGCGTCACGCGCACGCTGCCCGCGCCGCTCGCGCCGCCCTCCCACGCGCCCGACTCCGCCAGCGCCCAGCGCCGCAGGTGGTACGCGTACCTGAGAACATTCAAGACTATGTATTATAGCGCCCATACCGAAGTGTTGCGCATTGTGCATCCCTAATGAGGAAGAAAATTATCAAGAGTAAGAAAAATCATAAAGCGCCCTGTACACTACTTGTGAAGTTCCTCAGCGAAGTAAAATTGATTCAATGCGAAGTATGTAACCACACACTCTTGCTCAACTAATGAGCTACATTATATTACAGATCACAAGCATATTTGTATCTGTATTTATTCACTAATAAGTTTTATATACAGTAACATAATAAACAAACTTATATCTTACAGTTAAATTTTCACTACTAAAATGATACATAGAAACTTTTATTAACAAATATAAATCACCTTCTTTTAAAAGTGTCCAAATGAGTTTTTAAAAGTAGAAGAGCCCTTTGTATACATTGCAAAGCCGCTTCTTCAGTCATATGCTCGTATATGTTTTGTTTATCTGCAGTTTTCTCAGATTCCTTGCTTTCTTCTATCGTCACACTCGGTGAAAGTGGAGTTCCATCCTCATCCTCATTTTTAGATATAAGCCTTTCGGCTGCCGACGACAAGTGGAACATGCATTTAGATACAAAGTCATCTTCTTGTTGAAGCTGCTGGCCCATATAGTAGCTGTTTAAATACTGTATTGCACCCATGGAGACATCTAAAACAATAAAGTAACATTATATTTTTATACCGTAAAAAATATATTTCTGTGTTTCCCAGAGGACTGAAATAATTTTACTATCAAATTTTAACAAAACCTTTGAACATCTTTGCTCGTCAAACCACTGTGAACGTTGACTTATTAACAACTCGACGCAAAAATTTTTTAGCATTTGACAACATCATATAACATCAATCGGTTGACATCGATAATGTATGTATACTAATGGATACAAAACAACGTTACATTTTTACTCAAAAAGGGATATCCAGTATTATATAAAATAAAGAAATCACCTGTGCTATTAGCTCTAAGCGCAATTTTCCATAGGTGATCCATAGCGAGAGTGTGGAGGTGCGCCGCGTCTCTAGAGTCCCCCGCGCCGAGCAGCATGCGTGCCAGGTTGCATAATTGTTGGTAAAGACTCAATCCCATTATACTGATTGTCTGTTAAAAATAAAAATATTTATATTGTAAATAGCAATAGTTCATAAATTAAAAAACGTTACTTTCATCTACATAACCAAAACGGTATAGTAGTAAGTAGTAGTATAGTACGGTTTTATTTCTTTATTATTCAACATTCATTGGTGGCATTACGTATGGAGATGTGGAACTGAACGCCGCGCTTTGTTTTGTTATCAGAGAAATAGATAAGAGTAAAAATCGAACCCATAACATTCGCACTTAAAGTCAGGCGCTGTGGCACATTGTCACAAGGAGTGCGGATGGATGGACAGATCTCCATCCTCCATCAGATGTATATTTAATGACCATATAAAAAAATATTGTGATATCCATACCTCAGGGTCTAAAGTAGGCATTTTCTCCACATACAGGAACCGTAGCGCATCCAATCCCAACGCGTGCTGATCCGGCGACTTTGTATGGGACAGCAGCCACGAGTATAGACAGTCCGCGCACTCGCTCGACCCGCGCGCCACCAGACACTGCCACAGCTCTTCTACTTGCTCTACGGTTAGTCTGAAAAACGATTGTTTTATATAAAAAACATACTTAAATAGATCAAAACAATTTTTTTTATATGATATACTGCTACACAAGTAATTATTCATAATCACATATAGCTAGTAATTATTCATAATCTAATGATTCTGGATATTTATAATCAAATTATGTAACGTAATTAATTAGATACTGTGATTATTTTCGAACTGAGCGCAATATTTTTTTTATTTTTCTGGCGAAGTCAATTAAATTTCAAATGTCAATGCTTTTAATTAAAGACTATTTACAGAGTATAGACATGAAACTTTGTAGGCTTAATACAAGATAAGTCTAAAACAGTTTAGACTTATCTCGTTTTAAACCTACTACAAATAATAAAATTTCCTTCAGAGAAATTTTTAAATAAATCTCGGGGGATCGCCCTACTGGGATAACCACATTTGTGAAAAACTTGTACATTTTATAAGGGCTATTCATAGGATTAAGCTATTCATAGAAAATAGCATAATCTCGTTTAATTATTACAATTATTGTTTAAGATTTTTTTTATATATACTCAGATATTTAACCCTCTTTATAAAGCTAATAATATTTAAAAAAAAATGCAAATAATAATAAACAACCTAAAATGATGCGGAGAGCCCAACGGCGAGAATATCGCAGTAAGAAAATGCAATCGAACTGTCAGCTCAGTGATGTGCGCGTAGTGCTGCGCGTCGGACGCGGACGCGGCGCGCTGCGACACGTAGTGGCGCAGGTCCTCCAGGAACAGGCGCATCATGCCGCGCTCGCGCTCCGCCCACATCACCACCTGATGCACCGGGAAATTGGAATTGTTATTTTGTTATCAAGATTTCATAAAAAAAATCTATATAAACTTTCACTTTGAATCTTAACCGTTTTTGTGCTTCGGACCTCTGTGGACGTTGGCTTAATAACAACTCGACGCTACTTTTTTACATTTATAGACCTCCAAATTTCTTTAATGAAACATATAATAATACGTTAAAAACTTTAATTACTTAACACTGCTTTTATACTAGGTTAAAAAAAAGATTTCCGGCAAAATTCAACGTCGCGCTTTATCATCTTACTAAAGTCCATATATTGTAGCTAGGATATAAATATTAACAAAGTATTTTCAGCCAAAATATACTTTCTAATAATAAATAAAAACCAATTTATAAATAATGTAAAAATAATAAGAATTTGTGAATCACCTGATGCATATCCATTCCTCGTAATTGTTGAAATGACGAAAACAGCTTCGGCAATAATCGAAGAGAAACAGCAACAGATCTGCAAAAATAATATGCCAAAATTTAAAACAATAACAAAATTTCAGATTAAGTAAGTGAAATAATAAAAGAACAAAACATACCTGTGGTTAGCTAAATTATCAAGACAGCCTTCAATAAATTTTATTCTGATGAATTTGTCAGTACTAAAACATAGTAATGCACAAAGTGCCTTTTCTGCTTCTATCGCAAGACCTTCACCGAGTTGTTCCTGTAATATTTAAAAAAAATAATATGTAATAGATTGTGCTAAGCCATGGTGCAATGGAATAGTGTTTAATTGTAAATACGATAGTAGGAGGTTTGATCTCCACTCAGAAAAATGATTATATTAAAACATTTTTTATTTTCTCCCTCGGGTAAAATAAAATATCGAGTTCTATCAGTTAACACACGTGAAAAGCGGAAGATTAAGTATCAACATATATCATATTAAATATAAGATAATTTGGGTGGATAAACTGAGGTACTTTTATTTTATTGTATTATATCCAAGGGCCATGCTTCTGCTCAGCACAAATGACACACACGAAATACGAACTAAAACAATAATGGTAAACAGTCAAGAGTCGATAAAATAATATATCAATATTATTAGATAATTTAAAAAAATATAGATAATATGTAAGGTGGCTCGTCATACGACTCACAATGGCGCCGTCCTGCAGCAGGTCCCACAGCAGCGTGTTGCCGGGTCGGCACACATCGTCGACGTTGAAGGGCAGCGCCGGAGCCGGCGAGGGCGGACGCGCCTCCACTCCCACGCCCACGGTTACTGTGCCATACTCCGTTAGACATTGAGCCTGGTAACCAAAATTAAATTAATTAATTCTTTATTCTATGTGGCCGTCATGGCGCAGTGGCACAGCGTTCGACTAAAGACGGCAGATTTACGCGCTATGAAACGCTACTATTGTAGGTCCAATTCCTGTTCGAGGGAATAAAGTATTTCCTTTTCCTTGCTCTGGTCATAAAACGGTGCGTTGAGTTCCGTCACTCCGCACGCTTTACATCTAAAATTGGGAATAAAGTGAGGAATGTAGTGTCTTAACAGGTTCCGTCTGCCTACACTTTCATTTACGGTATAAAAGGTTAATAATAAATCCCAACAATAACCTGTGCCGCAAGCCTCGCGAGCTCCTCCTCACACGCAGAATCATCTTCGTCCAAGTCGGGCAGGTGGCGGTGCGAGTGCGAGTGGGCGGACAGCGCTGACGACGCACTACCCTCCTCCTCCTCACGCCGCTTGTAACTCTCCATTAGCCGCAGTTCCATTAACCTCCTATGAAATTGGAAAATAAATAAATAAATATAATTGTACATAAATCTTAATTTATGAATTTTTCATGTAAAATTTAGACAAGCTTAAAATTATCAATTATTATTATAAATAATAATTTATAATTAGACACTTTTGTCTTTTTTTTTGTTTTAGGTGGTGGTTGATTATGATATTCTTTGACAGTCAACAATAATATAATTTTAAAATCGAAAATAATTATATATTTGCCAACTATGTTTCATCAATATCAATATCCATGTTTACTATCATACATACTTATTAATTGTTACCATAAAATAGATTAATAAATAAATTTAAGAGTTCTTCAGCATTACTTGTGTAAATAATAAGCCCATAGTGATTATTTAATAATTATTAATTATTTATACAATTACAACAAAACAAAACAATGAACTAACCTAGCGTCCACATTGTCGCACAGCAGCTGGCAGTGTGCGGTGTCGCTGCCAGACGACTCCTCCTCCACTTCGGACACTGACTCTGCCAAATCTGCCGTCTTTAGCTGTGTCGCCACTGTTCAACAAGTTTACTTATACATATTTTATTTCTAATAAAAGCTCTGTGTCCTGATATTCATCAAAACATTCGATGATGTAGCCGTAACGTCAAATCATAGCAACGTATCAATTTAAATCAAAATATCGAATAATAAAAATAATTGAGCACTAGTATTTTACACATAATTAAATAAAAAAAAATATTATGATGATTTATCTTGATAAGTTGAGACCAGTCGTGGCGCAGGGGCACAGTGTGATTGTAAACATGACTGGTAATGAAGTCGATTCCCACTCGAATAAATAAAATATTTATTTAAATTTATATTTCCATTTTTTCGCTCTGATGTCGAGGCCAAGCGCGGCGTGAGGTTCGCTACTCAACACGCAATGCTTCCAGAATTCGTTGAAAAGTGGGGCACGGAATGTCTTAACACTAGGTTCCCTCTGCCTACCCTGTTGAGTGCGAAAAATAGCGTGAAGCTGATTTAATTTGATTTTTAAGAACGAAAGCCGCCTAGTATTTTATGATACCAAGTCTAACATTTAATTTTTAACCTCCATACCTTTTCATAAAGAATAGTACAAGTTTACTATAAACAGTGTGTTGAGGCCGACGTGGCACATTGGCAAGGTGCTGCCTGTAAGCGCGACAGGTGTGGGTTCGATACCCACTTGGAGAAATGAAATATTTTCAATTACTCGCTCACTAAGGAGACAAACCGCGGCATTAAGTCTCATCACTCAATACAAAAATTAGGCTGAAAGTGGTGGACGCAATGTCTTAACAATAGGTTCCCTTTGGCTACCTACTTCCATACACAGATAAAAGCAAAAAAATGTGTATATTTAAAGTAATTCATTCAAATGTTTATCCAACGTGTATGGACCATGCACTCACGGAAATGCCTCGTCTTGCCGGGCTTGTGGCGTTTCTTGTACAACTTCTTTTTGCGCGGACGCAGAAGCTCTTCCGCGCCGCTGCTTGCGCTACCGCTGCTACCTGCGCGCTTGTTACGCCTTCAAATATGAGAAATAACATGAGATTAATAATATTAGTACCAGTACCAGTCGTGGCGCAGGGGCACAATGTGTAACTGTAAAATCGACTGGTTGTGGGTTCGATCCCCACTCGAGAGAGAGATATTTATTTTCATTTCTTCGCTCTGGTGTCGAGGCAAAGGGCGACGTTGAGTTCCGCCACTCTACACGCAATGCCTCCAGAACTCGGCGACAAGTGGGGAACGGAGTGTCTTAACGCTACGTTCCGTCTGCCTATCTTGCTGTGTGCGGGATACACTGTGAAGCTGATTTATTTATTTATTTTGATTTAATAATACTATTATTCTTTACATTGGCAGCTTGTAATCGCAATGGTTGTGGATTTGATCTCCACATTTCTGCTACAGAAAGAGCTGGGTGACATTTTTGGATGAGACTCGAAGAACAGAAATTGACACTAAATGTAGATTCAATGCAATTTTTTTTAACATTTAAACAACAGATCTTTGAATAATAAAAAAATTACTTTCTTATTAATACTAATAGATGTATTTATACTAATAAAATGTTGGAGATCGGATCATATTTTTAATGCATATGAATTTAGTATTTTAATTACAAAATACATGAAATAAATTATAATTTCCACTTACTTTTGACAAGACTTAAGTGTTGTACATTCTTTCTTTGTTAATTCTTCTCCATCGCGAATCCAATCTTGTTCAGCAGCTGTAACATAATGAACACATAAAAATAAAAGTTATATTAATATGTAATCATATAACGAGGCCAATTATGGGGTAGTAGCACGAGCGTGAGACTGTAGACATGACAGGTTGTGGGTTCGATACACACTGGAGGCAATGTAATATTTAATATTCTCACTTCCCTACTCAACACGCAATGCCTCTAGAATTCGGCCGAAAGTGAGTGAACGGAAGTGTTTTATCGGTAACGGAGTGTCTCATTACTTTTTGTGTGTGCAGCTAAAAATATACATATATGTGTATTTTTACCTGCTAGTTCTCGTTGATGTTTGCTTTGTTTGCGTGGTGTTGGTCCTGCTTCTTCACCTGACGTACTCAACTCTTCACACTTTAATCACAATTTTAAGAGAAAAACATTAAGTTATTTCTACATCTTAGTCTTATCTTATGCGTTTTTTAAGTGCTATAAAAATAATATCACTGGCAACACATTTCTTTGTTGGGAAGTGGTTGTTAAATGAAAACAGGATGAAAAAAAATCATTAATATTTTAATATTAATTTTACTATCAATCATATAAATAATTAATGATTCATTATTAAATTACAGTCTAGTACACCAAGTAGCCAGTAAGTTACTTATTAGCATTGTCGGAACATATGTTTTTTAAATGTAAATTAATTACAGTCTAGGTATAATAAAACAGAAGAATTATTAAAACAATCAACAAATGCTGTACTAAATTAACAACAACAGGACCTCAACATTTAAAAAAAATCATTATTAAATCAAATGTTACATGGAGTGGACAAAGAGTATATTAAATGACTGCATTTCTTTATGAATATGTATAGAAACTGTGTCTATGAGGTCAAATACGTTCAGTTTTAAGCCTTGTCTAAGGCAATAAGTTAATAAATTAGTAATTAAAAAAAATAAAGTGCGTTCAAAATACATACAGGATCATCATCAGAGTTAGTCTGGTCCATGCTGACGCTGGCCTCGGAGGAGGACCGGTGGTGTGGCTTGCAGACGGGCGGGGCGAGGCGCGGGGGCTCCGGCGCGGGGGAAGACGCCCCGCCGCAGCCGCCTCGCGCCCACATCGCACGCATTAGTGCTGACGCTAGGTAAAGACTCTGTAAGAGTATACATAAATGTTAAAGTCCCATTGTATTCAACATATAACAGGGAAGCCAGATGGATGCTAGTGTTAACTATGTTCCCCATTTCCTATCCAATTTTTGAGATATTCTGTTGTGAGTGACAAAACTCAATAGTGCTTTATCAGCAATATTGCTATTTACGTATTGTCATCATGGCCCAGATGCACAAGCGTGCGACTGGAAACACGATTGTTATGGGTCCGATATTGACTTTGGACAATGAAATATTAAATGTTAAAATATTTATTTAGAAAACGTATAAAAACTTGAACCTAGCGGCATTTGAACGTACGTCTCTTGAACGTTTGGATTAGTGGTAAGAGAACTTGGAGAGCTTCCGAAAGGCGCGGGTTCAAATTCCGCCGTTTTAAATTTTTTATATATTTTCTAAATAAGCTATTTTAGGTCCTAAATGTAAAAAATAATATTCATTTTAATAACGAGGCAAATCGCGGAGTTTCGCCACTCAATACAAAGTGCCTTGACAATTCGGCAGAAAATGGGAATGAAGTGTCTACATACAGTAAAAAGCTAAAAAAATGGTAAATGTATCTAAAATTAACTTTAAAAAAAATATTAAGCAGTTCCTTCATAAAATTGATGGAAATTAATAAATGGTACTCACATCTTTTGTTCAATACTTTTAATATAATTGTATTATTTTAGGATAATTGCCAACTATATTTAAAATAAAATTTTATAAAGATATCTAATGAAAATACCTGTTCTGTGTGTTCCTTGGGTGGTAGAGCACACAATAAGCTATACAAGTGAGAACAAGGTTTAGGTGCCAGTGCCCTAATAAACCCAGGCAATAGATCATAGACTTGACGACCACAGTGTTTAAGCTGTGCTGCTGCCCACACTAATTCCACATGTTCATTTGTTACTCGGCCTTCCACCGCAAGAAATTTAAGAATCATATGTGATTGCTTTATAACCTGTGAAATTGAAATCCAAAAATCAGGTATACTGAATATTGGTACTGATATAGAAATTCACATATATTAGAAGTATATTCTCACCTCAACATGTAAATTAGGACCAAATAAATGTTCAATAATATTATTGTAAGTCAACCAAGTTGCTAAATGTTGTCCTGCAACCTCAGCATTGGCTGCAGGTTCCCCGGCACATAGTTCATTATGGGCAGCTATGTGGGCATTGATTTGTGCCACCCCAGCAAGCCTCATAGTAAGAGTACTACTATTAAAATATTTGAAAGCCAAAGCAAGACCATCTCCATCAAATGCCAATGGAGCATCTAGAGGCTCTTTAGCAGCTCCCCACATAAAATCTAAATTAATAAAATAAATTACATATAAATATCAAGTGATTAGCTATAATTCAAATAAATAAAAACTGTTAATAAATAATGAATCCTACCTGCCATTGATTTAACAGCTGGCACCCTTAAATCTTTGTCTTCCAAGCTGCACATATATTTTAATATTTTGCTTCGTAAGGGCATAAAAAGCTGTGCTACTGCCCTAAAATTCAACCAAAGCTTCAAATTTCCAACAGCTGCAACTATTGCATGTGCCATGGACAGAGGAAGGCTAGTTGGTGAAGCATATTCAAATACTGCTGTCATAGCACATACTCCTCCAAGTTTACAAAATAAGCTTACATTTCTCAATAAGTAAGCCGGTATTTCAGTATCATGCAAATCACAGTATGAACTGAGGTTTGATATTTCTGGAGCTGATAAATCATCAAGTCGACTGAGAGCTGAATGCTTACAGGCTAAGTATAAAGGGAAGTTAAGGAGAAAAATTTTAGACACAATATGCATCAGCTTTTCTTTTTGTTGCAATGACCAAGTATCATGGCCTGTGTCAGTAGATGCTATTGCTTTTTCTCTACTAGATAATTCTGCAGAAGCTTCTGATGCCTCTGTAGGTTTTGTACTTTCTGGTGTTGGTTTATTATTTTCTTGCTCACTAGTTTCATCTTCAATTTTTGTGGAATTTTCATCATCTTGCTCTTTATGTGTTTCTTGCTCCTGAGCACTTTCATTTAGAATTTTAGGTGATGCTAATAAATTATCTTTGAGTTGTTTTAATTGGTATACAGATAGGCATAGTATACTTTGTACTACTAAATAAAATCTTTCAAAATTTTTCACATCTCGGTAACAGCACATACATTGCCTAAAATATTATAAAACAAAATATAATAAAAATACTAGCAAAATATTTATTACGTACTTATTTCAAAAAGCATTCCACACTTCATTTCATTTATAATTTTTTGAGTATGTTATATTTACGTAGAGTTAGATTATGAACAGTATAATTTTACCTTTGAGGCCACGAAAGTATATAATTTAACACTGTTTCGAGTTCTGATTGACTTATAGTTGGATACTGGGACACATCGTCAGTTAATCTCGTTTCACCTAAAATTATTGTAAAAATAAAAAAATAAAGCTCTGTTCTTTATCTTTTTGTAGCTTTTACAACATAACTCAGTGAACTTTTAGAGTTTTAAGTGTAAATATGAATGTAAAAGTAAATGAACCACAAAATTTCGAAACAATGTAACTTACAATTTACTAAAAGCTGTGAAAACTCCGAACAAACATCACACATTCTCAATGTTTTGTGTCAGAATTTAGCGAAATATTATTGAAATATTATCGCAGCTGTTATTGTATTTAAAATATTGATCATTATTGATATTTTCGTATCAGAAAACGAACACTGCCTCAGAAATGTCACAGAATCCGTTCCACCATTGTTGACGATTGTTGTCAAAGTAACGTTTTGTTACATTAAAATTTCCTTCAATACATATTAATTAATTATTGTTTTCCATACATAAAGATAATATAAATAATAAAATTTTGCACTGCAGTTTATGCATGGTTAAAAATTATAATTATTTATAGAAACAATAGAAGTAATGTTTGTCATAAAATTATTTTTTACTTTAATAATCATTAAAGCAACAACTAAGCGCAGCGCAGTAACATCTTAAAAACTTAACAAAAAAATTGTTTGACTACCTACTTTTCATTATCATCCAATTATATAAATATTTTGTTTCTTATTTTTATATTACAATTAATAAACAACGATTAAATAAAACCATACTGCAGAAAATTGTTGCTAGTTTTGTGTTATTGTTTTCTTAATGTCAGTGTCAAACTACTAATAATATTGGATGAGACTTGGCAGCTCCGGGAATAGAAGTTATGAGCTATGGGTTAGGTTGTAAATTTAGTTTTCATAAATTATATATAAGAAATGGTTCAGTTACTTTATGTTGTAGCTAGCTTACATGTGCTATTATGTCCTTTTACAAAAGTAGAAGAAAGTTTTAATATTCAAGCCTTTCATGATATTTTATACCATCGGTTTAATCTATCAGAGGTATTAAAGAAATTCTAATTTTGGATTTTAGACTTGAATGTTGCGCACTGATAACTGTAATAATCTATTTTTTCCAGTACGATCATAATGAGTTCCCGGGAGTAGTGCCGCGTACTTTTATTGGTCCACTTTTCATTTCAATATTGTCGTCACCTGTTGTTGGCATATTACACGTTTTTAGTATTAATAAATTTTGGACGCAATATGTGGGTAAGTGATCTTTTTAAAAACCTAGTTATACATATTTAAAAAAAAAAGATAAATTACCCGCGACTTTGCCCGCTTGAACTACACGATTATTTATGTACTAATCTGCTTTGGTGTTCTAATATCACTATTATTTTAAAAGCAATATCTTTACATTCAAAACTAAGGTTATAATTAATTCAGAAAAAAAATAAAGCAATTCTGTCCAAAAAAAATATAATTCATATAACATTTTTATTTATGAACCCATTGTGATAATACAACCACTAAATATTAATGGAAGTTTATCAAAATACAATATTAAAAAGTGCATTTAAATTGGTGTATCTGTCAAAGATATTTTTTTCAGAATCATTGTTTTGTGTTCTACTATATTGATTATTAATACCCCTAATAATGGTTTTTCTCAAATATATTTCATCTATAGAGAGGAATGACTTACGCTTCTATTATACATATAGATTACCTCTATATGTAAATGTAAATTGTTTAATATTTCAGTAAGACTCACTTTGGCATTGACTGTAATAGCAGCATGGAATCGTCTTCGAAATGCATTACAAAAACAATTTGGCAGTACCTTTACATGGTGGTTCACTTTAATCAGTGTTACGCAGTATCATTTTATGTTTTATATGAGCCGTCCATTACCTAATATTATTACTATGCCCCTTGGTAAGTTTATTTATTTTGTAACCATTTATAATATTGGAATAATTGTACACATACTTTAAAATTTTCCACATATATTTATGAATTATATATCAGTCAATCTTTTAATATAGTACTTCTTGCGCTTGAGGGATGGATAGCTGGAAAACATAAACAGTTTATTATAGCAGCAGGTGCTGCCATTATTATGTTTCGAGCTGAACTAGCGATGCTATTTGGTTTATATGTTATTATTGATTTATACTTCAAGAAATTTGATATACTAGGGTAAGATTTTTTTACTAAAGAAAATCATATTACTAATAAAACAATTTATTGTTTCTTTGTACAGGTGTTTTCTATTTCAAGTATTTTTTTTAAATATATTTTTTAACAAACGTTTAAATTTCAGATTTATTAAAATTGTTATTCCAGCTGGTGTGATACTTGTTGCATTAACAGTGGTAATAGATTCAATACTTTGGGGACGCTTATTATGGCCAGAAGCTGAAGTGTTTTGGTTTAACACAATTTTAAATAAAAGTTCAGAGTGGGGTGTATCCTTTTAAATAAAATTATTAAATATAAACTCAAATAATGACACTAAATTAATAATTTTAAAAGCTTATTAGTTATATAGATTGTATCAAGAAATTATCCATAAAGTGTATCCATCTCCATAAATATTGAATTTAACAGTTGGTGAGTTGCCAACTCAGAATAATGTTTTCCTTATACATATTAAGTCGAGAATTAAGATATTGTATTCTTCCAGTGATTAAATTTGTGTAGATTTGCAAAAAAAAATTAGAAAAATCCCACACTTAATGTAAGAAAGACATAAACATTAATAATAAAATACAGTGTTGGTGAATTGCAAACACTATTTTAGTTCAGTTCAGTTAAATAATAAATTGGGCACATTCAAATGTCTTAAAATGATGTTCTGAAAATAATATACTTTGACTTTATTATTTTTGCTTCTTAAGGTTTTAGTTATAAATAATAATAAATGTTGTTTATACTTTAAAAAAAAAACAGTTTCACGCACACAGCAGGGTAGGCAGAGTAAACCTAGTATTAAGACATTTCATTTCCCACTTTCCGCCAAGATCTGGAGGCATTGCGTGTTGAGTGGCGGAACCCAATTAAGCAATTGGGTTCCGCCACTCAAACGCCACGACAAACTTAAATTAATTCCTTAAAATATACAAACAGACTTCACCATTTCTTTGGTACTTCTATTCGGCTCTCCCTCGTGGCCTCGGCCCTAGTATTGTTTTGTTACCTGTAGGTTTGTATCTTGAGAAGCGCCTTGTACCTATTGTATTTCCTGCCCTAATTTACATCCTTCTATTTTCTTTCCTACCACATAAGGAGCTTAGGTTTATTATATATGTTTTTCCATTACTCAACATGTCATCAGCTGCGGTTTGCTCATATGTGTAAGTTTTTTTTTTATACAACTTTAATAACTTTTTATCATATTAATAAAAAATAAATTGCTTACACAGAACTAAATTTCTGATGCCATTGTGTCTTATGTACATGCAATGCTCAAACCTAAGTTTCATTTGTATTATGTAAATGTTTAAATTATTTCTATTACCCTGATCTGGTCACATAGGGAATGGTGCTGACTTATTCCACCTACACTCATTTTGGACATATGAATTTACTAACATTAAATTCTCTGCTACCTGCTACATACAGGAAAAATAAAACTCGCTTTAAATAGAAAAAATTAAATATATATATGTATTTGTATAACATATTTTTTTCCAGATACATAAGACGTTCTAAATCACCAATTTACGAACTTCTTTTCTGGGGAACTGTTATCATCATTGCTTGTAACATTATATTCTCCTTAGCGCTATCCTTGGTTGCTATGACAAACTATCCTGGTGGAATAGCAATAACAAGGTTTGAATTTATTTTTAGCAATATTTCTTCTACAATAATTTAATAACACTTATAGCACACAGAGCCCGATTTTTGGGCCGTTGCGTACACAGCTTCACACACTATTCCATATACAGCAGGACAGGCAGATGGAACCTAGTGTTAAGGCACTCCGTCTACCACTTTCCGCGGAAACCTGGAAGTATTGCCTGCTGAGAGGCGGAACTCAACGCAGCGCTATGCCTCGATACCCGAGCGAAGTAATGGAAATATAAATTTAAATAAATATTTCATTTCCTCGAGTGGGGATCGAACCCACAACCAGTTGCGTTTTCAATAATACTTTAACTTGGGTACACCATTACAATGAATATATCTAAAGCCGAAAAAATACAAATCCCCAGTACATTATGTTGATATACCTCATTATAGTTCGCTTAGCTAACACCAACTTTTATAATAAAAAACGATTTTTTTGCAACATGGTATTACGGACTTTTGATCTTCGGCTTTCCTCTAATATAAAATACACGTACATATATAAATGAACCTTTCTTTTAAACCACTCTGTCTATTAGGAAAATTTGCACTAATATTCGTTTGAAAGATACACAGTCATCGCTGGAAAGCGGCTTTTACTTTATAATATATAAAGATGAAACTCCTTTAATCTTAGATAATTTTAGAATCGACATCTTTATCTTACCATTCTTTTGCATAATAGTAACATACAAGAAAGGCAAAGTGTTGCCTATACGAGTTTTTTTTCTTTTCACTAAATATATTTAAATTATTTACATTTCTTAAACATTTTTTAAGTGTTATTCCACACTTAGGAAAGAAAAATACTTATTTAGAAAACGTATAAAAATTTGAACGCAGCAGGACTCGAACCCGCGCCTCCTGGAAACATTTTATTTGTAATTAAATATTTTTTTGTTGTTTGCCCACTGTTTTTATAATTAACTTAACTGAAATATATGAACAATCCATATTTATAATTTTCAGATTCCATAAACTATTAAAAAATGAACCTTACGTTCATGTACATATCAGCAACTTGGCGGCTCAGACAGGTGTAACGAGATTCACACAAATTCATAACCACTGGAAGTATAGCAAAAATGAGTCACTTAGTGATGAGCAGTTGCAAAAATTTACTCACCTCCTTATTGAGGCAAAGAGTAAATATTCATCGAATCTAAAGTCTTTTACTCAAACACACAATATTTTAGACAGTATCGAATCTTTTTCACAAATCAGTGTGACTTACAAATTAATGCCTCCTATCAAAATAAAAACAAAACCGGCCATATTTATTTTAGAAAGAAAGAATTTCCGTGAAGATCCTTATGGTTCATACTTTCAGAAAAATGAACTAAGCCAAGAAGACATTAGTGGTGAGGATCAGTCTGGTGATATAAACAAAGATCAAAATGACAAAGATAATGCCAATGTAAGTGAAGAAATAGCTGAAATAGATTTCAAAAATACCCAAGTTGAGGCAGAAGAAGATATTTATAAATCAGAGGAAATCATTGTAAAACCTACCATCAGTGAAGCATCTGAACAATTAGTTACGGTTGTTAATGATGAAGAGGATGCCATAATGAAAAACTTAGGTGAACAAGAACCCGTTAAAACAGTTAAGATTAAAAAAATAGAGGATTCCCCAGTCATATCTCGACACGAGCGTAAGAAAAAGGCCATGGCAAAAATAAAATCGGAAACCCGTAAAGAAGTAGTGGCTTCTGCTAAAGAAAAACTAAAAGAAATTATGAAGCGACACAAACATATTGCTGTTGAACTTTCTGAAAATAACATATCAGATACTTTTAAGGAACAATCAGATGTTGACGGTAGAGGCGACATACCTGAGTCGCTCGAACAAGTAGTCCATCCAGTGGAAGAACCAACTTTAGCCGAAGCTGAACCTATTAATACAGAATCACCTGAAAACGTTACAGAGAAATCTGAAGTCGTTAATAATATAAATGTAAATATCGAATCTATTGTTGAAGAAGTAATTGTTCGTTTACAGGAGAGGAAAATTTACGACGATAAAACTAAACCTGAAGATATTAAAGTCGAAGACAGAATAGTGATTCAAAAAATCGTTGAAGAAATTTTATCTGAAAAAATGAATTATAAAAAAGTAGATAATAAGACAGAATAAGCAATGAATATAAGAATATTTATAGTTTTCATATTTATTTATGGAATTTTGCCAAATGTAATATATAAAATAGCATTTTATATGTAATTTATAGATATATTATGTATAATTTACATCTATACGAAATCAATTCAGAAATACATTCTTAATATGGACGAAATTATTATGGTTTTTTATAAGAAGTTAGAAAGATATTAAATAGCAGAATTGTAAATAACACACTATTATCAAGGACTTCTCTACAACTCAATATGAATCAGTGTAGATAAATAAGATAATATGAAATAATTAAATTTATTTATAAAAGTTCCTTTTAATCATTAATAATAGATCTCAGATCAGAAATCCTTAAAAAATACTATCTTAACTCTTTTTTTCATACATGGCAGTGTAGTCAGAATTAACCAACTACATCCGCATAATAATAGACACTGCATGTTAAACTTTAACTAGCAGTCTATTGGTTGTAGATTGTACAAAAAAGTGCCTTTGTTGGCTTGATAATGCAATTTCCATTTTTAGTTCGATCATACATTTTTACATAACCTTCGGTCCTATAACAAGTACCTTTTCGGTACTAGAAAAGATGTTGTAATATTGCTATGCGATATATATGACGATATCTTTAAATATCGTCTAAGGAAATATTTTGATAAGGCAAGATTCCGTACATATATGCTATAGAATGAGATCCCTACGTCATTTTAACTGAAAATTTTCAAGATTCCCTTATCCGATGGCTCGATCACCCTCCCAGTCAGAGATGTACATTTAGTTGGCGCTACCTCTGAAAGGGCCCCACTTTCATGTTAGTAAGTACGCATATCGTCTTAACTACATATTAGGCTAATAAACTTCAAAATTTCAGCTTTGCTGAAACGACGTAGGTCTGGGGACCCTGGGATCTGGGCTACTAGGTTTTTTATAATAGGGCCAGGCCATGTCTACTATATTTTGGACAATTTCGTGTCAAGTAACAATGTTATTATTGATTTTTAAATATTTCCGAAAATAAAAGTCTGTGGTCATCCCAGAGTTTTATGCGTAATTAAAAAAAACAGTTTATATCCAAGAATAATGTAAATACGTATTTTTTATTGATGATTATTTTATTAAATGATCTCGATTAAAATGCATATAAACTGCCATGATTTACCTTTCATCTGCTATTTTATTTTGTTTTTTAATTAATGAAATTATTCTTTAGACCAGCTTGAAAATCATTTTTATAAATAATTATTGTATTAAGTCTGTGATGGTTGTTATTAAATAAAACATTGAAATATATATATATCTAAATTTTATTACTATTGAAACATATCACACAAAATAGTCACAATTTTCACCACATACAGTGTAATGACAGAGATCATAAAATATTATTATAATCACATTATTGATAAGTTTGTATGCCAGTAATAGATATGACGATTAAAAAAAATTGAAACAAAAATATATCATGAACCGAAACAGGCGTGTTTATATGTTTTGAGGTAGCTAATTAATTATAGTAATATTATTCAATGATAAAATGACATTTCAGCTTACATAAAAATATTGTATTTAAAGAACGCTTATAGTATCTACTCTATAACTATACTAATCAGTACAAAAAAATCAATAATACACATATAGAGATCCACATTTACGGCGTCAAAAACGTATAAAATTATCAAAATAGTTTCATACGACGGACAAAACAATTATAAACTTATATAATGGCAATCATAGATCACAAAAAAGTAATCTAATAATAGAAAATCAAATTAAAAGAAAACAAAAAAAAATTTATTAAATATAAATACCTTTCTTATATAAAAATATATTTTAATATGTTGTATTATAATATATATTTTTTTAATTATAACTATGTTTATTTGTTTGTGAAAAACAATACAATATTAAAAGACATACCTTGTGGTAAGTTTTACAAAAATAATAATATGAAAAAATATCTGATTCTAGACTTTATTTATGGGGCTTTTATTTGATAAATATAATATAAATATTAGACCAAGTTATGCCTATTCACTTATAGCCTCTACATGATACATTAAGATATATTTTAAAATTCCCAATGCTACACAGAATAAATTAACACCAAACCTAACAGTTTAGATTAAGAATATTTTTTTAAATGGTTGTTAAAACATAGAAAAAAATACGTTTACTACATTATATTTTTCTATGTATTATATATTTATTTTAAACTAAATGAACAGTTTTAATAATTAATTTTCCCACTGGTAGGTTTAGTGTTAATAAATAGTATATCATAAATGTCAATTATTCATGGTTGAGTTCCAACAATAATTTCCAGTCGAAACGTCCCGAGCTTGAATTAATGGAGGGCGGGCAAGGCGGGGACACCACCTCTAGGGGGTTGTCGCGCAAGGCCCCGAGCGCGCAGTACGGCACGCGGTTCAGGAACTTGGCCAGCTGGTATTCGGGATACTCGGATTTGCCTTCTTGCATACGTTTTAGTGCTGTCACTACTATGTCTAATGTTGTGGCGTGCCCCACAAACATTACGTTACCACCTGGGAAAAATATTTTGTATATTGTTTTTTGTTTTATTACTTCATTCGCCAAATACCTACAAATTTTCAAAATATTGCGTGTTGAATGGCGGAACTCAACGCCGCTCTTTGTCTTGTTATCAGAACTGGGTAATTAAATTATGTTTTTAGGTTTATTTTCCTGTGTCAGTACGAATCTTTTTTTCATATAATTAAAATTTATATTGCATAAATTATATTATAATGAGTATACCTTCAGCCTCTGTATCCTTCACAGCTGATTGAATGGCAAATTCATTTCTTTTATAAAATTCTTCCATAGTTTCTGGTGCATGAACATCCATTTCTACATACGACTTGTAGCTGAAAAAAAAACAAGAGTTTATTAGTTTCTATCACATAATAGATAAGAACAATTAAAATACTTTTACAATTTTTATATAGATTTTTAAAAATTTTATTAAATTTATAGTAAATACTTTTAAATGGTGTAAGTAATAGAAGCTAGAAAAAGTGTTTTGTATATTACATTATTAAATAATTTTATTTAAGTTTAATAGCTTAAATTCAATTACAATAAATTAATAATTAGTAAAGCATAAGCTAATTCAAAATGATTAATAAACCAGACATGTATGCACTTACTCAAGATCAACATTGTACCCAGCTTTGTGCAATTCCATGGGTGTCATAAAAGGGCCCATGCCCTTTGACACATGCCACTGCTTATACTCAAAAAGCCCCGGCTCAATTCTGATCTTCAGCGGTGGATCGTTCTTCAAACCTGATAACAGTATTTATATAGATTAATCGTATAGGAGATATGTAAAGATGAATAAATAATAACAAAATACCATTTGGAAGCATTGAGGCTAGTTGTAATCGCATTTCATTGAAGGAGTGGCTTCAATCTTTACAAGAAGGTGTGGTTATCATAAAATGTTTATCTTCTTATTTTCCTTTCCTCGCTCTAGTTGTAAGACTCACTCGCACTCTACAGGCGGTGTGTCGCTATACCTTGCAGCATGTTGTGCGCGGTCTCCACGCAGCGCAGCGAGGGCGAGGCGTAGAGGTGGCGCAGAGGCAGGCGCGCGGCGCGCAGGCCCTCGCCCACCAGGTAGGCCTGCATCTGCCCCACGCGCGTCAGCGGCGCGTCCTTGGCGTACGAGTCCGCGCCGCCCGCGCTGACAATACATTATTTTATTAGAACAATCTAGCTATTGACTCTTGTATAAAACATATAGAAATAAATAAAATTACAGTTTGCATAATTAAAACCCAATGTATTGAAAATAACATGTGGCAACATGAACGACGTATTTTTATGCTAAGTTATTACGTCCAATAATATTATAAAAAATCAAAATCATATTTTTTTCTAAACAGCTTAAATAAACAATTTATTTTGCCTGTACAATCTAACCAAATTAAGTCTCACCGTTCAGGCAGGGACAGCGGCATGTTGAGGTCCTTGCGCGTGTAGGTGCCGTTGTCGTCGAAGCAGAAGGGCACCCAGGCGCCGTACGTGAGGTCCACGCGCTCGCCGTGGCGCATAGTCAGTATCCAGCGGCGGTCCGCCGCGTGCCGTGCACCGCTCACGCCGTTGCTTTTAGTCTGAAATATATTTTTATTATTAGATTCTAATATTCGATTTCTTCGCTCTGGTGTTGAGGAAAAAGCTCGGCATTGAGATCCGCCACTCAAGACGCAATGCCTCCAGAACTGGCGGAAAGTGGAGAACGGTGTGTTTTAACACTAAGCTCCCTCTGCCTTCCCTGCTGTATGCAGCTGGATACACCGTGAAGCTGATTTATTTTTTACATACTACCTAGTTTTCAAGACATTGGGTGTTGCGTGGCAGAACTCAACGGTACGTTAAAAATTGGTTTTCTTACCAGAGTGAGGAAATGAAAATAATTCATTTCGCCCGAATAGGAATCGAAATTATAACAATCGTGTTCACAGTCAGACACTGTGCTGCCGCACCACGACAGCCTTAAACCTTATAACCTGTTAGGACTCAGGTTAAAATAATTATATATATAGATGTTTATATAAATAACTTTTCTAATTTAGTTAAGGTGTGAGGAGCAATTTTAATTAAAGTTAATCTTTAATTGTACTATGTATTAACGTGTTTATAAAATTATTGTACACCAATATAGTTTTTATTTGTAATGATGACTTCTCTATACATATAAAGTATCGTTTACTTATTTTATGTAATAATTACTGCTAAAGTGAATATGATATTTAAAATCTATGCTTAACATTACAAAGCCGAAGCTTTATTTAGTTGAAATGGATAATCTTAGGCTCGTATTTATAGACCATTCTCAAATCTGAGGTCGATTAAGATGCCGTTTTCATTTGAACATTAATAATCGGCAAAGATTTTTTATTCATAGATTATATTCATAACGGCATCTCAAGATTGATCTCAGAGTTGAGAGCGGTTTATAAATACGGGCCTTAGGAATTACTTATTTTTGTGTTCACTCTTAGAGAAAGACTGTATTCCATCACGTTATTCGTTTCAATGTAAGCCACTGTTCCTGCCGTCACCTCGGGATCTTAGAATGTGTCACGTGTCTCAATAATAGATAACTCCTACTTTACATATTTCCATTCGTTCACAGCATTTGAGGCCGTCGTGGCGCAGAGGCACTCATGTGCGACTGTAACCGCGAAGGTTGTGCGTTCGATTCCCACTAATACTCTCATTTTCTCGATCTGATAACGATGAGCTCCGCCACTCAACAATATGTCTCATAAGCTCGACGGAAAATGGGAAAGGTTAACAATAGGTTCCTTCTACCTACTTCCGTACATATGTACGGAATATAGCGTGAAACTACAAAAATAAAATAAAAAATTTATAAATTTTAATTTAAGCAATTTATAATATTATATAGAATTAGTTATTTTAAGGATATGATAGTAAATTTATTTATTGCTTACTTTTACTTCACCATTTTTTCCATTGACTTTTCCCTCAGAATCTGTAAACACAAAAATATTAGTAAACAGCGTGTATTTGTATATCATGCCAAAAGTAATATACCCGTCACATTTATATATATTAGTTATATAAAAATATATATATTCATATTTGAAGCTGTCATGGCGCAAGGGCAGAAGCGTACGACTGTAGGCTCGATGGTTGTGGGTTCAATTTTCACTAAAATTATTTATTTACGAAATTAAATATTTCAGCGTTCAGCTGAAAGTGGGAAACAGAGTGTCTTAACACTAGGTTCTCTCTGCCTTTATTCAACATAAAATATATATTCGTTTAGTCTAAAATATAGTTGTTTTTCATCGATGGACACTTACATTTTTCAAACTATAATATACTAAGCTATATTATTGTAGTACAAGCGGGCGACGCCACGAATAGGATTTTCAATAAAATAATCAGGTTCACGCTGTATCCCGCACATAGCAGGGTAGGCAGAGGGAAACTAATGTTAAGACACTACGTTCCCTACTTTCTGCCGAATTCTGGAGGCTTTGCGTGTTGAGTCGCAGAACTCAACGCCGCGCTTTGCCTCGGGACCAGAGCGAAGAAATGGAAATATAAATTTAAGTAAATATTTCATCTCTTCGAGTAGGGAACGAACCCACAACCATTCGGTTTTACAGTCACACTTTGTGCCCCTGCGCCGCGACTGGCCTCAATAAAATAATCATAAAAAAATATTAAGCATAAGGAGTCAAATCTAGAGATCTACCCTCGGAAGTCAAGATGTTTTCAGTTTTTTGCTCCATCGCAGCTTTCCAGTACTGCTCCCACACTTGATATGATTCTTCTGATTTTTCAAAGCCCAATTTTTCTGCGTCCTCGTGAGGATAGCTTGTTGCCATTTCAACCTTCGATTTTGAATCCGAATCGGATTTACTGTCACTGCCTACAAATTGTCCAAAAGTTATCGTTGTAAATAACAAAATAGTATTATAATGAATATTCATATTTAAAAGGGCTGTAAGTATTAATAATGGACTAGAAATTATAAAATATGTCTAAATTGAAAGGGCTGATTGCGCAGACTAACAGTCAATATAAACGTTACTGTGATAGTTAAAATGCAATACATTCAACTTTTGTTGAGCGAGATAAAGTTATCAAAAATAAATAAATCAATTATTTGTTATAAGGGCCTATGCCTATTTTTTGATTAAGTATTTTTTTAGCTTCATGTTGTTTCCCGCATGTAGCAGCGTAGGCAGAGGGAACCTAGTGTACAGACACTCCGTTACCTATTTTCTGCCGAATTTTAGAGACATTGTTTGTTGAGTGGTGGAACTCAACGCTGTGCTTTGCCTTGTTACCAGAGCGAAGAAATGAAAATATAAATAAATAATAATTAATTCCCCCAAGTAGAAATCAAATCCACAAACGTCGCATTTATAGATACATGCTTGTGTAAAGGCACCACGACAGCCTCGTATTAAGTACTGAAGTATTTTTCCACTGATTCCAATTATCTTTTTGAAAGTGATTACCAAATAAGCACATAAATGTAATTTTTAAATGCAAATATTAAACACCGATTCTGTTTAGAATTTAAAATATTTAGTTTATAATAAATTAGTATATTGAATAAATATGTATTACGGGATTTATTATTATAAAAATTACATATTATTTACTATATATTACTCACTTTTATTTGTAGACAAAGAGATAGCGCGATGTAGCGTCCAGGCGTCTGAGTCGGATGTACGACGAGTGTATACGCCCGGCAACTGTCCACTCACACCTACAATCACATATTATTATTATTTTCTTAGCTTCCCGATGTATCCCATATCTTTATACGGTAGGCTGGATAGGCAGTGAGATTAGTGTTAAAACACCAAGTTACCGAGATATTGCAAAGTTCTTGTAAGCAGAGCGAGGAAATAAAAATAATTCATTATCCCGAGTGAGAATCGAATCCACAATTGTCGCGTTTTCAGTCCGCTCTATATTACTGCGCCACAATGGCCTCTATATATTTCTAAGAAACGAAAAAGAAAGAAATGTTACGTCAAAGAACCCAAGATAATATAGCTAATAGGATTTAAATAAAATAATATAGCTAGCTTCAAAAGCTCTCGTACTCCTCTTAATCTACAAAAATCAAGATTTTATTTTTTATAGACTAGCGACCCAATAGCGACTTCACTAGCTTAAAGTAATAGTTATATTATAGCCAAATTATACAAAATTTGAACATAAATTGAAGCCTATCTATTATTCTGATGTGTAAATTATATTGCTGTAAAGTTTCATCTAAACCCGTTCAGTAGTTATTGCGTAAAAATTAAACAAACATCCAACGTCAAAAATATAAATAACATATTATTAGTTCTTCTCAATTATCACGTTCAAAACGTAGTTGCTATTCTCTTTTAAGTCGTTGACCGATATACTCGTATATATTAAACAAAGAATCTGAAATATTAGTACACTGTATGCATAAAATTTGCAAGTCATATACGTGTTGTCATGTCATACCGCAAAACATTTGTTTATTTAATATTTTATATGAGATTCATACTGTATTCTTAAAATAGCAGAGAGAACGTAATTTCAAGACACTCTATTTCCTTATCTTTTCTGATTTCCGGTCAGTTTCAAGAAATAACGTTTCGATTGAAAATCAACGTCTTGATTTGTCATACAGAGCAAAGCAGGGAAATAGAAAAAAATATTCCACCGACTGAGAATCGTAATCACAACCATCGCGTTTACAGCCAAAATAAGCTTTTCTACTGAGTCACAGTGGCCATTTATAAAATTAAATTCATAAAATAAACTTTAGTGACAAATATAACACATATTTGTCACTAAAGTTACTTGAATTTTTAACTACATACATTATTTTGCATGAACAATTTATTAAAAATATTTTAATCTCACCATGATCTAATGGCGAAGGTTTCATTCAAGTGGCCAATATATGTTTATTTTAGTTTGCCTTATCGAAACAACGTGCATAGCTAACCAGCATTTGACTTTGTAAGGTAAATTTATACAAATGTAAGGTTTGAATCAGCGAAACAAATTAATCAATTCATAACAGACCTAAATTACAGATAATATGGTGTTTTTATAAAATTGAACAAGAGTTCGAGAGCAGTCAAGGAGTAGGGGCACAGTGCGTGCGACGGTGTGCACGACAGGTTGTGGGTTTGATTCTCGAGAAAATGAAATAAGTGTTTAATATTTTCATTTCCCTGCTCTTAATGTGAACGGAGTGTCTTAAAACTAAGTTACCAGGTTCCCTCTGCCTACCCTGCTGTGTGCGGGATACAGCGTGAAGACTATAAGTATTAATATGAGCAAACATTTGAAAGCAATAAAAAGAGAATTAATGATGATTACAATTTCAATTAATTAGTCAAGTTTATTGTACACGACGATACGACGTATTGATAAAAAATTTAGCATGTTTACTTTGTGCAGAATAAACTATGTGACGCTTTAAATGACGTATTAACGAATAACCTGTATTCCCACTCATAGAACAAAAAAACGATATATTTTATTTAAATTATATTTCCATTAGATAATATATCATGTAATCAAGTAAATATATTAAGTACTTATGTGATTCCAGTACATATTTTTTTAAAAAATATGGGTAAATGTATTATATTTGTTATTTTGAATTTTGATAAGGTGCTGGATATCATACGGTACATCGGCTCATTTTTTACTTTATATACTATATATAGATAATCACATTTTACATATACAATAACAAAAATAATATGCAACAATAAAACTATTAAAAAATGTAAACAAAAACAAATAAGCAAACCTAAGCCTTATTACGTCACATATAGTACCTACCTCAATTTTATCATTCCAAATGCAAAATCCCAAACGAATATATATAATTTTCGACAGATTTTTATTTTATTTATATGAAACGTTAACTCAACTAACCTCTGACGCGAAAACTTGGCATTTTAAAATAATTCACTAAAGCTCGCATTGTTGACATTGCATGACCCGACAGTCGGCTAGAGTTGCCAGGTTTAAATAGATTTTCTTTGTAAACGGTAAAAAATATTACACAGCCTTATATATTTTTATATCTGAATAACGCATTGTCATCATGTTAGATGTCGCTACTCGACCTCCCAAAATTTTAAGTCAATAATGTCATATACATAAGGCGGGAAAACTAAAACTTTGCTTTATCTCAAATAAGTTTATTGTAGAGTAAAGAGGTCCGTTTTATATTTAATTTTCACGTATAAAAAAAAACTACGACATAAATGGAACACTACATTTTAGGTCAAGTCAGAAAAGTAGAGTAATATTCAAATTAAATCAACCTCTCGCGGTATTCTGCACACAGCAGGGTAGGCAAAAGGAACCTAGCGTTAAGACACTCCGTTCCCCACTTTCTGCCGAGTTCTGAAGACATTGCATGTGGAGTTCCGGAACTCAATGCCGCGCTTTGCCTCGAGCGAAGAAATGAAAATAAATATTTCATTTCCTTTCAGTGGAGATTGAACCAACAACCAGTCAATTTTACAGTAATATTCAAAACAAAACAAAAATAATTTGTATCGTTATAACCACATAATTAACAGCATTAAATGAAAGACGAATTACAAACTATATATTAATTAGAAATTTTATCAAATTAGAAGATATACTAACCGGTCAACCAAGAAGTTCCATGTACCCAGCCATCGGGAGAATTGTCAAATTGTTTTTCTTCAATGTATATATAATCGCCCAGTACGAGTTCCAGTTCGTCACTAGCTTCAGGTACGTAGCTCTGAGTCACTTTATATACCTATTCGTACAATAATTTATCAACATTTTCAAATAGCATATGTTTTAGTAATGTCCGTGGTTGGAGATTGTTTGTTATTAATTTGTATGTGTGATTAGATTA
Organism: Heliconius himera; assembly: GCA_021202915.1. Classification (NCBI taxonomy): domain Eukaryota; kingdom Metazoa; phylum Arthropoda; class Insecta; order Lepidoptera; family Nymphalidae; genus Heliconius; species Heliconius himera. The sequence goes on from JAJHJA010000569.1 coordinate 263,853, forward strand.
GATATAAGGTTTCGTCCCCTCTATTTAAAGTGCTTTGTGCGGCCGAAATTAATTTGTTTATTGCTTGATATAAGTGTGTTTTGTGTTGTCAATGTTTACATTTTTATATCAGCTGTTTGTTTATTAAAAAACAAGAATTATTAATATAGTTGAAAACTACACTACTTACAATGCAATATATTTTATATTACATTTTATAGTACATATAAATAAGCTGTGCTGTGTGAGCTGTGTATAGTGAACTAAATTAGCTTAAGACATTTTATAAGAATTTGAACTTTATGTAGATGTATCAAAATCAAATATTTAAATAGATTATTTTGAGCACATACTGTACAACATGTTCTTAATAATTCAATGTCACTGATCTTGAATTAATTGAAACATATTTTGATTGTGTTGAATCAGATCATAAACTAGATTTGTCTCAATCTCAATCAAATTTTCCAAAGAATAAATAAATCATATTAAGATATATTGCACTGAGCAAAGTAGGAGTTTCAAAGTAAGAAAATTTTGCAGTGATTGAGAAATACGGCATTGAGATATATTATAATTTATAGTGACTAATGCTGTAGTGAGTAATGGGAATGGGGAAGTTTATGAGATTTCCAATATTTTGTTCACTTATAGTGGTACATCGTAGTTACATCACAAATAATAATAATATTACACATTGAAAGTATCATGATGGCATTACATTGGCATGTGTAGTTTTATCGATTTGTTCGCATTAAATGCATAAATTATTAAAATGATAATTTTCAATTTTCCCAAAAAAAATCCTAATAAGATGCACTAAAAAGGTGATGCAATTTATGCTTATAGTAATTCTTTTCTGTGATAACTCACACAGGTGTGTTGAATATGTCTTTAAAAATATATATCAATGCTATGATTTTTTTATAGTTTTAATGCTATTGTGCCTTCATTATTATCAGGAGTATCAAAATATAAGAAAATCTTTTAGAATAAGTTAGAGTATTGACTCAGTAAGAATTACGACATACAGAGATAAAAAGTATTTAGCTGTAGCTAAGTAAATATGGATGGTATTTAAGCGGCCCAATTTAAATATTTATGTAAAATTTTATGTAATTTTTCTAGGTATACAAAATATTGTAAAAGTAGGTAATTTCATAACAAATTTGTATTTTATATAAAATAAATATAATACATACCTGATGATTAGCAAAGCGAGGATCACGAGAGTACAATCTCAGTTCCCAAGCAGGAGAAGGTACTGGACTTAAATCCAGTTCATTTACCATCTGTTTCAGATCATTATATGCATTCACATCAAAATGATAGGCCAAGGTTAAGTGCAGAGATTTAGCTTGAGATTCGGCGATAGCTATTAAAATATAAATAAAGTATGTGATTACAATTAATAATAGATGTTATACAAAAATCATATTTTGCAATAAAGTCACAACAATGTCAGATAATGTATTAAGATTTTTTATCTTTAGATGTAATGTTGTTAAAATATAGATGTAGAATGTTAGTTGTTCTTAAATGATAATGAACTGATCATTTAATTAAACAATTTTTCTATTGATTTTGTTCATTATTAAGTTATTAATATGCTTAGTTATTAAATCTTATGAATTTACAGAATTAAAAATTTTATTGTATAGTTCTATCGGTAGAAGAAAAAAGACAGATTTTTATTTTGAATAAAGTGCTTCATGACAATATTTAAATTGCAAACTACTAGCTTTGTAAAATAGCTTAATGCATGCAAAATAAAATAAATATTAATTATTTTAACATAAAAGGTACACACACAATTACTATTAAAAATATATATTACCTTATATTACATTTTTCACCATTCAAGCTGCCAAAACAATATAATTTATAATTAATTATAATAAACATATAATGTATATTCCAAATATATTATGTATAAATAGGTATAACCATAATAATAAAGTCATGCAGTTTACAAAATACTTATTTGATTATAAGGTTATCTTACATGGATTAGAAAGTTCTTCATTTTTAATGCAACTCTCTGAGCTCCCATTAATATGCACCTTTACACCCACTGTATAAAAATTAAATTAAAAAGAGCTATAAAAATCTGTTAAAAAAATTGTTGAAAAATGTTTTAGTTTAATAGGCTCTTTAAACATAACTATAATAAATAATGTGAAAAAATATATTTCTTTATAGCAATTGGTTTTGTATTTATTACTATCACCATACTGTATTAAATGTTTACTCTTTAACAATTTTGTTCTATTATAAATTAAAAGTATTTATATCAGATATAATGCTTAATTACTTACAAATTGGGGATATAACTTGTGTGTACTGGTCAGCAATTTTTTTTAAATACTCTGCATGTTCATCAGAAACAAAGAGCCCCATGAAGTTTTGTGATATGTAGGGTTCCCATTTTAAAGATGAATATGGAGGCATGCCTAGAGATTCCACAGCCTGCTTTACTGCTTTACCAAGTTGTAAGGAAATATCATTGCTTGCCTGTAATCAAATTATCAGGAATTCAGTTTTATCTTACAAGTTAAGTGGAACTATATATTATGCTTATTTCATAGTAACTGTAATTGTATTTTGTTATTTAAAAATGAAATTCAATCATCTTCACGCTGTATCCCGCACACAGCAGGGTTCTAGAATCTGCCGAATTCTAGAGGCATTGCATGTTGAGTGGCAGAACTCAACGCCGCGCTTTGCCTCGACACCACAGCAAAGAAATGGAAAAATAAATTTAAATAAATATTTCATCTCCTCCAGTGGGGATCGCACCCACAACCCATTGCGTTTATAGTCATACTTGGTGCCTCTTCGCCACGAATTGCTCTCTCAATTTTGTGATAATAACTTATAAAACTGTTAATAAGTATATTATAAACATGGCCTTAAGTTTGATCTTAACACAATGGTGTATAAAGTACGACAAAGCAATTTTGTGTCAGATTCATGAATTTTTTTATGTATTGTACTACATACAATACATAAAAAAATTCATTGACAATTAGGTTTAATAATAAGAATTTTAAGAATGGGTTTTAATGATTTAGCTTTTTATCATTTATTAACTCATGCTATATTTAAAGCTTTATTATTTATATGTGCTGGGGTTATTATTCATATAATAAATGATAATCAGGATATTCGAATAATAGGTGGAATTAGAGTTTATATTCCAATAACTTCTTTATGTTTAAATATTTCAGATTCATGAATTTTTTTATGTATTTTTTATGTAATACCTTGAAGAAGGGAACGAGAGTAACATGCGGCGGAAAATTATGCGCCCCATTCCAACCCTTACTTTGCGATTTATTCCAGTATTCAAGTAATTGAATTAAAAAGGGACCGCTTGGGCACGCATATAATATATATTCTCGAGGTTGATCCTCGTCTATGTGCGCGTCATTCACATGAGTCAAGAGCCAGTCGGATGCAAGTTGAACACTACGATTGCCGGTAGCAGCCAAAGCTTTCAACCTGTAAACAAAATTTAAACGCTGTGATCATGTGTACAAAGTATTATTTGTAAATTTCATAAATGTATGAATAATGAAAAAAAAGACAGCTTACGCTCGGAGTTTTGGAAAGCCCATTTGTAGAAGTACATGAAGTAGATTTGTATCCTGTTTAAGAATTTTGTCAGAAGGGGTTTTTCGGGGAGGAAGATATGCCATGCTTATATGTTGTTTTACAACAATAGATATAAAATATAAGAAAAAAGAAATAGCTTGGTTTTATGAACTAAGAAACATAACGTAACAAGCAATTACTTCGGACAAAGCAGTAATATTTACAAACAATCAAATACGTTGAGGCTTGAGGCACACACTCTACACAGATAACAAAATTACCTTTAGAAAATAAATTATTTTAATAGGTGAGTATAAAATGGGGTGAAAAGAAAATAAAATTATAGAAGGTTGAAAATCATTGGATATTATAATTTAAAACAATTGACAACAATTATAATATCCAATAATTTTTGTTACTATATCTATTATTTTATTCCATTTTTTAAAAACAAAATTATGTACTGGCCATGGTAAGCCATTCGAGCCATTTTTAAATTACACGTTTTGTTGGTACTCTCGTTGCATTTCAAATTAACATTCTTCTGTCTGAGTCATTTTTGTCTTCGCTATAGTACGAACAGCTGTCGGTACGCTGAGATATTATTACGACGGTGTGCGAAACGCTATCATGCAGTTGCAGCTTAACCATTTTGTTATTTACTACTACAATTGTCGCGCTGGTCAAGCCTCGTGAATTGACACTTTGACCCTGCTTGTCCTCTCCATTTTTGCCTGACAAAAGATCCTTTCTCCTCATGCAGGGTAAACGTGAGGTAGAGAGTGTGTGTGCTGAGACCAGTACCGAGAGATCTTCTCTCGGTACTGGTATCATCTTGATGTCCTTCATAGAAAAGGAACGTATTGCCCTCTTTTTTTTTTTTTTTTTTTTATTTTATTAAGTTTACCAACGGCTCATACATTATTACATTTCAAGTAAATCTAACTTAAAAACTAAAAACAATTAATGTACAGCCACTTAAAGGTAAACACTGCATGCAAAATAAAGTGGCTGTGAACAATCGTGAAACGGTAATTTATATAAACATAGATTTGCTAATATATAAAAACGGATTAAAATTATATAAAAATATACTATAAACCAATATAAACAATATTACCAGGAGCATCAATTATAACATAATTTACATACATTGTATTGCTTTCTTAAAAGCTGTTTTAGACATTTTAAAGATGTCAATATCCGTGGATACACTACATTTCATATTATAAAGTGAGGTAAGCCTTGCAATAGGAGAGTTTGATCCCAATTTTGTTCTCCGTCGCGGTTGTGCAAACAAACGGATTGGTTTCCGAGGTATTTTACGGGGTATAGTAAAAGAGAGTTTTGAGAGAAGATGCGGACAATATATGTGATAATTTACCAATTTATATAAGAAAACCAGGTCAATAGCGTCTCTCCGAGTGTTTAGATCGGATATTTTAAAGTAATCTAATGACTCTGTATAAGAGTATCTATCACGATTAACTCCATTAAAAGAATACGCGAGATGTCTAACAAATCTCTTTTGCACCCGTTCAATACGCAGCATATGTGTTGCAAAATGAGGACGCCAAACAACGCTCCCATACTCTAACATTGATCTTACAAGACAGTTGTATAAAATTATTTTAGTTGTGGGCTTTTTAAGCAATCTAGAAAATCTAATTACAAACCCCAACATTCTTGAAGCTTTCTTTATCAATGAATCCATATGAGGTACAAAAGTTAACCTGTTATCAATTGTGATTCCTAAGTCTTTTATGCTCTGTGTCTCATTGATTTGCGCATTCTTAATGAAGTAAACTGATGGTATAAAATTATTCTTTCTTGTAAATTTTATATGGAAGCATTTTGATACATTCAGCTCCATACCATTATTGTGACACCAACTAACCAGAGCATGTATGTCTTTTTGAAAATTTTCTACGTCCTCCCAAGTTTCAATAATTTTATATAACTTTAAATCGTCTGCAAATAACAATGGAGTGGAATAATCAAAGCATAGTGGAAGGTCATTGATAAATATATTGAACAATACTGGACCAAGGTGTGAGCCTTGTGGAACACCAGATAATATGTTACATGAATAGGAAGTAAATCCGTTAACCACTACAAAAAATGAGCGTTCAGATAAATAAGAACCCAACCAATCGAGAAAAACACCTGCAACACCATATGAGTTTAATTTCCTCAACAAGATCTTGTGAACAACCTTATCGAAAGCCTTACAGAAATCAGTGTAAATTGCGTCCACTTGCTTCTTTTTATCTACACAAGAAATTATGTCCTCAATGTAAGATGCCATGTTAGTATTAACTGATCGGCCTCTTAAAAATCCGTTCTGCTCATCGCATACGTATTTCTCAAAGTGTCTTTGAACGAATGGACATACTAAGGATTCAAAGATTTTAGCCAAGCTAGACAGAATAGAAATTGGGCGATAGTTGTTTACAAGGTGTATATCTCCTGCCTTGTGGATTGGCACCACCTTAGCTGTCTTCCAAACTGAAGGGAAAACTCCCGCGTTGATTGAAGTGTTGAATATGAAATGTAATGGGGTGACTAGGTTTTCAGCACATTTGTTGATAAAATTGACGAATATACCTGTCATAGCGCGTAAGCGATGTCCATGGGGCTTCTGTGGATATACAAAAGGTTCTGACTGTCTACAGTAAGCCATTTCGACGAGGTTTTGTCAGTCTATATAGAGGAGCTGATTCATATCTCCAATTAAAAGAATTCTCCAATTAAAGTCGTAACTCGGTAGTTCGATCCGTATAAAATCAAAGCTTCATTAATTGTTGTTGTTAGATTTTCTTCATGTCCCGTTTACTAGCATTAAATCCATAGATTTTACTCGTAACTAAATTCCCTGTACGTTCCAAGAGCCTTTCTCGAAGTTCTTGAGCTGCTTCCGTCGTACTTGTGACGCGCACAGACAAACAGACAAAATTTTAAAATATCTTTGATTTGGGTTCTATTACATTCGAAAATGTCCTCAATACTCATTGTCTCATGTTCCAAGTATTGTGAGCAATCAAATACAATTTTATTATGAGTATGGATTAGTAATATTGTATTCAATGATATAAGACAAATTTTTATAAGACTAGTTTGACCAAGTTAAATATTCAATTTTAAGTACAATGGTTATGATGGTTATGGTTGGAATCTATGATATAAATTCGACATACAATTATAGTATTTTTCATTTCCCTGCTCTGGTAAGCTAAATTGCGGTGTTGAGTACCGCCACTCATCATATAATGTCTTAAAATAAAATTTACAAAAAAAACACTATATTTTTATGAACATTGCAATCCCAAATAACTAAAGTTGAAAGCAAATAAATTATTTTTTGGTTACCTAATATGTGTTATCCATAGACTAACATAGATGTATATAGAGTGTAATGTTCCTTGAGCCATAGGCCTTTGGGTATATGTGTACTGTGGGCCATAGTCTTTGACAGTGGCATAAATAAAATATTCCATGAGATTGAACTAAGATATTTTTGTATTGTAATAGTAAACATAAGTGATATATTTTCATATTTAATTCCCCTTCTTTAATTTGTGTGTGTTTTTATAATATTTTTGTCTAAGCGAAAAATCTACAATGTATTTACGATATTATTTAAATGAAAATGGAGATAGACAGTATACACTGGCGGTTTGTATTTTTATAACCTAAAACTTAATTAACTTGGTCCATGTGATTTTATTATTAGAAAAAATTATATTCTATTATATTTATTTAATTCTATTCTATTGTATTTATTACATATTATTTTATATTTTAGACGATAGATCCACGTGGGAAGCCCACACTGTCTGCACATCCAGGTATTGTTTACTGTTTGTTTGCTTATATTTTAAATAGAATAAAGTACTAGCAGTGTAGCAACAGTAAAGTACTATTCTACGAGTATTATTTTGTTTTTATTTTTCAGCACGATTTTCTCCTGAAGATAAATATTCAAGACAGAGAATAACAATCAAAAAACGATTCGGACTACTTCTAACTCAACAACCTGAGCCAATACATTGATTTAATTTAGAATAAATGACTAATTATAAGTTTGTCCTTAAGATGTTATAATAAAAAATGAAAAATAAAATAAAATGTTTTATTACTCTTATTAATTTGAATAATATGTTTCAAAGTATTTATTTGAAAAGGTGTAATTATTTTTCCTGGTTCCAAAATATGAGAATGTAATATCATTCATTCTCAAGGACCACTATATAATCAACACAGAATGCACTCATCATTGCTAATTATGTTGTTGATAGCAGAAATATATGGCAAGATTAAGATTAAGGATCCCAGCTGCAACTTTAACATAATCACTAGCAGAGCATTTCATCGTCGTGTTTCTATCTTTTTTTAGGACAGTCAGATGTTTTGTTTCCTTCGCTGCATTAGACACAACAATATGGTCTCATACAATTGTTTTTGAAGTGTCCCTACTGTTGAAATCTTTGGCACTGAACTATGGATTTCGACTTTCGAGAGGCCTCAGCCTTGATGTGCTGGTAAAAAATACTTACATAATAAAAATATATAATTGATGTGCGTTTTGTTTATAACATTTGGTCCCAGATTCACAAAAAAATGTATACGGGTGTTTATCAGGATCTAGTCGAGTATTTATTTTTTTCGCTTCTAATATTCTTTTTCGTTTTCTCTATTTTTTCTAATAATGCAAAAAACACGTGTATGGTAACAAAGGGAAATTTTGCTAAGGACACGAACAACTCCACCCCGAAATACTTGAATATTTCATATTAATTTCAGCTTGATAGCTCCACTCGTGATAAATAATCTTAACAAGCAGACAATAAAATGGTCCTATATCGTGATAAAGATTTCGTTTTTGCTTTTTGAAATATAGAACTCTGAAAAAATATATTCCCAAACATTTTAACAATTGTATGGAACTTCCTTTAAGCCACTTAAAGGCTTTTAACATTTTATTCAGATTTTTCCTAGTAAAAACTTTAATATTTCTGGCCGTCGTGGCACAGAGGCACAAGAGTGCGACTGTAAACGCGACAATTTGTGGGTTCGAATACTACTCGAGGAAATGATTTTTTTAATATTTTCAGTTCCTCACTCTGGTAACTAAACAAGCCGCCACACCATGGTGGCTTACGCCACTCAATACGCAATACCTCCAGAATTCGGCGAAAATTGGGGAACGGAAGTGTCTTAATGAGAACGGCATGTCTTAAAACCCAGGTTCCCTACCTACCCTGCTATGTGTGGGATACAGCGTGAAGCTAAAAAAATATTCAAAATTTTCAAGAAAATTTCAATAGATTAAAAGGAAAAGGGGAGGTACCTAATGATTTTTTTTTATTAAAAGTTTTTATTTACTTATTCTTAGAACTGAAACTTAGTTTTCTTACTTTCTACGTTCTGTTACTAATATTCTTTAGTTCCTGTATTGCATAAATTATAATGTGAAACTAATCATTTCCGGATTTCCTGATATGGAATATGTTAACCTTATGCATTACAGTGTAGTAGCACAGATTAGAACGTGCACTTTGGATATTTTATTTTAAAAATATTTTTTTGGTAGTAGAATATTGTTTATTAAAAATAGATATGTTGTGGGTTCGATTCTCACTCGAGGAAATGAAATACTTAATATGTTCCTTTCTTCGCTCTGCTAACGAGGCGAAGTACGGTGTTGAGTTCCGCCACTACACTGAGCTTCCAGAATTAGGAAGAGAGGGGGTGGGGGGGGGGGGGACGGAAATGTCCTATTGGGAACGGAGTGGCTTTATCCTTTCCAGGTTCCCAGGTTCCCCGTGCCTGACCTGTTATGTACGGCGTACAGCGTAAAGCTAAAAAAAACAAAACTAAAATAGACATAAGGAAATTGTACTTAGAAATACAATATTAGATATTTAATCTTTGCTAAAATATGGACACTAAAATGCAATATTAATTCTGTAATGTTAAATTATTAAGTAATTAATGTAATTAATACCTATTTAATAAAGTTAATAGGCTTATAAAACGACAAGCGGGCGATGAAGCCATTTCCTCTTCGGGAGATATATCCAAAGAACTACAGTATGGTACTTTGTACTAACGTCGAAGGACGCTGATTGCCGATTGCTTGGAGAATACAGATGTTGGTGCGAAACTCGGTACATGATACTCTCAGCTTTCGTCTTCAGAGTATCATTTTTTTTCTTCTCGACCTGTCGCAAGGTCCATGAAACCACCGTAAAGAAAAATAGAAAAACAAGCGTTTGCATAAGCTGGATCTTAGTGGCTTTTGTAGTAATTTGTTTTTTATCTTCTACGCAACCAATGCTTCTGATTAAAGTTCCTAGATAGATCTGGACAACATCGCAGCTCGCGATCTGTGTGACTTCGGGCGTGTTATTATTTGCTCGATCTATAATCATATTTTTTTGTTCTAATGCGGTTGATCTTTATTCCAAGCTAATGTATGTAAGCTTACTAAACTCTCGAGCGTTGTCTATAATTTGGCGAATAATGAGAATTTGCTCACGTGTCATTTGATCATATTGTGGAGATCTCTGGACTTATATCTATTGGCTGGAAGCTCACGCCATTCGCGTAATCTGCGGTGATAGGTATCATAATCTCGTCTGCATCCTGCTTGAATTTCCGCTTATAGTTTGTTTAAGTCACCGACCGACTTCATTCACTATTGCCTTTAAAGCCATCAGTCATTCAGTGCTGTCGCTTGTGTGAAGTATTTGGTGCTTTGGAGGTCGATACTGACTCTAGGATGAGTTTTTTGACTCGTTCCAACATCAGGTGTCTCTTCGGCGTAGTTTGCATTGCTCCACCCATCCAAGTTCAATTTTGGTGCAGTATTAAAGTTTGAGCTATCCTTCACTTTTCAATTCTTTTTGTTTATTGAGACTTCCAGTATATTATGTTTCCCAAGACTTAGTAAGCCACGCACGTTCCAAGTCCTTATCTTTTGAGCAAATTAACACGCATTCCAGTAATTGAATTACCACAGGGAGCCTGGTCTCTTGATGGGCATCAAGAGACCAGGCTCCCTGTGGTAATTCAGCTACTATGATATGGCCAGTAGCATATTTCTCACCACTTTCCCCGAAAGCGGAGCGGCGCCGGTTGCTTGGCGGATATGTGGCGTCCGTGATCTCTTTATATGTTACTACCATTATTATATAAAGACTTTATTAACAAAATAGTTATAATAGTTTCCTCTCGCCTTCTGCACCAATTCTTTGAGGATTATTTGGGTCCTCAGGCTTTTGTTTCGCCAGAGCCTCGTGGGTTATCTAGCAAGGAGTACAGCGAGCAGGTGAGGTTGACATTTGGAGCCAACGAGGTGTAATTGTCGTTCTCGCCTTTATTCCCCTAACAAATTACCTAAATCTAAGGTAGAATGCAATCTAAGGTAGTCACAAATTCAAATGTACCTTATCCTTTTTTTGTGAACAAATTTATATATAGGTAAGCAAGTACATACAAACATACAATTTATTTAAAAATTTAAAACAAAATCATTAGTATTTCATATTTAATTTTATAATCTTTCTCGAGATAGATATTATATTCGTAACTCAGAACGTATAGTAGAATGTATTAAATAACACACAACGTTGTAGTGGGTGGTGGTTAAGTAACTGTCTCAGCGACCGTCGCTGGAGCCAGTATAGAGTGGACTGCTAAAGGCGCGAGTGCCCGTGCTTTACTTTGAACGTCTTTACAAAGTTGTTATAACGTTCGTATTTAAAAGTTGTGCTATATAGGTAATTAGAGTTAAACCTTTCGTTAAATATTTTTGAATAAGTTCTCAAACTTTGGGCTGTACACCAAGGTAGGAAATTAAGTAGGTGACCATTTATTTACTAATAAAATTATGTAATTCGTAACTAACCTTAATATTCCGGTTTCCTTAACATATTCTGCTTATAAATTCGCAAATTTGTAAATATTAGTACGTACTGTGGGTATGCTTTGAAGTATAGTACTATTTAAGCAGTGCAAATTTAAAATAGCATACCTATATATCTATCTTTATACAATCCCGTTATAACGTCTAAATTTTATTTTTATTTTTTGCAAAGTGTGACTGTAAAACCGACTGGTTATGGCCTAAGATCCCATCGTTTAAAACTGTAGGGATTAGATTTTCTAATGAAACTTATATTTAAGAATGATACATGATAGTAGAATAGATTACACTAGGGTTGCCCAAAAAAATCCTGCCGCAATCACCTTTAATTAATGTTTTTCGTAACTCGTTTTTGGAGAAAATTGCACTCATATGTTTTTTATGTGAATCGCACATCATTTGAAAGAAAATCGCATAAGGAATTGGAAAAACAATGGTTGCCAGCTCTCAGTCTGCCGCAAGTCCAAGGTTGCCTGGTTTAAAGAGGTTACTTAATGTGAATATTTGCACTCATGTGCTTTTTTAATGAATTATATATCAAATTAAAGCTTATTTTTTTGTCATCACTAAAACACATGGTTGCCTGGAAAATGGCTGCCGCAAGCAAAGGTTGCCATCATTCGAAATATTTTATTCTGATTCCGTTTGACTGAGAATAGACGATGAAATACGCGATTTGCCTTATGTTTTAAAGTAAAATATTATAAAATAGAAGGTCAATCTTAAAATTAATATTTATTCTAACTGTTCACCTGTTAAATGATGATTTTAATCATATTAAGTACATACAAAAAACTATTTAAACATGAAATCATCCTTATTTTTCCATTGAAATAATGAGTCTATGATTTTAAGTCTTTGTTAAATCTGTTTTCTAGATATTAATAGTCGTTTAAATCGTTATTTTAAAAAGACTAAATTATCATCTATATATATAAAACAAGTACCTGACTGACTGAGGTAAGACGCACGCACGCACAGCCGCTGATGGTAGAAACGTGAAATTTGGACAGATGTTTTTTTTCGTAATCTGGACATCCACTAATAAGGGATTTTAAGAAAATTGAACCCTAAAGGAATAAAATAGGGGCTGAAAGTTTGTATGGGTTTTTTTTAATCGGCACCGATTTTTATAATATTTGAAATTCAGACTCCTAAAAATATTTTATTGAACACATGTTTCATGGTTTTTTAGAATTCACCCCGTAAGGGTTCAAATAAGCGGGCGAAGCTGCGCGCGCCCACTAGTATTAAATAAACGTTTACAAATATCGTTCTATTATAAGGTATTAATTACATAATGTTTTCATAATATAATGTAGGTTGACAATTATTGCAGATATTTTATTTATTAATCAAGAAAATATGGAAAATTACCTCGTTATAAACTCTCAATCTCTCTCTTCGTCCTCAGAGAAAAATATATAATATTAAACATTAAATTTAATTATACTTATCAAACATTAACTATACTTACGTTTTGCATTAGAAAATAATTGAAAAATAAAAATCAAATCAGATTCACGCTGTATCCCGTATGCAGCAGGGTAGGCAGAGGGAACCTAGTGTTAAGACACTCCGTTCCCCACTCTCTGCCGAATTCTGGAGGCATTGCGTGTTGAATGGCAGAACTCAACGCCGCGCTTTGCTTCGACACCAGAACGAAGAGATGGAAATATAAATTTAAGTCAATATTTCATCTCCTCGAGTGCGGTTCTTCTTTATATTTTTTTTTACAACAATGAACTTTTTGTAACAAGTGATAACCGTGCATTGTGTTACTATTTAAGAAAATGTTACTGTATATAAAAATCATTTTTTGGCGAAACAACAACATAATTTTACACTTCAGACTCATTATTAAATTCCACACACATTTTCGCACAAAAAACAGATCTTCATTTTTGTCATGTTAACTAAAAACGTCTTCACTCCAAAACGAAAGGTAAGTAACTAAGTAATATGTTCAAAAACATCTCATTTGGCCATCTGCACTGTTATTGCATTTAGAAACAATACATCTACGAAAATAAAATTATTGCATTTTGTTTGCTTTTATACCACCGCAAAATGTTTATCTATAGTAAAAAGTAGACAACTAATTGATACTTGCCGATTCCTGGTCATAAACCTTAAATAGCGTTTATTATTCGGCATTACTGTCGAAATTTCTTAGAATTTAAAATTAAATTAAATAAATTAGCTTCACGCTGTATCCCGCACACAGCAGGGTAGGCAGAGGGAACCTAGTGTTAAGACACTCCGTTCCCCACTTTCTGCCGAATTCTGGAGGCATTGCGTGTTGAGTGGCAGAACTCAACGCCACGCTTAACCTCGACACCAGAGCGAAGAAAATGGAAATGTAAATTTAAGTAAATATTTCATCTCCTCGAGTGGGGATCGAACCCACAACCAGTCGGTTTTGCAGTCACACCTCGTGCCGCTGCGCCACGACCGGCTTCTTAGAATTTATTTGTGATAAATTAATTTTGTTTATTATAATTCTATCATATATATTTCTTTCAATGCAAATTCTTAAAAGTTGCGTGAGAAAAAAAAGATTGCGGCAACCGTTATCAAAAAAAACGAGAAAAAAATCATACGAGCAGAGGACAAAGAGAGAGAGAGTATATTGAAATGTTATTTTCCATATTTTCTTAATTAATAAAAAAATTTACGCAATAATTGTCGCCCTTCATTATCTTAAGGAAACATGATGTAATTAATACCTTATAATAGATTGATATTTGTAAGCATTTATTTAATTAGATAATTTAGTCGTTTTAAAATGATAATTTAAATTAGTATTAGTATTTAGAAAACAGATTTAGCAAAGACTTAATATCATGGATTCATTATTTCACTTGAAAAATAAGGATGATTTCATATTTAAATAGTTTTTTGTATGTTCTTAATATTATTATAATCATCATTTAACAGGTAAATATCTAGAATAAACATTAATTTTATGATTGACCTTCTATTATATAATATTTTAATTTAAAACATAAGGCAAATCGCGTATTTCATCGTCTATTCTCAGTCAAACGGAATCAGAATAAAATATTTCGAATGATGGCAACCTTTGCTTGCGGCAGCCATTTTCCAGGCAACCATGTATTTTAGTGATGACAAAAAAATAAGCTTTAATTTGATATATAATTCATTAAAAAAGCACATGAGTGCAAATATTCACATTAAGTAACCTCTTTAAACCAGGCAACCTTGGACTTGCGGCAGACTGAGAGCTGGCAACCATTGTTTTTCCAATTCCTTATGCGATTTTCTTTCAAATGATGTGCGATTCACATAAAAAACATATGAGTGCAATTTTCTCCAAAAACGAGTTACGAAAAACATTAATTAAAGGTGATTGCGGCAGGATTTTTTTGGGCAACCCTAGTGTAATCTATTCTACTATCATGTATCATTCTTAAATATAAGTTTCATTAGAAAATCTAATCCCTACAGTTTTAAACGATGGGATCTCCACCTATTATAGGTTCGATCCCCACTCGAGGAGATGAAATATTTACAAATTTATATTTCAATTTCTTCCCTCTGGTGTCAAGGCAAAGTGCGGCGTTGAGTTCTGCCTCTCAATACGTAATGCCTGCAGAATTCGGCAGAAATTGGGGAACAGAGTGTCTTAACACTAGGTTCCCTCTACCTACTGTGTGCAGGATACAGCGTGAAGCTGATTTATTTTATTAGATTTTTTTAAATATTAGGTCACATATATGAAAAATTTTATCTTTTTAATTCTGAGACTATTATTAATAAATATTTAGATTTAATTGCAAACCGCGAATTGTAGAAGGTTAAACACATTCTGAATTATGCCATTAAAATACATAATCATTTATTAATTGCATTTTTATTATAATAACCGCTCTACTGTGTGCAAGGCCCTCTGGTTTGTCTCATATAAAAATGTATCAAGATATTATAGTAAATTATAATTTAAATGAAAAATTAAAAATATTGTAAAGTAGATAAAAGAACAATTTAAATGGAATTTTAATTGGTATTGAGTAAAGTTTTAGAATGCATTGATAAAGCAGCAACCAACAGGTACACTTATCCACCATGACTTTGTCCCAGTGTTCCTACTGTCCCCTGTTCCATACATAAAAATGACTTATAAATAAATAAAATAAAAAAATAAAAATAAAATAAAAATCTTTTATTTCCAAGCGACACAGGCTCATAGTTGGTTAGTACAATGAAATACTTAAGAACTATGTTAGTAAAATAAAATACAAACAAAGATAACATACAATAAAATACAATAAAATAAAATAAAATTCAATACAAAAATATAATTCAAAGAAAAATTAATTACAATTCAAAATATAAATATAAATAAATAAATAAGTAAAATAAATAAAGAAACCACAGAGAGATTGACCCGGCTACATTTTGCACATGCAACCTGATAAACCTCCCCATGGTCGGCCCATCCAATCTATCTGCAAATACTTATTACTTTTATTAGTTTCCGAATTTATCCAGAACAAACAAACGTAATTTTAACTTATTAATTAAAATAAAATATTAGCATACATAACAGAATTCGACGATAATAGGTATATTTCACTTATTTTTGAATTTGTAATTTTTAATAACTACTCATTCGAAAAATCCTATGAATCCTATGAATTGTAGTTTTATTAATATTAGAAAAAAATATTATATTTTATGGACACAAAAAATATATACCTGATAGTTCCCTTATTTACTGTTTCTGGTACAAACTTCCATTGAATATATATTTTGTGAAAGGGTAGCCTTGCTGATTTCGCATTTCTCGTATTCTTCAAAAAGAGAATGGTGAGGAAAGTAAGATATTTTCTTTATTTGTTATTTGCCTCTATTAATATGAATGATGTATATTCAATTATCATAAACTTTTTTCAAATTTCTATTTCTATAATAATAAAGAAAGTTCTTATCCCTTACAAATATTTAATGTTATAAAAAGCTTTTAAGAAATAATATATTTTCAGAATAACGTTTTCTGGAAATATCGTATTATTATAGTATAGATCTCCCGCTTTGTATGTTATATACAAAGCGGGAGATCTATCATCTCTATTATTCTATCGACTATTCCTTAGCCCTTAAACACATATTACTGTAAACAGTCATATTACAAAAACAAAGAATAGTAACTTCTGCCGGTTATTTGATCAGCTTTAAGTTACATCACTACTGCTGTTATCAGGGTAAATAACCGCTTGTTATATTCAGTGAAGCCTTAAAAACTACCGGGAATTTTATAGTAAGGTATAATTTTTTACATCTATGACATAATGATAAACAACCTATCTTTGTTACATAAACATCTAAGGCCATTGACATAGCTTTTAATGACTAGTATTAAAGTTTTTTCTCATCTATCTTAATTTAGGTATTTTTGACTTGAAGTCGATTTTACTAAATAATAAATAAAATTTAATTTAAGTGAGTTTGAGTGTGTTAACTGATCTGTTGATTATTAGTGCTATTACCCTTATAGTTTATAAAAAGAGACTACGTACAATTTGAAATCTATGGCTAACATTATGTATATAAATATATGTGTAAATATCGCAATAAAAATAATTATGTTATAGAAATGTAAATAGTAACATGTATATTTCACACATACATTTTATTAAAAAATGATAATGTTCGATACGTAAAAATAATATTTTTACATAATAAAATAATTTATACAAGTCTACAAGCTTGCTCCAATTCACTCTTTTATAATAAAATTATAAAAGAGTGAAGTTTAAAATTAATAAAATTATTTGAGGCTATAAATTAAATCATGTTTCTGTAAGGATTTTCGTTTTATACACGAAAAAAATATGAGCGTTGATGTCTTTTCTATACAAGAGCAAGAAACACGTCTATTTATATAATTTATTTCGCTATTCATACTTTATTTATTAAGGATCATTCATTTGCAATAATTAAAATTAAATAAACATAATATTACATTAATTAAATTACATATTATTTGCCCAAAATCCTCAAAAAATTCAATATTGAAAAAGATTTGTTTGTGTATTCTACCATATACCTTTTCCACTTCCCTTTAAAACATTTATTAACCCAGTTATAGACAATCAGTTCCTATACGTTATCTCTGGGTTATGATTATGCGATACAGTGAAAGTGCAGATAATATCGAGAACGCCACCACGGCTTGTTGACCGCTTACAAAAATGTGCTTTTTGTAATATTTTCGATTAGATCAATATTACATAGGTATGTGTTAAAATGTAAAGCACATACTATATACATATATATATTTAGATATTATAATTCTTACGCAATATAATATTTTTTTTAGGCTTTACACTGTACCCTGCATATACGTACAGGGATAGATAGAGGCAAGCTTGTGTTAAACATTCCGTGGCCTACTTTCCGCAGAATTTTTGAGTCATCGCGTGTTGAGTGGAGGATCTCAAAGCTGCGCTTTGCCTCGTCATAGAGCGAGAAACTGAATATATATAGAAAAAAAATAAATAATAATATCAGCTTTTCGCTGTATCTCGCACACAGCCGGGTAGGCAGGGGGAACCTTGTGTTAAGAGACACTCCGTTCCCCTGAAAATATTAATTAATTAATAATTCATTCTCTAAAATGAGATTTGAACCCATAACCGTCGCGCTTACAGTACTCGCTGTACACTGTGCCATGACAACCAAAAGTCTATCTATGTTCAAAATGTATAATATTGATTTGTTACGTATTTTAAATTAAAATAAAAACCGGTCAGGTGCGAGTCAACCTCGTCCACTGAGGATTCCGTACCAATGTCATTATTGTAGGTCAACGGGAAGTACAATTTATGAAAGTTGACAAACTTAAGTTTAAAAAAAATAAGATAATTTCAAATAAAATGAGAGCTTATTTTTATGAAATGGACTAAACAAATATCATTCAAAAGTTTTAATGATTTTTATATAAAATTTTGTATTAACCTATAAATGTTAACTTTTCGGATCTTTGTATTGTGTAAGTTTTCACTTCGAGCAATTTCATAACCGTAAGTTCACGGGAAGTACCCTATTAGTTTTGATTACGCGGCGAATTTCATATAAAATGATGATGCATAAATCTTCACATCTTTTGATTTGAAATAAAAAAATGAATCTTTTGATTGCGTTGACTGTTTTCTGTAACCTCACGTGTAGCATTCTTAATGTCTTTTGTTGCTCGCCATTTTAGTGCGGCTTAATGTTCTTCCATTAAATGTAACTGTAGAGCAGTATAACGCTAAGGTTTCATTAGTTTTACCATTGAAGCCCCTAAAATACATTAACCTAGAGTTAGTCACATGCAATAAGGCAATAAGAAAACCACAAACGTTGTTGGTCAACTGAATTTCGAGTCCGACAGCGATTACATATGCCTTATACAATTTTGTTTAAATATTAAATACTTTGTTTTGTTTATAGGTCTTCACAAATTGCACACCACAACCCCAAATTGGAATATAAAAATAAACAAAATAAGACAAGATAAAATATGTTTTACACAAGTCCATTACCGTGACGCTACCATTCAGTTCAAGCTATCAGTGTCAGTGACAGTTATAAGCAAAAGTGAACATGCGTGTGTGGTGGTTATGTGCCGTTGTAGTCTTTGTGTACGGACTGACCGCGAGTGATGCACTGCCTCCTGCGGCGTTAGGTGACGTCGTGGCGAATGCAGCGAGCAGCTTGAACTCTATGAAGGTATTTATTACAATTTTTACATTTTTATCACACTAAATAACGTTTTTAAGAGGTCAGTCAACACGCAAGGCCTCAAAAATTCAGCAGAAAGTGGTGAACAGAGTGTCTTAACACTAGATTCCCTCTGCTTACGCTGAAAAAAAAAGAATAATTAACTATAAAACCCCACATCTCTGTTTTCAATTTCTTTATATATGTAAAGTTTGTCTCAAGTGTAATAAGCTCATGTGTGATTTATCAATATAGTGACCTAAAAAAACCTCTATGTATTTTATATTGGGCAAGAGTGCGTGACGACGACGCGATGTGTTCTCTACAAGACTGTACTCTGTTTACGTGAATCATGCTTCACTTACTTTCTTATGTAACTTTATACCAAGTTATTCGAGAAGCACATGCTATTAGAAATGTAATAGCTAACGTTTTCTAAGAAATGTATTACGGCAAAAAAATAGTTGAGCTTGTTACAACGGCTATTTATTTATCAATTTATATCTATCAGTGATGTTATTAAAATTGATTTACTGTTTAAAGAAAGAGAAAAATAGTAATATGACACAGCAACTCGAAAGCAAAAAAGATTGTGACAATACTATAAAATATGTTAAGAGAGAAATTATTGTATAATATTCAATGAAATCAGCTTCACACTGTATCCCGCATGCAGCAGGGTAGGCAGAGGGAAAAGTGTTAAGACACTCAGTTCCCCACTTTCTGCCGAATTCTGGAGGCATTGTTTGTTGAGTGGCAGGACTTAACGCCACGCTTTGCCTTGGCACCAGGGCGAAGAAATGGAAATATACATTTAAGTAAATATTTCATCTCCTCGAATCGGGATCGAACTCACAATCAGTCGGTTTTACAGTTACACTTTGTGCCACTGCGCCACGACTGGCCTCTTATTCAATGAAAGTATCGACATATTGTATATGGCTTACTGTGTAAAAACCTGCACATAATTTTTTGGAGACCTGTATTTATCGATTACGATGTATGTTTAATATTAACATAAGTAACTGCATGTGCTAATTTGCTATATTATTAAAATGATAAATAAACGTATTAAGAAACAAAGCAAGTAAAATTATTTTTGTCATAGAGGAAAATATTTTATAATGATCATATAATACAGGATATTAATAAAATATTTAAAAAAAATAAGATAAAGAAAGGTATTTAACGTTTTCTGGGTTAATGTACCCACTATTGCCAATATTCTTATTATCCTTAATAACTTTTCTTGCAGGTTTGTGCAAAATTTCATCTTTTTATGTTAACTTTATACGTGCCGTTGTTTATTAGATGCCTTTCTATAATTAATACTATTACCTTAATGACAAGCTAGCTCACAAGGAAGTGTCCTCTATGTATTGATGCTTGTGTTCCTGGGTCAATTGACGATCACATTTCTATAATTATGTATAGGAAGGCGTCGGTGTCACTACCTGCCACGTTTATTGTATTAAATTAATTTTAAATAGATACATGTAGCATTTTCTTTACTTAAATAAGTAAATAAACTAAGCGCCGCCACCTGGTCGAAGAGTATACAACACCAAAAACCGTCAAGCTTTTTACGGTATACAGTTAACTATAAATCTGGAAAAAAATAGTAAGAAATTAGTCACGTAGGTACGCTAAAAAATTTTGAAATTTTTAGTTTTAATTTTGTTAAAATTATAAATATTTTTAGAGTTGAAATTTATTAAATCTCAACTCTGAGATCGATCTTATTATAATATATGAATTAAAATTAATGGCATCAATTATGGCATCTTAAGATCGATCTCAGAGTTGAGAGCAGTTTATAAATACAGTTTATAATAATCAATTTTTGGCATCTGTCATTCTCGGAGATAGACGTCTATATTTTGCTCTGTTTATTTTATACTGAAAATAATACTAAAAGGAACTGTAAAACGTTATAAAGGACTCTAATTGTGTGATATAAGTTACTATCTATTATTTTACATAAGTTGAATGTAAAAATCTGAAGTGATGAATATTACCAGAAGTTCACATAAAAGGCAAGCTCTCAGTTCACCTACGTCTTCAAGCTCATCTTCTGCCGTCACATCTGAGCAAATAAGCAAAATAGTCAATGATATTTTTGAAAAAGAAATGTCTAACTTACTTTCCAATATTAATAGAACAATTACTTCGACTGTCAGCTCTTATTTTAAGAGTATAGATACCAAAATAGTGGACTTGCAGCAATCAATCTCATTTATAAGCACTCAATACGATGATATGAAGAAGCAAATTGACACATATTCGGATATAATTGAAAAGCAAAAGAATGAAAATGTGTCACTTCAAGGGGCTGTTGTAAGTCTTACCAATAAAATTAATGTTATGGAACAGCAAGCTCGATCTAATAACATTGAGATTCAGTGTATTCCCGAGTCTAAAAATGAAAACTTGGTTTCAATTGTAAAACAATTAGCGACGACTGTTGGATATAATTTGGGTGACAACAATATTGCTCGCTGTACTCGTATTGCTAAAATTAATCCTAAATCAACAAGACCACGTTCTATTGTAGTTCAACTGAATACACCTTTAACGCGTGATTACCTATTAGCTGCTGTAATAAAATTTAATAAAAACAATCCAAATGAAAAATTAAACTCTTCTCATCTTGGCATTAAAGGGAACAAATCCCCTATTTATGTATGCGAGCATCTTTCAAGTGCAACTAAATTACTTCACGCAGCTGCTCGGCACAAAGCTAAGGAGTTGAATTATAAACACGTGTGGGTGCGTAATGGAAGAATTTTTATGAGAAAAACTGACGTTTCGGACTATAAAGTGATTTCTAACATGGACTACTTAGATAAGCTTACTTAATTGTACATATTTGTTTTATTCTACTGCATGTAATTATTCCACTTATAATTTTTTAAAATTCGATTCGCTAAATATTTATTATCAAAATGTTAGAGGCTTACGTACTAAAACTCACGAATTCTTAAATAATGTATGCTGTAATAACTACGACCTCATAGTACTTACTGAAACTTGGCTATGTACTGGTATTTATGATTCAGAACTTTTTAGTGCAAACTACAATGTCTATAGAAGAGATCGCAACGTGGTTAACTCCAAGAAACTGAATGGTGGGGGAGTATTAGTGGCAGTTTCCAACCATATTAATTCTAAACGAAACATAAATTGGGATAGTGCTTGTGAAGACATATGGGTTACTTTAGAATTAAATAAAAATATAAAATTAGCTATTTGTGTAGCCTATATTCCGCCACCAGTCAATGAAGTAGTGCTGGATCATTTTATAAATAATTACAATAACATAGTTGATACAATTAATTTTGGTGTGCTTATTATCGGAGATTTTAATATGAGTTATATTGATTGGAATTTGATTGATAATAACTACCGTATGTCCTGTGCTGCAAAAACATTTATAGATTTCTGTCTTATTAACAATCTCACTCAATTAAATCACATAAAAAACTACCAAAATAAGCTTTTAGATCTTGTGTTGTTTAACTTGGATTATCCTCAAGTGTCAGTCGAATCCCCCTCTAGAAGACTAATGCGTACTGACCCGCTGCATCCACCTTTACTAATAAATGTTAGCACGTCTATAAACAAAACAGCTCCCACGTTAAGTTTGAATAGTTCTAGTCTGAAGTATGCTTATGCTAAAGCTGATTATAAATCAATAAATAAATACCTTTCTGCTGTTAATTGGGACACCAGATTCTCCTTGTGTACGAATGTAAACGAGATGGTGGATATTTTGTATGACGTTATATATAAGTCAATGGATCTCTACGTACCAAAAATAAAAATTGTACATGGTTTAAAGCATCCACCTTGGTTCAGTCATACTCTGATTAAACGAATTAAGGAGAAGGAAATTGTAAGACAGAGATACAAAAAATACAATAACCCTATGGACGAGATAATATTAAAATTACTCGAGAAAAGATGTGAAAAATTGTCGATACTGTGCTATAATGCATATGTTCAATTCACTGAAGATAAAGTCACTTCTAATAGTAAATTTTTCTGGTCTTATTTAAAACGCAAAAAACAAAATATCACCAATTCATATCCAGCTGAAATGAAATGTGATAATATAAGTCAATCAGGAGGTCAAAATATCTGCAATCTATTTGTATCACATTTTTCATCCATCTATGCTCAAAACTACGATTCACTATACGACTATAAAAAAATCGAACAGAATTTAAGCATTCAGAATTTTGATAGTCGTAGCTTATCCTGCGTACATGTAACCCATAGCGAAATAATTTGTGCAATAAAAAAACTAGATCACAACAAAAGTTCTGGATCTGACCATGTCTCTCCAGCCTATTTGATACATTGCGCTGAATTGCTTGCTTTACCCTTAGAAAAAATATACAATGAGTCACTTAAAACTGGAATCTTTCCTATTAAATGGAAAATTGCAAAGATTGTACCAATTTTTAAAAGCGGTGACAAAACAAATGTCAAGAACTACAGACCTATTTCAATACTATCTGTGTTTGGCAAAATTCTTGAATCTTTAGTATATCAGAATCTTTTTCATTACTTTAAGCAAATGTTCAATGTTCACCAGCATGGTTTTATCAATGGTAGGTCTACATGTACAAATTTAGTAAATTTTTGTGAAATGTTAATAGATGCGGTCGACAAGAGAAATAGAGTTGATGTCATTTATACTGACTTTAGTAAAGCATTTGATTTAGTACCTACTTCCGTACTACTTCAAAAATTGTCTTCATATGGAGTCGTTAATTCTTTACTAAACTGGCTAAAATCATACCTCACAGAAAGGCAGTTCTACGTTGTAGCTAATGGATATGAATCTATAAAATGTAATATGACATCTGGGGTTCCCCAAGGTTCACATTTAAGTCCACTTTTATTTAATATATTTATAAACAATCTACCTAATATTTTCCTTTTCTCTACTCCATTTATGTATGCTGATGATCTAAAAATTGTCAAAACTATCTATAATCCAAACGATATTCGCTTACTACAGGAGGATCTAACAAGCCTATATAATTGGTGTAATCTGAATGGCATGATACTTAATACCAATAAATGCTCTCATATAACTTTTACAAAGAAGAAACGACTAACATCCACTAAATATTACATAGGGGGCTCTCCTGTTAATACAGTAGAAACAATTAGAGATTTGGGTATTATCTTCGATAAGGAGCTCACATTTGTGCCTCATATAGACAACATTATTGGTAAGGCCAGTAAAATGCTTGGATTTGTAATAAGAAACTCTAAAATATTTAAAAAAGCTTGTACTAAAATATCCCTATACAAGAGCTTAGTAGTGAGTATATTAGAGTACGCAAGTGTTGTATGGAGACCTCATTACGCTTCTCACTGTCTGAGAATCGAGAGACTACAAAAGCGTTTCTTATACCATCTTGCTTTTTCGTTAGGTAAATCGAGGACACTAAAAAGCTACGCAGATAGACTTGTGTATTTTAGGTTAGACAGCTTAGAAAAAAGAAGAGAAATATTAGATTCGCTTTTCTTATACAAAAGCATTAATAATATATATGATAATACCTCTTTAGTACAATCATTCTGCTTTAAAGTGCCTAGAAGTACACGCATGCCGTCTAACCTTCTCGAAGTACCTTTCCGGAGATCTATTTTAGGTAAAAATTCCCCTATGTCTCGCTTTTGTAAAATATTAAATGTGGATTGCGCCTTAGATCCATTTAGAGACTCTGTGCTTAGATTTCGCAGAAACGCAACAAAACGCCCCTGATATTTTCTTGTTTCTTATTTTTCTTTTATGATATTTATTTTTATTACTTATGTAATTTTTACCATTATCGTTATTTTTTTTTTCTTAACAAATTATAGTAACTTATCCTTTTTAAATTTATGTAGTTAGACTTTACCAATAATTAATATATATATATTTTTTTTAACTTTTATACACTAGTCTCCTATGTTGCATGAGGTATTCGCCTTAAAAGGTAATGCATTTAGTAGTAATATAGAATTAAAATGTTAATATTTTTGTAAAATGAATGTAATTTACCACTGGTGAATCTAAATAAATAAATAAAATAAATAAATACGGGCCTAAGAGACTTCCATTCTTTCCGCTAGTTTATCGTAGATACCATGGTTATGAACTATACAAGAATATGCGCGTACTCTTTACACAATTATTTTTTAAATAATGCCAGTGATCTGCTATGTCTATAGTAGTGTATTTTTTTCACATTCGTTGCAAAAAAATATAAAGTATAACACTTAATGTTTAGTTTCATTATATATGTTACGGGTAATGCTCGAAGATGGAGTAAGCCTAAGATTACACGGGAATACTTAAAATTCGAGCATTTTGGGTTAAATCTGAATGATTATTAAAATAAACTTTAATTCGGGATTTACCCATACTCGCCCAGATCTTTCCAACTCTAGCTGGGTTAAACTAAGTGTTGCGTTATTTTTAAGCACTTGGTACAGGCGTGGAGCATGGCTTGCAATTCTCCGCAGTTATTGACAAATAGGGCTTTTCACTTTGGAATAAAATTAATTTCTTACGCAGCCATGTTTGGTAGCGAGGTCAAAGTTGGCTCAGCGTCGTCTCTTCTTCCAAAAGTAGTTATTGCTTGCATTCAACTGAGGAAGTGCTTGAAAAAATTGTTTGACTGGATTTACTTCCGGATCAGAATCGAGTCAAGAATAAGATCTAACGAGAATAAGATCAACCGAAATGTATTCAAGAACCTTAAGATTCACCGAAGAGAAGATTAACTTACGCCCAATATTTATAACCTATCTCCAACGTCAATCTTAGATTGTTTCATATATCTATCCAATCTTTAGATTGACGTTGGAGATAGGTTATTAATATTGGGCGTTAATGTACAACTGGAATCACAGAATGGCCGTTTACCGAACAAAGAGATGATAGACAAAATTCAAATAGAGATTTTAAATATAATAGATAAGTTTTACTGGAAAGAAATTCAAAAGAAAAAGCCAAAAACAAAGTGGACATGAATGTATCAAGGCAAGTACATCAGAAACAAATTTATGTGAGATATATTTTACTTCTTAAATAATTGAATTTGTTGTAGGTACTACAAAACAAAATATACGGGTTAATAATAGATTATCTGCACGGTTGAGTTTAAAACATTTATCAAAAAAAATGAACCTACCTAATTTAAAACTTCCTCTATGTTCTGTCGGTAAGAGTCCAAATATCAGATGTTGATCACCATCAACTACCTCAAAGCTAGATGAAACTTTCGGAACGTATTTATGGATATTATATAAAAAAACTGAACAGCCGGCTAAGAAATATCCGTGGAACTATCGAGGAAATATTCTCAAGGATTCAGTTTTCTGTGTATCAGGGTCAACTAATTGTCAGTTTTATATTTTCATTTATAAGATTTTTACTAATTAATCTAGAATGATTACCCAGCTGGAGTTCGGTAGACTTAGACGAGTATGGGCAAATCCCGATTTAAAATTTATTTCAATAATTTTTTAAACTTAACCCAAATTGTTTGGGTATTACTAAGTATACTCGTGTAATCTTAGGTTTACTCCATATTCACGCATTACCCGTAACATATGTTTATATACAGGATATCTAGATATCCGGTCAAGGCGGTCGTGGCGCCGGTCGTGGCGCAGCGGCATGAGGTGTGACTGCAAAACCGACTGGTTGTGGGTTCGATCCCCACTCGAGGAAATGAAATATTAACTTAAATTTATATTTCCATTTCTTCGCTCTGGTGTCGAGGTTAAGCGCGGCGTTGACTTCTGCCACTCAACACGCAATGCCTCCAGAATTCGGCAGAAAGTGGGGAACGGAGTGTCTTAACACTTGGTTCCCTCTGCCTACCCTGCTGTGTGCGGGATACAGCGTGAAGCTAATTTTATATCTAGATATCAAAAAAAGTGAAACAACATTTCATACTCCAAAGATTGGCTTACTGGCAGACACACGTAAAAGCGGATGAATCCTAGTTTGCCTTGCCTATATATATTCTCAATTTTTCTTCAAATTATAACGGTCAATGAGATAACCTTTTAAATTGTTAAAAATTATGTACTGAAAATTTGGAGATGCCCAGCATACAAGTCTATGTAGATCCTCTCGCCACAGAAGACTGGACATTGAGTCAATGAGGCTTATTTATAGGACATATGAAAATGTAAATATTTTTTTATTTGTGATCTCTGCAAGTAAACATACAAATATAAGTACACGTTTTTTATCAATGTCGAAACATACTCTTATGCACCGTTCTAATAACACTTGTAACGAGTATTTCATTTCCATTTCTGATATTTTTTTCTATTGGACAAGATAACATTTTTTTTATTAATTAGTTATATAATAATTATAAACTATATAGTTGACTTCCTTTACACTTTTTTTTCTTAAATACATTGTTAATTATGCAATCATAACAATTTTAATAAAAGACGATACTGTTAATTTAACTTACGGCACGGTCATTGTATTTGTTATTTTGTGGTATTTTATAAGGTTAATACAATAAAACATATTTGAATATAAACGTACGAATAATTCTAATTATTACGCGTATACGATTTTGAAAAAATATTATAAAACCTAGAAAATAGAGTGAACGTCATGATCGGCTAGAAGGTAATTACTGAATGATTGATATATAACATATTATGAATAGTCTATGTTTATAATTGAATTTATAATACTGAAATTATACATCTATGGCTGTTGGAGAGTAGATTTTTATTTTTATTATTTATTTTATTTATAGAGAAGTAAATACAATGTAAATGAATAAAGCGAATTGTAACTTACGATCATGAATAAGAAGTATCGAAATTTGCTACTTAATAGTCCTTGTAAAACTGAGGTCACAGAAATAAAAGCACAAAATTTCACAATTTCCAAACAGTATTTGGATATAAATTATCTGATTACTTTTTAAAGGTTTATAGAAACGTCATTTAAATTCATTATTTCTTAAAAGTACACCTTATATACTTATGCTTATATTATACCTAGAAGTTTTTGTAAATCCACATTTTTGTTCTGTTAAACAAATAACTAAGCCTTCATTCTATATATTTTGAATATATAGCTTTATATTGTGAATGAAAGCTTGAAGCACGTTGTCGGTTGTGATATTTTTGGTAGAGCTGAGGGCAACCGTTCACTTGCCGGCGATGCGAAGTAGTGCAATGTTGTGACACTGGAATTAGATCAATATGGCGACTTAATTACTGTTATTCACAAAATTACTACCTAAAGCAAGCGATATTTAACAATTTCTTAAATTCAAATGTAGTTGTGAGCTACTTACCACTTGTTGTTACTTGTTTTAGATCTTATAGAATTTTCAAGTTCGGTATTGTAGTAAAATAAATAGCAAAGTCGTTTTTCTGCCGAGTATATAATATATTACATGGCCGGTTGCAATGAAGAACGGTAGAAGTATCCATTCTTTGAGTTCCATCGATCTAAAATTTGATTAATATCAATTTAATTATTTCAGCGTGAAAAAGTAACACACAGACTCAGGGACTAATCCATTTAAATATTTATTATTTAAATTAACTGTTTAATTCCATTTATTTATTGTGTCATTGTTGTGCCACAGTGGGACAAAACTCGAGACAATGAATTACTTTTATCTCACCGATCTGGAAAAAAACGCGGCCTTCAATTCCAACTCCAAGTACTCCATATACCATTTGGCTGTAAACGCAACGGTCGTGGGTTTAATTCCTTATCAAGGCAATAAATTATTTCGATGCCTCGCCGCTACTCCAATACGTAATGTTTCGAAAATTCTGCACAAAATAGGAAACTGAGTGTCTTAACAGTAGGTTCCAGGTTCTAGGTTGGCTACTTTGATATGTGCTGGCTACGGCCGGCTTATATGCGGCTTGAATGCGTGTAATTAAAGAAAAACTAAAGATTTTTATCCTATTACAATATAATATACCTACATATCTATGTATATTTACAACAATATTTTTGGAATCTGATAATGAAATACTAACTTTCTCATAGAGTATATGAAGGACCAATACCAACTATGTAATTTTTTTTATTCGTGCGTACAATTTGGAAACTTTAATAAGTGTGTTGACGATTGTCTAATAGTTACATAGTAACGACAAACCGTTCACACGGGAATGCATTATACATAGCAAAATAACTTATATTATACGTAGTACAACATTATTTTGAGGCCAGTCGTGGTGCAGTGGCACAAAGTGTGTTGAGTTTTGCCACTCAACACGCAATGCCTCGAGAATTCGGCAGAAAATAGGGAACGGAGTGTCTTATGACACTAGGTTCCCTCTGCCTACACTGTTGAGTGCGGGATACAGCGTGAAGCTGATTTTTTTATTTTTTATTTACAACATTATTTGTAGACATGTTTACATAAACAATTAATATGTATATCGTGAATTAAAATATAAATTATAATATATACTAAATAATGTCTCGTTTGGAGTCATATTTAAACAAATTATGTGTGTAAGGGGCCTTATTATTACGAAAATTTAAATATCTACTTACCAAAAGTTTAGCACTTCTTATGGTAATTTAAAGTTTAAGTCTCTCCTTTCAATTTATGTATGTAAGTGATAAATAACACAATTTCATCGACACATGTCAAAAATTTCATTAATTTAATTATACAGGCAAATTTGTACCACGCGATAAATGAATAAGTGCGAGTTAAAAATAATAATCGTTTAAAAATGTAATTTTCTTGTCAGTGCATAAAATTGTATTATATATTATGAAATAATATTATTGTGAACTTTTATATAAGTGGACGTATTATATTTATATAGTACAAGTATATCAAGTATTGTTGGTAGTAAACCATTATAATCTATACTAATATAGTAAAGCGGAAGAGTTTGATAAGAAAGTACTGCTCAGAATTACTTTTTTTTTGTTTCGTGTAAAAGCTACGTTCCTCAGGAGTGCTATTGTTTATATAACATCAATTGTGTAATTCTTAGTTAATTAACTTTAAATAACGAAATAATAATAAAAATAATGAAGCCATCGAATTTAATTGCTTTAAGCGCGTGCTCTACAAAAATAGTTGAATATAAGTAAGTATATAATATGTATTGTATATACTACAAAAACATTCTATATCATTAGTTGTAAACAAAAAGCTCCTAGGTGATATTTCGCCGTTGTTAATTTGATTAAGATATTGAAACTTAAGATAGAAAGCTATTCCATTATCAAAGAACTTTTATAGACTTAAGCTTTTATAGTATGTAATTGGAAAGAATAATATTTCTGAAAATGTAAAATAAAAACAACACTCTGTTGGAAATCGAGCCTACAGGTTACCCTTCAGTCGCACTGTTGTGCCCTTGCGCCACGACTGGCTTCAATAAAATAAATAAATAATTTTAACTTTTACATTAGGTAACGGGAGCATGGCGGAGATTATCAAGTACTGTGAGCGAGTCGGTCGGCTTGAAGCATGCGTTTCGAAGACTCCAGGCGGTGCCAGCCCGAGCCGCTCGTTTGGTCCACGCCTTAGTAGACCGTATGCGAGTAGGTGGTGGACCCATTATTGCAACCAAGTTTGGATCTTTACGTGGCCGCAGGGTCGTGGCGAGGACCAGTGCTCAAACACCGTATTATAGCTTTAAAGGCATAAGGTAACATTGTAACAATGTAATAAAATGTTTAATGTTCAAAATGAATATGTTTTGAAGGTCCGATGCAGTATAAACAGTGACCTTCTCATTAAAATTTATCTATATAAGTTATTATAAGGTCAAAAACATACAAGATATTTAAGCACTTGCGAAATTTTATTAATTAATTTGTAGTTTTTTTTAACATATTTATTCTTTCGATTTAAAGAGGTCAAGAGTGTTAAAGTGGAAAAAACATAGTAAAAATGTGTAGTTTTTAGAATTATCGATTTATAATTAATGTCTACAGATATAATACTTAAAAAAAATTAAATATAAAACATATATTTAAATATTTTTAATTATATATATAACATTTTAAAACATATAAAAAATATATTTGTTTAAATAATTTTACGCGATAGAATAACAAATTAAAATATAATACATTTGCAGGTACGCTCAACCACCCCGAGGTCCATTACGTTTTAGACCACCAGTGCCTTTAGAACCGTGGTCTGGCATTCGCGATGCTGTCGAAGAAGGTGCTGTTTGTCCTCATCGGTTCATGTTGTTCGACACATATAAAGGCGACGAAGACTGCCTATACTTGAATGTCTATACATCAGCCTTACCGGATAAAGTTACTGGGTAATTAGATAACTTCATTACAAATATATCAAAATATTTTTATATTTAATATTTTAATTCGTCGTACCACAGCGGCACGAGGTGTGACTGTAAAATCGACTGGTTGTGGATTTGATCCCCACTCGAAGAGATGAAATATTTACTTAAATTTATATTTCCACTTCTTCGCTCTGGTGTCGAGGTTAGTGCGGCGTTGACAGCGAGTTCTGCCACTCAACACGCAATGCCTCCAGAATTCGGCAGAAAGTGGGAAGCTGAGTGTCTTAACACTAGGTTCCCTCTGCCTACCCTACTGTGTGCGGGATACAGCGTGAAGCTGATTTGTTATTTTTATAATTTAGTTTACGACTTTAAAAATATTTTGTAAGTAAAGCAAGTTCTCAGAATTAAATTCAAGGCTTTTTTCTATTCTCGATTCCTAGACATTACACAGTTACGCGTTAGACAAATATTTGAATATGTTAAGGTTATACGCTGCGACCTTATTGATTCCTTATCAATTTGCAATATTTATTTATATTAATCACTTGCGAAGTTCCATGAGGCCAGTCGTGGCGCAGGGACACAAAGTGCGCCTGTAATTCGACTAGTTGTGGGTTCGATCCCCACTCGAGGAGATGAAATTTTTGTTTACATTTATATTTTAATTTCTTCTTTCTGGTGTCGAGGGGAAAGCGCGGCGTTGAGTTCCGTTACTCAACAGGCAATGCCACCAGAAATTGACGGAAAGTGGGGAACGGAGTGTCTCAACACTAGGTTCCCTCTGCCTACCCTGCTGTGCGCGGAATACAGCGTTCGCGCACAGCAGGGCAAATATAAATTTAAGTAAATATTTCATCTCCTGGAGTGGGGATCGAATCCACAACCAGTCGGATTTGCAGTCACACCTCGTGCCGCTGCGCCACGACCGGCCTCATATAGATTATTATTTATTATATAAAAAATAATAATAATTTATAATAATTTATTTAAAAAAAACATTTCTTATACACTGAATGTTTCTTTCTGTATATAATAAATAAAGCGAGAATTATAACACGAGGCGCGCACTCGAGGAAATGAAATATTTTCATTTCTTTGCTCTGGTAACGAGGCAAAGGGCAGCGTTGAATTCTGCAATTCAAAACGCAGTGCCCCCAGAATTCGGCAACGGTAGGACCTTAGGTTCCAGGGTACTGTACCCAGCATATAATAATGTAACTATATACTTTATGAGGCCAAAGAAGAATTAATTAATGAAGAATTAGAAGAATTGAGTTAAAGAAGTGTAGGCAGAGAGAATCTTATTTAAGCCTAGTCTTGACTTGCTAAATTATGTTCTGATAACTGTCTGTGTCCTATATATATTATAATTATTATTTCTGTTAGGTACAATCCAAAACTCGCAGTGATGGTATGGATTCATGGCGGCGCGTTTGCTGTGGGTTCGGGCAACGCTTTCCTATACGGACCAGACCATCTAATCGGTGCGGGAGTCGTTCTTGTGACGTTGAATTATAGACTTGGAGCCCTGGGCTTCCTCAGTCTGGAGAATGAAGAAGTGTCCGGCAATATGGGATTGAAGGTATACATATTACGTTACAATTTAAGAAATACATATACTCAAAATTATAATATTAAAATATATTTTTTTATAGCTAATTAGTAAACATAACTGCTACAACTTTTAAATAAATTATAATATAATCTACGACCTTAATACAGCTAGTACAAAGGAAGGAAATATGGATAGGATGCCCTTAACTAAATAACACATAAATTCCAATGACAACCCTTCACTATTGTCCGTTATTACATCTTAAGCAACGCCCGGTCACGGCTTAGATATATTGGTCAAGTGCATCTATGAGATTTCAAAACTCTATAGCACGTTTTGGTAATGATAGCTTGAGATCGATGCGCGGGCGCACCACCTTTGTTGTATTTGATTCTTAATTTATTCTATTGTAAACTACTGACATTTGAAATGTGATAATAATTATACTTTATACGTTCCTTAATTCTACATATTCATATGGTCATACCGATAGAGGATAGTTAGTCACGTATACAAATAAAACACATCTTATTAAAATGTGATCAGTTTCCACGCAATACGCTTGTGTGCTTAGCATTTGTAATATTTTGTGAAAAATTATGCAAAATCTAAATGTCGACTGTTTTATTCAAATCCGGTAAATGGTTTTTCCGTGACAAAGCGTAAGACCTACTTTCACATTTCTATTTTTGTTACGCAGACTTAGCTATAAACTTAGTTATAAATAAATATTATAAATATTTAAATAATACACGTGAAAGTATATTAATATTATTATTTTTTCTTTGTATAAAGGATCAGGTTATGGCGTTAAAGTGGGTCAGAGACAACATTGAATCATTTGGAGGCGATCCTCAACGTATTACAATATTTGGAGAGTCAGCGGGTGCCGCTTCTGTCCATCTGCACATGCTTTCTCCGGCTTCACAGGTTAGTCAATCAATACGACAAAATATTTTTTGACATTTTTAAGTGTATCACACTAAGGAGAAACCACATTAAGGAAAATACTTATTAAGAAAACGTATAAAAATTGAACGTAGCGGGACCGTCTTCCCGTAGGGGGACGTTCTAACAAAAATATTAAATGAATTAATATAACATTTTTGAACGTATGGCTTAGTTGGTCAGCGCGCTTGGACGGTTTCCAAAGAGGCGCGGGTTCAAATCCCGCTACGTTCGAATTCTTATACGTTTTCTTAATTAAGCGATACTATATTTTATCTATGAATAATATATTCTCTTATATAACCAAGGAATTATAGATTTATTTATTACATATTTAGCAAAATAAATGATTCCACACAATAACTGTAAACATCTGTAGGGACCTTTTATATAGACAGTAGGCACCTTCAAATCTTCTACGTCCTTTTTGACTTTTCATTGAGGTGTCGTACCTATTTGTGTAACATTAAGAATAACTTGAATATTCCGTACCGTAGCGTTTGGCGCTCCCTTCTCTCTGACTACCCCGCAAGGGATAAAGCGTGAAGCTAAGTTAAGTTAAGTTGAATATTCCGTAATTCTCTCTGACCTGCAATAAATTCCTCCAATAGTAAGTCTAATATTTAAAAAAATCTTTAGATAATATTCTGTACTTCAATAAAAACATATATCAAAATTTCACTTTTATATTTTAATTTGTTTAGAACCTAAGTGTGGAATAACACTTTAAAAATATCAAAAACTTTTATATTTTTATTATATTAAAAAATATATATTTATCAAATAAATGTTTGGTTTACTTAGGGCTTATTCCACGGTGCAATAGCGCAGAGTGGAGTAGCTATCTCGCCGTGGGCGCTCGCGCACGACCCGAAGAAACATGCCTTTGAACTGGGAAGGGAACTGGGCATCGATACTAACAGTACAGCGGAACTGCTTGGTAAGAAATGTTATAATAACATAACATTTTTGTTATGTTTCACACGATATATATTCACGTAGAACATATATTCACGTAGAAAATATATTCACATAGAGGAGCTCGAATAATGGAGGCGAAGTTAGCGCATCTAAATTTTTTTTTTAAGGTAGCCCTTAAACCTTCTTCTTTTCTAACCTTAATCTTCAAGTCCTTAAACCTAGATTTGGGTTGCAAATCTAGGTAGGTAGGTACTGCTTCGAGCTCCTTTATCCTCCAACACCATACTCACGCATCCTGCCGATAAATCCATGGCAACTCTAAGTAGCTTCTTCTCTATTTGCATAAATTAAAAAAGTAATTGCTTTATCTCTTCGATGAATTATACGGAATAGTTAGTCCAGATCCCATTTTTAAGATTAAACAAAAGAAGTGATGTGATTGATTCACTTCAACAGAATCTATATTGGTATTAAGTATTAAACTGATCTAAATTCTGCTGAAAATAATTGTAATTGACAATATTGGGCATATACAATATACCTAAATTATATAATACGTATAAATTTTACCGTTGTAATAAACTACTTCAATGTTGTTGTATGTAGGTAAAGTAGGGACCTTATAAGTTGTTTTTTTAGTTTATTTTTTGATTGATTCTTATTTACTTATTGATGCATGTACATGCATATTGCATTTAAATTCATGTCAATATCTGGTAATAATACCTTGACATAAATAAAGTGACTGTAAGTGAAACGTATCATTTTCAGTATTATTATATCAATTTTATTTAATTTTAATGAGCATTTATTACCGTTATATTGTTATGATAGCAATAACTTTTTATTTACCTAAAATTTTATTTGGAATCAGCTAATGTTTGCTACATGAATCACATACATCATAGGCGATCTATTTTTTAAGGCTCTCCATTTTCATAAATATGATTTTTATTTTATAAATAATATTCATTACTAAGTAAATAAATAGGAACATCTCTTAAAATCAAATCCTAGTAGAACAATTTAAACGTACCTGAATGTAATGCACAGAACTTGCGTTGCGTAGCTCACGTACGTGATTATTGTGGGTTTCTGACATTACGGTATTTTTTAAATCAACTTCACTCTGTATCCCGCACGTAGCAAGGTAAGGCACAGGGAGCATAGTGTTAAAACACTCCGCTCCACACTTTCGGGTAGAATTTTGGAAGCATTCCGTCTTGAATGGCCGGAACTCAACGCTAAGCTTTGCCTCGGCACCAGAGAATAGAAAATAATTATAATTAGAATATTTTCACGCTTGCACCCCTGCGCCACGACTGGCCTCAAGGTGTTTTTTTTTTTTAATTTACATTTGTTGTTCGTTTCCTCCGACAAGGTTTTCTCTCCTTATTTTCTAATACGGAAGGGAAATGTGCGAAAATAAAGAAAAAACAAAACATAACAAAAAAAACGAAGTAATTAAAATATCAACACTTATCATGACGAGAAATGGAATTAATGTAATTTAAAAAATGAGAAGCATTTTGATTAACACGTCATATAAATTCCACAATGTATTTTCAAGTCGTAACATAAATCGTACGTAAAAGGGCAGCTATTGGGACAAGGTTGTTTATATTATTATTAATCTCTACCGAATCCGTGTCTTCTTACGAAATACATGAACCATATTTTCAGCTGCTTTTTTATATTATTATATAATAGTTAAGACACTCCGTTCCCCACTTTCTGCCGAATTCTCGAGTGGGGATCGAACCACAACCAGTCGGTTTTACAGTCACACTTCGTGCCACTGCGCCACGACTGGCCTTTTTTTTTATATAATAGTTTTTTTATTGATACACATAGTATAATAAAAAAGAAACAAAATATTCCCTGATTCCATATTTTGTTTTTACAAATTCTCAAAGTCTCATTAAACAGATGAAAGAGTTACGTTCAAAAGATATGTCCTTTTTCCCTTGTCAGTTTCTGCTAGAAATAACGACTTCTGTTTGATGTAACATTTCTGTCTTTTCCTTTTTTTATACCTTCAACAAACAAAAAACCACGTTCCTAACAGTAAACCTGTTAAAACTATAAAACTATCAACTATATTGGGACGTTGGGACGTCGTAGTTGGTTGATCATTTTAGTATCTTTATCTATTTCTATTGTTATGAACACAAATGAATTGTAAATAAAATTATAGAGATTATATATATATATATATATATATATATATATTTGTTTTAACAATATTAATATAATAATTATTTAGAAAACGTACCTACATACCTTCTCATCAAGCTACGTCGAAATTCTTACCCGCTTCTTACAACCTCGAATATGAATTTTATTATGAGCTATTTAAGTGTATTTAGGGAAAATTGATTGATTTTAATCAATCAATTTTCCCTAAATACACTTAAATAACTCATTTAAAAATTAGTATAATATATATAACTAATTTTAAAATTAATATTATTATCTAGACTGTTATACATTTAATAAATCGTAATTAAAATCTCTTGATTTTTTATTTGATTTTGCCTACAAAAATTGCCGTATTTAATAGAAAAATTGTTTAGTTATTTCTTATCTACTTAAGTAGGTGGTAAATATGCGCGCACGATAAACTTGGTTTTCCCGCGTAAATATCGCTCTGTTGTTACTGCTCCGCAGCTTCAACTATGTTTCAGTAAAAGTCACATAGAAATTGTTTCGGCTGTTCCGGAGATTAACGCCGACAACCAGAAAGACAGACGGAAAAATATTTTATATTTGGTTTCGTGTAAATAATAATATCTACTTGAAAACAGTAGGTTATTTTGAAATCGCAGACAGACACTTTAATTTTATTTATGCATATATACCTATAGACATATAATAATATATATGTATACATACATTTTTATTTTATTAACACTAAAACGGACAAAAATAATATTACAGAAATCTTATAAAAAAAATATTTATATAAATTATAATTCCCTTTAGGTTATCTCCGCGCGACACCAAGCGAATTGCTAGTAAAGGCAGGTGCAAGGATTGCTGGAGCGCCGGGCAAGTCAGCGGACTTACAAAGCACTGTGGCGTTACCCTTCTTACCCGTACTGGAACCAGATATATCAGGTGCTTTCCTCACACGCTCACCTCGGGAACTGCTTCCCGGCGCCGACGTACCGCTGATGACCGGGTATAACGCTCAAGAAGGAATCATATTGTTTAGACGTAAGTACATACATATCTTTGATTATATATCATTCTTTTAGTCTGTTCTTTCGTTGAGTCTGTTATAAAATCAGCTTCACGCTGTATCCCGCACACAGCAGGGTAGGCAGAGAGAACCTAGTGTTAAGAGTGTCTCAACACTGTTCCCCACTTTCCGCAAAGTTCTGGAGGCATGGCGTGTTGAGTGGCGGAAATGAACGCCGCGCTTTGCCTCGACACCAGAGCGAAGAAATAAAAATATAAATTTAAATAAATATTTCATTTCCTCAAGTGGGAATCGAACCCACAACCAGTCGATTTTACAGTCACATTTTGTGCCCCTGCGCCAAGACTGCCCTCAGTCTGTTATGATATTATAAATGATTAATATACTTAAATTTGCAAAAGTATAGGGGTGTATTAAGAGTATAAAGAGTACAGGGTGTTCCGCTCTTTAAATAAACACAATACATATAAATATTATTTTTAACGCATTTTACGAAAGCAATATATATTAATAAAATTCTAGAAATATTTTTCATTGGGAAATTAAACATATATACTAAATCCCGTTGCAATGTACAATTATATGTGCAATTGAAAAAATTCTATTTTAGATTTGTATGGCATAATCTAATATAATTTAACTAAACACTAAATAATTAGAGTCGTTTATTATTTATTATTTATATTTTAAAAAATTTAAATATAAATGACTAATAAATAGCAAACAAAAAATCCATAGTAGAGACCATTTACTCTTAAACTTTACTTACGAACACATACAAATTACAGTAATTACAATAACACGCAGTTGTCACTTGTCACTCAGAACGTCACAGCAAAAAATAGCATCTGCAAACAAATATTATAACAAATAATAAAAAAAAATACAATAATAAATCGCCTTTGAAAAGGAAACAAGTTTGACTAAAATCGACATTAGACGATTTTGATTTGTCTGTTCTTAGAAATACTATTATGTCATTTTATTTAGGATTCAATGGGACGGCAACATTTTATCCGAAAATAAAAACTGTTTTGACGTCAGTATAAAAGCTCCCCGATTAATTTTATGATTATTTTTAAACTAGATGGTCCAAGTGAAAATTCCATCAATGAAGGAAGCATTTGCTTATCTCACCTCATTTATAAAATTTTTGATACCATATTTCATTTTCATGACAAATAATATGTAAACAATAATAGAATATTTAATATATTACATTCACTGGTGCAATTAAGTTTCGTAAAGAATATACGAAAAAATAAGTTTCTATTATACAAAAATACTTACGCAATAAAATTTTAAAAATCTTAAAACATTTATTGTTAAACATATCATTAATTAAGTACCCCTTTAAAATATTTTCTCATGTTAACTTCGTGAGAAATAGGTCAAATAGGTACATACATACATACCTTATTTTCATATTGTTTTAAAGTTGGAAAATAATGTATGGCGAAACAATAATGTTTAAAATAAACTTTATATATATAGAGATCTTTACATTTAAATAATATTTAATTAAAGCATAAAAAAAATCCATGTGTAACTTACCCAATACAACTCAGGTATTATTTTTCGAATGTTCTAGTCTTCGCTGTCATAATTATCTAATTTCTGTCGGGATATTGCGTGTGAATGTACGTGACAGCACGTGTTATTACGTGAAAATTAACGTGAACGTACGGCCGTAACTTACCAAGGTACCTAGGTACGTCGTGGATATTACCAAAATGGACTCTCTCTCTCATAAAAACGTTTTATTGTTTAATGTTTCCTAATCTTAGCGCGAACGCTGTTTTCGTTGCATTTGGTATATCTTTGTCTGGTGTATAGATTTATAATGATTGATGTTAATACTTGCAGATAATGCAAAGCAATAAACTGTGATTGCATTATAAAATATAAAAAAGTTTTTTAGTATAGTTAGTGACAAGTTTGAGGCGTCGTAGTGCCATGGGACAGATTCTGACTGTAAATGCGAGGGTTATGGGTTCGATTCCTACTCGGTGAAATGAATTAAATTTTTGTGAACTTTATCGGTCTTCGGGGTCTCTCTGGCTAAATAAAAAGCAATATCAAATATTTTTAATATTTTAAAGTGTTATTCCACACTTAGGAAAAAAAATACTTATTTAGAAAACGTATAAAAATTTGAACGTAGCGGGATTTGAACCCGCGCCTCCTGGAAACCGACCAGCCCTCTCTGAGCACTAGGCCATACGAACGTATGGCCTAGTGTATGTACGATACGTTTTATATACGTTTTCTAAATAAGTAAATTTTAGATGTTCTGACAACATAATATGGTAAAGAGTATGTTTACTTATTACTTTATATTCCCGATCCGAATTTAAATGATTTTTCTCATCCAGATTTTTTTTTTCGAAATTAACATCTAAATTAAAAAAACAGTAAAAATAAAAAAAATATCCATTCGAGTTCCAGCTTCGATCAATTATACACGTATAATTGGTCGAAGAGTTCCAGGCGTAATTACTCGAATAATAAATAACATGTATTGCACGTTACTGAAAAGAATATAAAATGAAGAAATATATTTTTCTTTATAATATAGGTTATTATATTACCTATTCTAAAATCTGTGAAATACTGTCACATGTGGTCCCGTTCTCTATTAGAATGTTGTGAAGGATATCCGCTAACCTAAAACTTAACACACCTAAAAAGATTTGCTAAGAGCTTACCTACTACCTACAGAATATAGATGAAGTGTACATATTACTAATTTAAAGATACAAGATCAATAATAGTTATAATAATCTATTTAAATATATAACTATAATATAAATATCTATAAAACGTTTCGCAGGTGTTCAAATAAAAGATAAAAAAAAAACTTTTAAGGAATTAGAGGAAGGGATCTATTTTTTTTATTTAGAATCTAAAAGAAAAATATTTTTTATTTATTATAATAATATTTTAGAATCTCTAAAATATATCTTTATTGTATTATTATTATTATAAAAATCATTGAAATTTTTCAATCAATTCTAAAGTACCGCTTTCTATTACGATTTGTTTACTAATCTGTGTTTTGTAATGTAAATAGTTAACCTTCAACACCAGCTAGCTGAACAATTAGTACTGTCGCAAGGTTTATTTATTTTGTTAAAAAAGCATTAAAAAACTGTATCATCACTGTATAATTAAAAAGTGAATAGAATTATGAAAAAATCTGTGAGCTAGACGAACTCGAAAGTTAATATAAGTTCAAAGTAGTATTCATGTTCCTACTAATAGAAATAGATGCACTCGTTGCGTGTGAAATATGTCGTATTCAAAACTAGTTTTAGATTTAATGTGCAGTTTTATAGTAGCTAAGTTTGTTATGTATATACATTTTAAGAAACTCGCTTGACTACATTAAATAAAACATTGCG
The DNA here is from genome assembly GCA_021202915.1 of Heliconius himera. NCBI lineage: Eukaryota > Metazoa > Arthropoda > Insecta > Lepidoptera > Nymphalidae > Heliconius > Heliconius himera. The sequence continues at coordinate 305,432 of JAJHJA010000569.1, forward strand.
TGTTGAGTGTCGGAACTCAACCTTTTTACCTCGCCGCCAGGGCGAAGAAATGAATATAATAAATTAAATTTCTCCGAGTGAGAATCACACCCACAACCTTTCGCTTTTTAAGTTACTCACTGGCCCCGATAGAATGGCTATAGTATATTTTTTGTTTTACACAAGTACCTACCTTTGTCAATTTCGCAGAAAGGATGTAAAAATCACAAATAAAATACCTACATATATATATATATATATATATATATATATATATATATATATATATACACATCTGTGCGATTATATTTGCGTTTTTAAACTTGGATTACGCAAATGTTACACGAATTGCATAATGAACTAACGACTGCCTTAATATATCGTCACGCTGTATTGTATTTGTAACTCGTTTATGTAATGGTTACCGAAAATATACAAGTGTATTGGGTACAATTGGCATAAGTTACATGTCTACTCAAGGACACAGAAATTTATCTAATAAGTACCTATTATTTTATATTTAATACAAATCCTTATTTTCTCTTTCATCCAGATAGAGCTATATCTATTAGAATCACGGTGTATCCCGCACACAGCAGAGTAGGCAGAGGGAACCTAGTGTTAAGACACTTCGTTCTCCAATTTTCACCGAATTCTGGAGGAATTGTGTGTTGAGTGGTGGAACTCAACGCCCCGCTTTGCCCCGACATCAAAGCGAAGAAATGGAAATATAAATTTAAATAAATATTTCAGAAAGATGAATGCGACCAATTATTTTTTTACTTAAATATAATTTAGTATAAACACAGACACAATATTCGGAGTTGGTTAGTGTAGACTTTCTCCATTTAACTACAACGAGAATAACATTTTTTATCGTCATCTACTTTACTGGTGCTCAACAAAAAGCTGGTGCTTTATTCGATGTCAAAAAAAAAACATTATAATGCCTATTGTTAGTGTGACTTGAATTGAAATAGATTTTAATCCAATCAAAGATCTAATACACATATCATCTACATATATTCATAGAATTACATAATTTTTAAGGTAATAAAGCATCTCAAATGGTATACCATATATCTGTCTGCCATAAAGTAACAGACTCGTCGATGTTTTGTCTATTTAATAGGTACTATTAAACACATGAGTAGATTACTTCCATATTCAATGATAATGATATGTAAATCATTAAAAATTAAACCAATCCTTATAAATTAAAATGGATACCAAGCTTAATCTACAATACATTTCAACAGGTCTCCAGCGCTATCCTAAATTACTAAGCGAATTAGAACATGAATTTAGACGAGTCGTACCTCCTGAGCTGATATCGTCAGATGAAGAGATATCAAACAAGGTCACGGATTTCATACGCGCTTTCTACTTCCAGCAACGACCAGTTGACATGAGAAACATTGACAGTCTCATTGATGTAAGCTATTTTATGTGATTTTTATATTTAGCACAGACGTTTACATAAAACTTTAAATATGCTTATATGGCGCATTAAATATGCTTATGTCTCGTATACGTACCTTATACTATACGGCCGATTTATGGAGAAAGTTCTGAATTGATCCTATTTCCTTTCGAATTTTTACTCAAAATACTTCGTTTTTAGTGACGAAATTTAACGAAACATCCGTATCTGTGAATCACACTTTTATAGCTTTATTTGTCGTTCATTATGGTTTTGTTGTTTTGTATTGGAGATGTTTATCTCTATCTTTGTTATACAATATTACTTTGAATATGTTAAAATATTTAAATATTTTTCGTCACAAAACATCGATATAGTCTTTTTGTATATCTATGGTTTTTTTTTTAAATACAATTATGATGTTATCATTATTATGTTCACGCCGTCTCTTTGTTATAAATATATTTTGAATCTGTTTAAGTAATAATTCTATATTTTTCTTGTTTCGGCCTTTCGGGCTTATTAATATATTCGAAATATAAAATAAACCTATGTATATGCTATGTAAAATAACTTATAACTCCTTCCTCAATTTACAGTTGTTCACAGACGTAATGTTCTTGAGGCCAGCATTAGAAACGTTAAGATTACAGGCACAAACGAACAGGACAAGCCCGACATATCTCTATAGATTTGGTTTTGATGGTGCCCTTGGCCTCTTTAAGCGGATGCTGGGTATTACACATCCGGGAGTTTGTCACGGCGACGAAATGGGATATCTTTTCTACTTCTCTAGAATAAACTACAGATTAGACGATGATTCCCCAGAATCGGCGGTATCCAAAAAAATGGTACAAATGTGGACCAATTTCGCTAAAACTGGGTAAGCCGACGGAAACAACCGTGAATTTTTTATCATTTTTTATATTTTTGATAATTTCAATAAATCATTCAAGTGATATGCTTGTTTTCTCTGATCTGATACTTATCTATAAATATGAATTGCTTTAAAATTTTATCAATGCTTTGCTTTAAAAATTTTTTACTTGTTTTGATTTGTTACAAACATTATTAAACATTTACAGAAACCCGACGCCTCCAATAGACTACGAGTCTGTAGTCAACTTTAAATGGCTGCCCGTCAATGATACAACCCATGTAAACTATCTTGACATCACTGGAAACTTCACTCTTCGATCTGACCCTGAATCTAAAAGAGTACGCTTCTGGGACTGGCTTTATGAGAATTATGCCAATAACTCTAAAAATATGAGTATGTCAGATCCTATGACATCAACTGGCCAGCCTGCCATATCTCAACATGCCAGTGACATTTAGTGCTGTGAAATTTATAAGAACAGTGTATTTAACAGTAGTAATTAAGCTTATGTTGTGCGTGATATACCTAAAGTTTACTAGAAAGTACCTGCTTGTTATAAAATGAGATTGACTTCCAATTACCAATCCGACGGTTAAGATAAGAGTTGTTTTTTGTAAATACAAATAATTTAAAATAATAAAAATTAAGTATTTAAAAGGCTTGTATCTCTTCCAGTTTATTATTTATAATGTCCTTGTGGCGAAGTTAACTAATTCAATTTAAAGAAAACAAAGGCTTATATCACCTCAGTTAATTAAGTGAAAGCTAAAACAATAACTATAAACATTGCTGCTTTAAATTACCATAAATAATAAACTATTATTAAATATCAGCTTCATGATGACTTTTTATAACATTAAACATTTTGTTAGTTTGAAAACTAAGTATGTTTCCCGGTTCTTCCTAATTTCAAAAACAATCGAACATAATCAGCTTCACGCTGTATCCCACACCCAGCAAGGTAGGCAGAAGGAACCTAGTGTTAAGACACACCGTTTCCCACTTTCCGCTGAGTTCTGGAGGCATTGCGTGTTGAGTGGCAGAACTCAACGCCGTGCTTTGCTTCGACACCAGAGCGAAGAAATGAAAATATAAATGTTAATAAATATTTCATTTACTCGAGTGGGGATCGAACCTACAACCAGTCGATTTTACAGTTACACTTTGTACCCCTGATCCACAACTGGCCTCATTGATTGCTTAGACTTAGATCTTAGGGCCCACAGACCTACAACATTTTAGCAATGCTGAAATTTTGAGAATTTGTAGTCTAATATGAAATTAAGACAGTATGCGTACTTACTAATTTGAAACCTAGTGTTAAGACACTCCGTTCCCCACTTTGTGCCGAATTTTTCGAGGAATTACGTGTTGAGTGGTGTAACTCAATGCAGGACTTTTGCCTTGGTGGCAAAACAAAAAAATAAAAATATTCATAAATAATAATTCAATCTCCCAAGTGGGAATCGAACCCACAGCCGTTTGGTTAAAGTCACGCCCTTGAGCCTCTGCGCCACGGCCTCTATAAATGATATCAATGGACATTTAGATTTTTTAATAGAATCCATATCGTATAAATTGAAATATAAATTGAGACAATTTGTTCCATTTTCACTCGAAAAGTATACGTTTTCGTGTTATAATGGCGTCAAATATACTCAAAGCAGGGAATAAGTTTGTCCCGCCTCCAAAGAATATTTTTCACTGGAAATCTCCGTAAGTATAAAATTTTACAATGAAGAGATTAGTGGTTGCCAATTACTTTCAAAGAGCATGAGAATGTGTTAAATAAATAGATTTATCTAATGACTTCTAGTAATTAAACAATAACTAAAAGCAATAAAAAACACAAGATAATCGTTCGTAATTTAAGGGACGACTACACCACCACCGCCAAAAAAATTAAATTTTTAATAGTATTATTTATTTCACTAATATATTTATTATATTGTACATATTAAATATTATTTAAAATTCTCTAAATATACTAGCAAAAATGTATTGCGTTATGTGGATCTCACCCTGTTATCCCTATCACATTTACAATACGTTGGAGTTTTTGTATCTAAGCTCTTGGGACCCATCGTGTTTTATCTAAGTAGACAAGCAAAAATTTAAACGACCATTTAAAATTTTTGAATAGAGTCCCATAAAATGACTTTTTTTTCTGACTCTTCTTTTATAGAAAAAAATTACATGATAGGTAAGTGGCATTTAAACCTACGACCAGCGTCATAGTTACACATAGCGTCTTCAAATTTGTAAGAATATATAGCTAAGCGTGATCCCCTCTAATAACATAATATTTTACATTTAAAAATTTCTTTTAGATACGTTAATAGGGTAAACTATAGTATTCTTGATTTTGTTGGTAATACTCCACTCATCAAGCTCAATAAAATACCTAATGATTATGGGCTTTCTTGTGAAATATGTAAGTAATATACATAGAAATAAACAATCTATATTAATGTTGAAATCTTTATATTAGTAGACGTTTTTATAATTTTTTTTTTATACTTAAGATGCAAAGTGTGAATTCATGAATCCAACGGGTTCTATAAAAGATCGCGTGGCTCTGGCGATGGTAGAAGATGCAAAAAGTGAAAAATATTTTAAAGATGACGCCGGTTTTGTAGATCCTACCTCTGGAAATACCGGGATAAGTCTTGCCCTTCAAGCTACACTAAAAGGTAAACTTCCACTATTACAATTCAAACCTTTGTTGTTCATTGGTTCTTCGTTTCGTTTATGGACCTAAATTAATTGAAATGTAATCTCTGAAGTTTTTATGCATAAATCTGTGTAATTTATTTTTGTGTAGTATTTTTTGGTTAACCATTTTTTTCTAAATGTCTTTAGAAACCATAGCAATATGAATAATTTCTAAAAAAATATTTCAAAATCATACTCAAAAGCTGAAAATAATGTGAAAATTTTAGATAGAAAGTGCTATATAGTAACCAAAGAAGGAAAATATTCAGAGAAAATTAACACTATGAAATTATTAGGAGCAGAAGTCATGCAAACTAAAAATTGTATACAAATGTCTAGAAAAATAAAGGAGTCAAGTCGCGATAATTTGGTTATAATGGATGAAGTAAGTATTGTAATAAATGTAGGTATGTAAAACATCGCCCGTTTATTTTAAAATCTTGATTTGCATTAATATTTAATTACAATTATATATTTTTAGGACAGTTCAAATTAATTACGTTGCTTTTTAGGGTTCCGTACCTTTATAAGGAAAAAATTAACACTTATAAGATCACTTCGTTGTCCGTCCGTCCATCTGCCTGTCTGCCTGTCAAGGTTTGGAAATATCAAATTCAAACCACATACTCAGATCTACGGCCCCATAATTTTCTGATAAAAAATATATTTCTATATTTACTTACAAAATATATGGCGTTTATATTGCTAAAAATGCAAATTTCGACACTTTCAAGGGAATCAAAATTCATAAGGTAGTTCCAGTTGACCTAGAATTATGAAATTTGGCAGCAGCATCTACAGGTGGTACTAGTTCAGGAAAAATCCTAATTAAAGCCACTAGTTCAAGTGATGTATTAAATGAAAGGGCTCTGGCAAAGCTAAACCTGAATTTCAGAAAAAGCTCAAGACCTCCATTTTTTCACGGAAACCTCGGTGTATGAGCTCGACTCGCCATTGTCCTTTTTTTTTCTAAATCAATATAATTGCCGAATTATAGTATACCATATTTTTTGTATGTAACAGTTATTGAAATCATTATTTTAGTTCGAAAACCGCGTGAAGCCCGAGACGCATTATTATACTACAGGAGATGAAATTGTAAGAGCATTAGGCACAATAGACATGTTAGTGCTGGGAGCTGGTACCGGAGCAACTGTTGCCGGTGCTGGTCACCGGATAAAGGAAATGTGTCCTGAATGCCTTATAGTAATCAGTGAACCTGATGGATCTACTATGTTCAATACAAATGGAAAAAATCATTCGTATTTAGTAAGCTATTACGGTTATGGATATTAATACCTATATAAACAATTTATATTTTTTTTAATTTCTGTGATTAATTAACTTTATCGATTGAGATTAACAATTGTAGTTGATACCATAATTAAGTTTTATTAATATACCCAATATTAGATTATATTTCTCTAAACTGATAAAATTGGCTGATGTGGCGGTAAGGTTCTTGAGTGGCGCTACGCTCGGTATTCAGGCCCTCCACCAGGTGGACCGACGATTTAGTCAAGGTCTAAGTCGGCGTAGAATTCCAAGGGGGAAAGCTTATGTATTGACATGGACGCCCATCGGGGTGTAAGAAGAAAGGGAGCAAGGATCACTCCTTGCCCTCTACAGAATAGTCTGGTGCCCACCCTAGAAATTTAACTAACAAAAAAATTGCTCCGAAAAATTAAAAAAAACAACGTTTACACAAACATATTTGTTTAAAGCTAAAGTCTGGGTCAGCTCTCCCCCAGAAAATATCATTCGATACGCTAATGCATATGTTCAACAGTAGGCGACGAAAGGTTGATATGATGATGAAATTAATAAATATACACATTTTACATAGGTAGAAGGTATCGGAGGATCAACAGTACCTCTCATTTTGGACAAATCTCTAGTCGATGGTTATGAAGTCATTTCGGATAAAGAGGCATTCTTAATGGCACGAGAAATAATTAAAAAGGAAGGACTCCTGTGCGGTACATTATTTATTAACTCTAAACATCTGCGAAATATGCCAACGTGAGCAGAAAGTGTTCCGTATTAATACTCTGCTTTCCACTTTCTCATATTGTGTTTTCAGTCGCAGAGCTTAACAAGTAAAAGTATATATGAATATACTATCATTCCCCGTAGAAGGAAGAACGACTCACCAATTATGCGTTATTTTGTTAAAAATAGTCGAATATTGTGATAATGACGTATTATAAACAGAAAATCAACGACCGTTCTAAAAGAAATATAAAACAAACAAAGACAGTGCTGTCTTCTGTATGTCTAATAAAAAAATCCGGCGGGAAGAAAATTACATGTTATATGTTAATTTCATGAATATTAAAATGTCATTCACAAAACCATACATTGATAGGTAATGTTACGATACACAAAATATATTTCATAAATAATTAAAAATATTATATAACTTTATATAAAATAACTAGGGGGAAGCAGTGGAGCAGCGATGGCAGCTGCAATCAAGTCAATTAAAAAAAACAATATAGGTGATGGCCAAAAAGTTGTTGTAGTTTTGCCAGATGGTATACGCAATTATATGACCAAATTTGTTTGTGAACAATGGATGGAAGCACATTTGTTTATGGATCCTCCTCAGCAGTCTATGAGGTAAACATTATCTTCTATAGTTAATTGCGGTTTGTTCCTTAACGTATCTTCTACGTAAAATTAGATAAACTGTTAAACATGCTGCTTGTTTTCTTCTTCAACAAAAATTCAGACCTTTTTTACCTTACAGATGGTGGGGTAACCCGATAACAGAACTAAAATTAAGTCGTCAGTTTCCTGTAGTAAATATAGCAGAAACCTGCACCCAAGCAATAAAAAAAATGAAGGATAAAAATTTTGCTATTGTTACGAACGACGAAGGGTAAGAGATATTTGCTTTCATAATGAACTTACCTACTTCTATTTTAACTTTTCTTTTCTAAACTTTTCTAAAATCACTTTATTTAAATTAGTTAATATATATAAAGTTATATTTCATTTTAACAACACATTATTATAGAGACAAACTTAAGTTATTATTTACACTGACTTGATATTTTAGCTTATTTGTTGGCGCAATTTCTAAAGACAGTATTCGTCATGAAGCTACTAATCCCATAAAACTTCCAAATTCTCACTCGGAACGCTTGAACTTTGAGGATCAGGTTGCTGAACACTTGATAAGAGACTGTTATACCTTAGCTGTAAATGGGGAGAAAGGAGTGCCAACTATCGGTCTTCTATCAAGGATCTTAGATATAACTCGTTTTGTAGTTATCGGCAACAATATCACTTCCACTAATAATTCTGGTAATTATTATTATTGACCATTGAGGCCAGTCGTGGCACAGGGGTACAAAGTGTGACTATGAAATCGACTGATTGTGGGTACGATCCCCACTCGAAGAGATGAAATGTTTATATAAATTTATATTTCCATTTCTTCGCTCTGGTGTCGAGGCAAAGCGCAGCGTTGAGTTCCGCCACTCAACAAGCAATGCCTCCAGAATTCGGTGGAAAGTGGGCAACGGAGTGTCTTAACACTAGATTCCCTCTGCCTACCCTGCTGTGTACGAGAAACAGTTGTATTACATAAATTAGCCACCTTTAAAATTTAAGACACACATACAGAATAAAGTTTGATTTTACAATCATCGTGCTTTCAGTCAGATATTATTTCGTTTCGCGGTGATTTCGAGTAATTTTAACATTTTTTAAATCGATTGTAAAGTTAGTAGATTAGAAAACATTCCTAAGCTAAGTAAAAAATCAAACAATAAAAAATATGCTCATTTACATAAAATAAAATTCTTTCGTTACTGAAAAACCGCACAGTCAAAACTGCCAAGTTAATAAAAATGCAGAAATTTGAATATTGAAAGAGGCGATCTAGGCGATCACTAAGTAAATACTCTAAAGTCCTATGGGGAGTAAGAAAAGAAACTTTATATTTTATAGTTCATGCAAACGATGATGATATTATAAAATCCTTAAATAAGTACTTATATAATATTTCAGGTTATTTTCGAGCGGAAAACGTGGCAACGGGAGATGATATCCTTGATTATATTTTTAGCCACCATGAAGGATGTGTCACGATATAGATATCAATGAATGACTAACGACTATATATGACTATATCGACAAAATATTATAAACAATAAATTTATATTTGCATGTATTTTTTGTATTATTCTTATACAAAACTATATCCAACTAACCCCTGTTTTATCCGTTGAACTTCTTAGTTTAATGGAGCTTTTTAATTATTTTCTATTGTATTTGCTGTAGCCACACTCGTTAAATCTTCAGATTTGTCGACCAAAAATATAGATATAATATTATATTGATTCGGGTCTTAAGACGTCATCCATTTTTTTTTTAATTATATACTTTTCCTCTATGTAAGAAGAAATATGATTTTGATTTTGTCGGCCGCTATTTAATATAATTATTTTATAACTAAAGCCTATGTTAGTGTTAGTTTCCTTAAAAATCTATAGAAAACGTTATCCAAAAGTCCAAGGACATAAGTCTCATCTCATCTCAGAAGAAAAAAAAGTCAAGTATATTTTATTCTTCTCAGTCGTTACGCTCTTGACAGAGCGGTCGTGGCCATCATGTAGTCCCGTTTTTGGCTTTCGTTATTCTTGCCACAGTTTCAAGCCATTTCTTTCTATTGGTCGCCATTCTAGTGCAGTCATGCAATTTACCTCCCACAGCTGATTTTACTTGATCAGTCCATCGCATGGGTGATCTACCTCTTGGTCTGGTACCATCTACTCTGCCTTGCACCACGAGCCGCTCTATGGAGTCGTTTCCTTTTCTGGAGATGTGACCGAAGAACTTAAGCATGCGGGTTTCTACAAGAGCTGATAGTCGCTCTTTGGTGCCAAGTTCTTGGAGTATGGACACATTGGAACGGAATTCTGTCCACGATATCCCGAGCATCTTTCTCCAGCACCATATCTCCAGGGCATCGACTTTTTTCTTTTCCGTTTCCCGCAAGGTCCATGTCTCAGCGGCATACAGGAAAATAGGAAAAACAAGTGTTCGAACTAGTCGCATTTTAGTATGTATTTAGTATTATGTACCATAAAAAAAGTTAATATGTAAAATGTTAAATGCTTTCTCTATTATTAAAATATTTTATTAACCTACAGCACAAATATACAGAAATAGCTTTCTCATCTACGCAACATACTGATGCGGAGTCAAATAAAGTTTTTGTAAAAAAATTAAAGTTTCTCTAGTTTTTTAGTTTAAAAATTAAACAATATCTACAATTATAGTAATCTTATCTTTAATCGACTTCTTTTTAGGGTTATATACCTTTTAAGGGAAAAAGCCCTATAAGATCTTTGTTGTCCGTCTGTTTGTCGGTCAAGAGAGTTTTTCTCAGGAATGCTTGGAAATATCGAGTTGAAATTCAAACCCCACATCCCCATGATTTCCTGAAAAAGACGTATTTCTATATTTACTTAAAAAATGATATAACCGTTTATATCGCAAAAAACCCACATTTTGACACTACAATAGGAATCAAAATTTCCATTAACGATTTCTTACTACTATCTACTACTAGTACTGCCTCTTGTAGTGCCCCGGATTCTTGCAAACCGAACTTACTGTATCTTGTCCTCTGATGTAGTGGGTCATCGTTGAGACTTCAAAATTTTAAAGAGGCCCAAGTTGCAAAAACTTTCCAACCACAAATTAGTTTGTATTTCAATGTTTTTATATTTGAATATCCTCGCGATTCATTCTATGAGCTCACATAAAAACTATATCAAACAAGTAGAAACTTATTAGCCGTAGCTGTAGTGCATGTGTATACAAACTAGCTTATCATACATTGGTCAAACATTGAAAAACATCGGTATTAAGGTGAAGGAACTCATTTCTAATATCACGAATGGATAGATATGTATGGAAGTCAACTGCGTGTGGGCACATAGTGGGTAGTGGGTCAAACTATAACATCAGGTTTGAAACCCCACATGCTGTCTAGATAAAATATATAGATCCCTAGAATAATATTATTTAGATTATTATATATTCTAATTATAATCAGCGTTGCCAGATGTCACGATTTTTGCGGGACGTCCAGTTTTCTAACCCAAAAATCGTGGGACAAGAATTGTCCTGCTTTTCACGAATTATTCCACGTACTGTGATCTTCTTTTACTACTTTAATATTTTAATAAGTTACGAATAATTTTATAAATATAAATAAGTACTTTCGTAAGTTACGTGTTATTATTCTGATGACTTAACTGTCTTACAAAAATTGTAAGCCAAAACAATACCATTAATAAGCATAGTGACTTTTTTCTATTAAAAGAAATATATATATAACTAGCGGACCCGGACGCGGCTTCGCCCGCTTAAACTTTACGAATGCTTATAGATATATTTAGGAAATTGTTTGTGAAAATATGTAACTAATTTAAATAAAAAAAATATAAGTAAACGTAACCATAGTAAAATATTAATAAATAAACTAAACAAAACCAGCTACATTATTAATAATTTTATCTCTTTCTGTCTTTCTATTTTCCCGAGCTAATATCCAGAATAACTGAACTAATTTTTAAGGGACTTTCAGTGATCGATTTTACTGATTTACCCGGGAAAAATCTTTTTACTCGTTTTCCTTGCGCGCGTACATAGATACTATATGAAATAACTAAAGTCCTTTCTACATTAAATATGATAAGTTTTGCGAGCAATATCTGTATGTCTGTGTACTTTTGTTTCTGACAGTTAGCTCGTTGACAGGTTTTGAGTTTCATATTCAAGTTGCTGTCAAATGCTTCACGCCGCCGCATGTACTTGTTTACCTTAAAAGTTTTTTATTTCCGTCTATATTATATTATTATATATTGTATACGGCCTTCACTCTGCTTTAGTTATCAAAACGTTATGAGATAAGAGTGTTTTTTTAATGTAAGTCTGTTACGCTTAGAGAATTCAGTTAACTTCAGTGTTATACAATTACCGCGTGAGAATTGACGTGTGAGTTAATAAGTTCGTGATTCGCTTATTTACGAATCGAAGCTACTTAACTTTAATAATCTCATTATAAATTGCATTTCAATGTAGACCCTGCTTCATAACGGTCAACCCTAATGTAATTTATCAATAGTTCAAGTTTTTTATTTTAATCTAAAAACTTTTCTTTTTCAGAATTTTTATATTATTTTTTTTGAATAAATATAATTTTACTAACGTTATTCAAAATGGATAATGGTACTTCATCGACGTTCCCAAATCTCAAAGAATTGCCTCACATTGTTAGGGCATTGTAAGTAACTTTAAAATTTTATTTTTTACTTCTATATAGTAATATTGTGACGAACGGAGTGTCCTTATTTTCCTGTGCGTACTCTGCTGTGTGCGGTATATAGCGTGAAGCAATTTTTTTATTTTATAAAGTAATATAGAAGTAAAAATAAAAAAAATATATATTTTTGTCAAAAGAATGTTTTTTATAAAAATATAAAGTAACATAAAATATTTCAGAGATAGAAATCAAAAAGTTAATGAAAGTATATTAAAAGTTATTGGTAATACACCTTTAGTAAAACTTTCGAAAATACCAAAACAAGAGGGCTTAGAGTGTGACGTTTGTAAGTATCCTTTTTATCATTTTATAACAATATATTAACATAAAATTTTATTTCCCTTACAATGTAAAAAATTACTAAAAGTAAAAATTAACTGAAAAGTTCCAATTTGCTTTTAGATGCCAAATGTGAATTTTTGAACCCAGGAGGTTCTGTTAAAGACCGCATTGCCTACAGGATGGTATTAGATGCTGAAGAAAAGGGAATTCTAAAGCAAGGCATATCTGTTATTATAGAACCAACATCTGGAAATACTGGAATTGGCTTGGCACTTGCTGCAGCTTGTAGAGGTATCTTTATTTTTTTATATAATATTATAATGTGGCCGTTCTGGCACAAAGTTAATATAATGAATTATTTTAATATTTTTAATCTGCTAACAAAAAGTGTAGTGTTGTGTCCCACTGTGCAACACGCAATATATTGAAAATTAAGAAAAGTGTGAAGAATAGAGAGTCTTAATACTAGATACCTACCTTGTCCTACCTGTGTCTTAATACTAGACCAGTAAAAATGCTGTCCAGCATGAAACATTTTTTTTTCTTGTAGGATATAGATGCATAATAGTGCTACCAGAGAAAATGTCAGATGAAAAAGTGAATACTCTAAAAGCTTTGGGTGCAGAAATTGTGAGAACACCGACTGAAGCTCCGTCACATTCACCTGAAAGTAACATCGGAGTCGCCAATCGTCTGGTGAAAGAAATTCCTAATGCTGTATTATTGGACCAGGTGATCTTTGCAGAATTTATTCTAATAATATACTGTGCTTTTAAGTTTTCTCATTATCTAACTATTTTTTTAATTATTTATGTATGTATAAAAAACAAAACACAACTTCGCAGCTAAGTTTTATTGTATTAATCTTATTTTGGTTGTCTTTAGACATTGAGTAATTATTAAGTGTTTTAAATTATTTGGATGTTGTTTTATATTAATTTTATGATTAATCGAATTTCTAAAATTCTGATGAATATGACATGTCATTACTGAGTATTTTTCTTAAATATGAAACTATTGTGTGTCAGTATTTGAGTGTACCATCAAAAATACATTCCTTTAGGACTAGAAACAAATGTTTAGTTTTCAATATTTCTTATGATAAAAATATTAGTGGTAGTAAAATGCAAATTTGACGGTGATGATTTAAAACTAATGCTAAATGTAAGTCCCAGTTCAACATCATTTATTGTGTTTAAAATACTGAGTAGTACTTTGTGGATGGTTCAATAACCATCCATTATTTCTAAGTAATTTTATATTAAAGGTACAACAGGATAAAATCCTACTTTTCTATTTATACAATAAATTGCCTTAAAGTAGCTTTTTATCCTGTTGTAAAAAGTAGGTAATAGAACGAGAGATATCGCTTTCTCGTTCGTTTATGTTTTATTTGAATGAAAAGTAAGAGATTGGCAACATTTAGTAGTATTTTTGTAGAAGATTTTTACGTCACCCTCAATACAGTATGGATAAAAATCGTGAAATGAAAATAATAATCCTATGTAAACCATGAAATTGAAATAGGTTGGAAATATTTTATCCTATATAGTATATGCTGCTCCCATAAAAGGAGCGCAGATGCTTCCACCCAGTTTACATGTTATATTAAATACAAGATAATAACTTCCTTTCCAATATTGACTATAATCAATCCCTAAAGGCATAACTAGAATAACACAAATTGTTATACATCTAAATATAGTATCCTTTGCACATTGAAATGTTAATGTTTTGAATTTAAATATTTTTCTTTATAAACATAGTAACAGATATACAAACAGTGATAGTAGTAACAGTAATGTATAGCTTTCCTGTTTACAAGTTTACATTCTTTTAAAACCAATGTATACAACAATTTTACATTTAAATATTAATATTTTGTTTTTTGTGTATCTACTGTTTATTAAGCGGCGTTGAGTTCTGCCACTCAACACGCAATGCCTCCAGAATTCGGCAGAAAGTGGGGAACGGAGTGTCTTAACACTAGGTTCCCTCTGCCTACCCTGCTGTGTGCGGGATATAGCGTGAAGCTAATTTATTTTTTTATTTACTGTTTATTAATGTACCTACACTGTTATATATGGGTGTTTTATGTCACTCCATTCTCTACTTCCAAGTAACCTGATGCCGTACTTTATCTTAAGCGCGAGTGGGGACTGAACTTATAAACGTTTAATATTTATCAGCATTTACACTCAGGTACTGTCCCACTGCCTCATAACCTCTGTACAAAGCGTAAATAAGTGGATAAGTTGACTTACGTAGATCATTATTATTATCAGGAACACTTCGATCATGGAGTAAATGAATGACTAAATCAATAGATTAATTTTACTGCACAAACAAAATTTTAAACATTAAAAAAATCTTAAGAAAGTATATAAGAAAATTATACACATACATATAAATCGACTTATCGACTCACGGTTGTATAACTGTAAAAGCGATGGTTGAAGGTTCGGTTTCTCTACTCGGGAGAATTAATTATTTAATATTTGCATTTCCCAACTCTGGTTACAAGATAAAACGCGGTGTTGAGTTGCGCCATTCAACACGCAGTGTCTGGTAAATTAGGTGACGTGTGCGTGGGGAACGAAATTTCTTAACACTAGGTTCCCTCTACCTACCTCGTTATAATTGTATCCCACAGCGTCAAACTATGTATACATTTCTATATAAGCATATTAATCTTAGTTAATATTTAAATGACAGTACAATAACCCGTGCAATCCCCTTGCACACTACGACGGCACTGCTGAAGAGATACTTTGGTCCCTCGACGACGACGTGGACATGGTGGTGATAGGCGCGGGCACCTGCGGCACCATCTCGGGCATTGGCCACAAGATAAAGGAGAGGTGTCCTAAATGTGTAATCGTGGGGGTCGACCCCTACGGCTCCATACTAGCGGTGCCGGAGGAACTCAATGTAACTGATGTTGAAATGTATGAAGTAAGTGTTCTATTTCTTTTATAATCGGTTGTGGTGATTGGTGATTATCTATCTATCTGTATATCACATTCTAACTTGTCGTCTAATTTTGCTTGATTATTATATAAACGTCATGTCTCTAATTCCTTACTAGGAAGACCGATTACCTGGAAAATACTTTTAATTCTATTTATATTTAATAGACTTTATAACAAGAAAGTACCTACTTTAAATATATATATTTTTTAGTTCTTAAACAGTAGCTTAGGGGATGTAGTGAAAGTTTTATTTTATATAGTAACAATGTAAGTTTTTTACTATACTAAACTTCTGCCACGTCCACTTTGTTTTCTTTTTTTTCTTTTTTTATTATAATTTGTTTTGTTTCTATAACCGACTATTGTAAGAAAAGAAGATTACCAATCCGACTGTATTTTTTTGCTATTTAAATATTTATTTATTTATTTATACGACCTTCATGTTATATGAGAATGCGTAGAGTAGTTCCAGAGACCGGACACGGATAATTATGAATAAAACATTGATATGCCCTTGCCTATTGATATATCTATATATTATAAGTGTATTATTATGTATTATAAAAATGTTTTTAATTGTTGTCTGTATGTACATGAGAAGTAAGATACATGAGAAAAAGTATTATTGAGGCATTTGTCAATGTATACCAATACCATGATTTTATATTGTTTGTCTTTGAGTTTGTGCACGATAATCTAATCAGAAACGGCTTAACTGATTTAAATGCAGTTTTCACTATTCTAGTTTGGTAAACTTTCCTTGTTTTATTTCAAATCAGTTCATGGATAAAAATATATGCCAATGTAAAATAATAATAATAATAAACTAAGAAGTCACTATAAGTCTGCTGCATATAGTAAATAAATATAAGTATAATAAATAAATAATAGTGAACGGAAAAACCAAATATATTTTTTAAGATTAAAATATGATATTTGTCTAAAAATAAAAATAAAAAACCCAAATGCGATAATAATTATGCAGAACTTTAAAAAAGATTTTTAATAATATTTCAATGCGATCCGATTTAATTCGTAAAAGAGGTGAAGTATTTACCATCAATACATATGTCTGATAGACGTGGATTTTTATTAATGTTGATGAAGTGAGATAATAGACTACATACTAATTTAAAGTAAAAAATAGGTAAATACCAAAATTAGCAAGTATAATTTTTATTTACATATAGGAAATGGTGACGCAAAACACATTTGTATCTAGCGATAATCGGTTTTTGGTGATTAAATTAGACTTACGTTCCTGACGTCATCATTATTATATCATCATTGATAAAATGATCGTCGACGAGGTGCTAAGTTAAGGCTCGGCCTTCCATTGTTAATGTTAATATGTATATTTTATTATTGAAAATTATTAGAATTTTGATGCAAAGAAATCTTTGTAAAAGCTATAGATTGTGTTTCTATTAACTTATAACTATAAAACAAAACATAGTTACCTTCAAGAGTACAATAGGGATATATTTTACTTTTAAAAACAATAAGTGATGATTTCTTTTAATACTAGTACGTATTATATATTTCATATATTTTTAATGCAATCTAGTATTTATTATCTGATTTATCAATCTAATATAATGGTTAATTGTTAACTGACGTGTCAGCGTATTACTGACAAACATCTTTTGTTTTATATACTTAAATTGACAGCCAGCGTCTGATCTCATTCGGGGATTTTTTTGAGCTTAACGCTGTTTACCGCACACAGCCGGGTAGGCAGAAGGAACTCTATCTTTTAAAACACTCTGATGCTACCAAGACACTTCCGTTCCCCATTTTTCGCTGAATTTTGAAGATATTGTGTGTTGAGTTGCGGGTCCCAACACCGCGCTTTGCCTCGCCTCCAGAGCAAGCAAATGAAAATATTAAATATTCCATTTCCTCGAGCTGTAATCGAATTTATAGGTTCCACTTGTTTAGTTTACTGCGCCGCGACGTGCCTCATATCTTAATTTTTTATTTCCTTTTCCGCGCTGTGACATAACAAAGCGCGGTGTTGAATTCCGCTCCTTAAAACTTTTTTACTCTATAAAATATGGGCAAAATGGCAACGGAGTATCACTAAAAATATATCAATATCACGCAGTACGATTCATGAGACTATTAAGATAAATTTTATTTTTATAGCCATGAACTTGTTTCCTTGATATCATGTTACTATGAATTTTGTGTTTTTTGTTTTATAACTTTAGAAAAACTAAATTTTACTGATTACAAGATTATTAGAAAGAAAATATAAAAAAATATCGTTTATTTTAGTTTACTTCTACAAATAATTTGTTGTTTATCTTTGTTGATAGGAAAGATTCTGCATAAAAGAGATTTCGAGCTACAGCTTTTTTATTTAGCATTTTTTATAAATACGTCGACTGCATTATTTTTAAGTATATTAGAACATACATAAATTGCTGTTAATCAGAATTTACAATAAATAATAAGATAAAAAAGCTAATTAAAACTTAATTAATTAAAAAACTAATTAAAAAAAAAACTCAAAGAATATGTGAAAATTCTTGTATAATGTTTTTTAACATTTTTATTAACTTAACCTGTAACTATCAATTTATTTAATTATATATACTTTAGTGTTCACCACAAATGAAAATATAAGCAAAATTAGATCTATCTATATAGTATAATAAGATTTTGATTCTTATTTTGAGTCACTTCTTTTCTTTCGATTTGCTTGTAAATACGCAAATTATAGTGTCCAACGACAATGCGATAGTTTCATTCATCGTTCTCTTTCGATTGAGCAATATGCTGTTGGCTCTACTTGCTTCTACAGCGTCTCCGGACTTAGGTACGAAAAGAGCTAGAGAAACCTTGATTGTAAGAAGAGCTAGAGTACCTTGGCTTATTTTAATACCGTGAAACTGGCGCCCTTACCAAGGCGACCAAGATAACGAGAAAATATTTTCAATATTATTTTTAGCTGTTCTCTTAAAATCAGCTTCACGCTGTATCCCGCACACAGCAGGGTAAGCAGAAGGAACCTAGTGTTAATACATTCCGTTTCTCACTTTCTGCCGAATTTTCCGAGGCATTGCGTATTGAATGGCGGAACTCAACGCCGGGCTTTTGCCTTGGTACCAGAGCGAAGAAATGAAAATATAATTAAACAATTGATCATTCCCTCCAGTGGGGATCGAACCCTCAACCGTAGCGTTACAGTCACACCAAATACTCTAGTTATTTTGGCCTTAAGTAATTTTCCTATTAATTCCTTTTAAACTATTTTCATATTCTTATGTTGTTTCTATTTTCTTACTATGTCTTAGATTGAAGGTATTGGATACGACTTTCTACCTCGCACACTCGACCGAAAGATAATTGACAAATGGGTGAAGACAAACGACAAGACTTCGTTTCAAATGGCGAGACGTCTCATAAAAGAAGAGGGTTTGTTATGTGGTAAGTTAAACGACGATATAATTATTTATTTTTGTTGTAATTTTTTTACATATGTACGTATATACAAAGAATTTATTATCATTTTATATATTTTGTAAATTGCATTTCATCCGGAATGCTTATGTTAAAAATAAATTTAAAGTTATATAATATTATGTATTCTACTACTCACTATAATTTATCTGCCTCCTTATAAAAAGCAAGGAAAATACCTTTAACGTTAATTAAACATAATTACAAAAACACTATAAAAAACCGATATTAACATGAAGTTAACTCATTAACTAGTAACTATAACAAGGCATATAGTACGTAGTAATAGTTTATATATATTACCGGCAATTCGTATTATTTCTGTATTCTATACAACTTCTTAATACTAACTTTAACTATGTAATGACGAAAACGAAACGAAAATTCCTAGAAATTGTACGAAGTACCTGCGGTTCCACTGGCCATGTGTAATAAATAGATCTTTTTTTAATGCAAGTTAGATCAGATTAGAACAATTTAAACTTTAAAAGTAACTAACCTAAACTGCACCTAAAGTCCGCTAAATCTGTAGTACAAATTAAAATTGTAATAAACATCTGCATTAAATACAAGCAAAAACTTCCTTGGTCTCGTCTTATACATACTCGTACATTACCGGATACGTATTTGATATGTTATAGAACACTTAGGCAAAGTATAAAATAAATAATAAAATAACAAAATAAAACTGGTTCATGCTGTATCCTGCACACTGCAGGGTAGGCAGAGGGAACCTAGTTAAGACACTCCGTTCTCTACTTTCTGCCGAATTCTGGAGGTATTGCGTGTTGAGTGGCAGAACTCAACGCCGCGCTTGTCATCCACACCAGAGCGAAGAAATGAAAATAGAAATATAAAATATATTAAAATATGTTTTAGGTATAGTGTCGAGGTATTGTATTGAATACTGATTTATACAGATTGCCGGTAACATATATACATACTGCTCACGTGCTATTTAACATTAACTTAATACATGTAGTGAATTATTCATTCTTGTATCTAGAATCATTCTCATATATTATAAGTATATCAATCTAGTTTAAATTAAGTATTATAATCGTGATTTAGACAAATTAAATTTTCTTAAATATTGTTTATCCCTCATATAACAAGAGAATAGAGAAATGTATAATAAAATTACAATTACATAAGCTTTAGCCTTTATCCAGTATATAACAAGGTAGGCTTCTTCTACTTTCTATTTGTACCTGAATTCGAGACGTTGTGTTGATTTTATCAGAACGTGAAAATGAAAATAATTCATTTTCCCGAGTGAGAATCGAAAATGACGCATCGTCAATCGCATTTGTATTTAATTTTTTTTTAAAAGAATTGACAGAGGGAACCTGGTAACCTAGAGTTATGATACGCCATTTCCATGAACTAAACTAGTGTTTGTAAAGCAGAAAGTGTTCTGCCGTATTCTCAAGGCATTGCGTGTTGAGTGGCGGAACTAGACACCGCACTTTAAGATGTAGACAGTCTTATTCATAAAAAAATAATATTGTTTTTAGGTGGCAGCAGTGGCGCCGCAATGATGGGAGCTGTACATGCAGCGAAGAGTTTGAAAGCGGGGCAGAAGTGCGTCGTGCTACTACCCGACAACATCCGCAACTATATGACCAAGTTCATATCCGACCAATGGATGGAAACTAAAAACTTTATACCTAACCCCAAAAATGATAAATTATGGCAAGTTATTTTGTTAACTA
Organism: Heliconius himera; assembly: GCA_021202915.1. Classification (NCBI taxonomy): domain Eukaryota; kingdom Metazoa; phylum Arthropoda; class Insecta; order Lepidoptera; family Nymphalidae; genus Heliconius; species Heliconius himera. The sequence continues at coordinate 326,214 of JAJHJA010000569.1, forward strand.
TTTTAAGATATACAAATAAAGAAAATGTATAATTAAACTATTGTGGCGGAATGGACCAGCGTCTGATTTTAAACGTGACGGTTGTGTCTTCGATTCCCGCTTGGAGGAATTAAATATTTAATATTTTCATATCTCGTTCTAGTAAAGAGACAAAGAGCAGCGTTAATTCCACCTACTTAAAACGCAATGCTTGAATTCGGTGAAGATGGAGTGTCTTAATAGGCGACGGAGTGTTCTAACACTGGGTATCCATGTTTCGTCTGCTTACCCTGCTATATGCGGGATACAGTGTGAAGTAAAAATTTTAAAAAGATTATATTAGTAAAATTCAACGTGGTTTATTGGAAATAATGTGGATTCCGATGTTAATTCGAGGAAATGAATTATCTTTATATCAATATAGGCGAACAGAGAAGACCGGAGTATTTTAACTCTCTCTCTCTCTCTCTTTACCTCTCTGCCTATCGTCTTACATGTAGCATAAAACATTAACATAGCAAAATAATAGTAGAAAAATATTTATACATAGTATCAAGTATGTCTTGTTGATTGTGTGTTAATGAAAATTTCTATATTGATTTTTAAACAATATCTAAGATCAATTGTATAGTGTTGATAGTAACGCTTTGCTGACACTAAATCATAGTTTGGCCTTGTCAGACATTTTATGTAGCTGTTCAATCATAATTTCAAAACAAATTTTATAGATCTAATCAACAACCTGTTGTTCCTAGATATATAATATTGTATTAAAAACAATCTAGGCAAGATTTTTTTTGCTTCGCGTTGTATCCCGTACATAGCAGGGTAACGAGATGGAACCTGGGAACCTAGTTTTTAGACACTTACACAGTTTCTATTAAGACACGTCTTTTCCCCATTTTCTGCCGAATTCTGGGGACGATGCGTGCTGAGTGGCAGAAGCAAGATATAGAAAAAAAATATTACCCAAAAATTATATTAGCTATATTATATTTTATACCTTTTGTGCCATTTATGAATATATTAATTTCGTATAATAAATGAATAGTCAAAAACAATATTCGAAATACTTAAAAACTATTAACTTGCCCAGATTATATGTAATTAGCAGCATAAATTAAGTAATGTATTTTTAATCTTAAATATTTAATTTATAGCGGACATTTGCAAAAACGCGTACTTAACCTTTCACTTAGAGATAACTCCACTTCATGTTGTAAAATGTAATTTATTTACAATAAATCAACGCAATTTCGTTTTATCAACATTCCACTTGACGTCACGATACGTCATCGGACCTTTTGACATAGTTTCTTAATCTTCACCATATTTGACAATCAATATGTGATAAATTTTATTTTTTCGTACACATTTATTTTGTAACTATTTTTTTTTAATCTGTATATATAAAAGGACATGTTCCTGACTGACTGAGGTAAGATGCACGCACGGCCGTAACCGCTGTGCGTACAAACGTAACATTTGGACAGATGTTTATTTTCGTAATCTAGACATCCACTAAGAAGAGATTTTGAAAAATTTTAACCCTAAAGAGATGAAATAGGAGTTGAAAGTTTGTATGGACTTTTTTTTAAATCGGCACCGATTTTTATAAAATTTCAAATTTAGACTCTTAAAAATATTTCGTTGAACACGTGTTTCATGGTTTTTAGAATTCACCCCCTAAGGGTTCAAATAAGAGGTTGAAAGTTTATATGGAAAAGTCTTTAAATTGCCACCAATTTTTATAAAAAATTAAATTCAAACTTTTAAAAATATTTTATTGAACACGTGTTTCGTGGTTTTCTTAGAATTCACCCCTAAGGGTGCAAATAAGCGGGCGAAGCTGCGCGCGCCCACTAGTATATTATAAAAGACATATTTTTAGCAACATAACTAAATAATTAGGACCAAAACTACGCCCAAGTCTTGAGTCTTTTCGTGTTCAGTGGTGAAACTTAACGCCACACTTTACACTCGTTACCAGAATCTAAGTAATGAAAAAAAAACGAACCCACAACCGTCGCGTTTACAGTCACAAGCGGTTCCTGCAGCCACAAAGCTACAACTTTAAATGCATATTATAATATAATCTAAAATATATTTTACATCTAGGTGGTGGAACAAACCTCTTACCGAAAACGAACATCTCATTCAGAGAATACCAAGCTTATCTAAAAACAGTTCTACGTTAGAAGCCGTCGCCGCACTGCGCTCAAGCAGAGCTCGACTCGTCAGCATTGTAGATGAACAGGGGTGAGTTACACAAATAATTTATTACCGATATATTTATACATTCCTTTATTTACAAAATCAATTATAGTATATATGACATTTTAGACATTTAAGAAGAAAAGCAAAAAAACATTAACAACAAAGGATAAATATCGGGTTCGTTTATAATTTTTATAAACATATTTTAGACAGCCGACCTGCTCGCGGTTTCACCTTCTTGATCTACAAAATTATTACTATTTTCTATTATTTTTGTCAAAATAAAATAAAAAAAAATAACCTAAGATATCATTTTGTCTTGTATCATTATTTACTGTATGAAAAAAATTATATCACCGACTACCGGTAGAAATAATTTATTCTTATCTATGATATCTGTAAGAAACGTTTATAGGTTCTGTATTTATAAACCGTTCTCAACTCTGAGATCTATCTTATGAATGGTCATGAAAATGCCGTTGTCATTTATAAATGACAACGGCATTAGATAAACATTTATCTATAGATAAATGTTTATCTATGTATATATATAATGTCGCTCGTAAGAGCAATCTCAGAACTCAGAGCGATTTATAACTAGGGCCCTATATCTAATAAAACCTATTATTAAAAGGATTGAAATAATATCTTAGAAGTACTTACATAGATGATATATATTTGTTTGTGTTTGATTTGGTCTGCTATAAGATATTTCAGGAGTAACATAATAGACGGAGAGTAAATTCGTGAATCTCGCTCAAAAAACTACATGTTAAGTGTTCGAACTCGATTTATATATGAACATGAAATAACACATCGACAACAATATTGTGTTAAAGTTTTACTTTTCTCATACATATTGTTTAGGATAAATTTCTAAACGTTTTTAATATGTCAATTTTTGACTATTACATTAATCGACAACATGTTTTCTTTATTATTTTCAAAATTTTCTATGATCCCAATTAATTTATCTGGTTTCTTTTAATAAAATATTTTATACTGAAAATATCGTACAATGTTTTCTGTCATATTCACGAGACATTGAAAATATTTCTCTATTATTTCATCTAAATCAAGCCATCATTAGAAATCACTTTTAAAAATCACTAACTAATGTTCTTTTTACTTCTTCTTTTATTTCTGTATACATATATAATTATTATATTTTTAATTAATGCGATGGAAGCTACCGAGGGCGAAAATTTAGTGAGTTGACCACAAATTCTATATTGAGAATGAAATGAAAGCCGCTGTGGTGCAGCAGTAACATATCTGGACTGTTAGACAGCAGTACTGCAGTGCTTTTTTCTTACGCTGCGATTGTCAGTTCGATTCCTATTCGGGGAATTAATGATTTTTTTATCTTCGCACTGGTAACTAGGCAAAGCGCGGCGTTAAGTTTCATCATATACATACACTCGTAAAGTATTAAAAATATATATTTTATTTTCTTAAATTTCAGATCAATAGTAGGAGTATTCACATCTGATAACACAAGAAAAAGATTGGCCAATTTGTCCAGCTCTATCGATGAGAATCTTGAAAGCTATATTGTGAAGAAGTTTTCTAAATTGGATCTTTTAAATAAACCTACCTTAGGGGCTTTGTCTCGTACTCTCGATATTGCACCGTACGTCGTTGTCGTGAGGAGTGGTATGTATTTTTTTATTTTAATTACTATTATATATATTAAAAAAAGGATAAATTATATATATAGTTTGAAAAGGATATTATTTATTTTTTGATGAATGATGAACAATATTTTTTTCCTATTTTTTTCTATAATTTCTAATACAAACATAGATAATGTAAAGAAAAATCGAATTTCCACTATGCATCTACATATTTATTTCTTCCATATCGTGTGGAGTGGCTGATGCCAATGCAAATCTTTTACTTTCGACACTTTCCGCCTTATTTTCGAAACATTAGGTGTTTAGTGGCGAAAAAATAAATAAATAATGTTGCTAAATATTAACAAAAATTGTTTTCTTATTTCCAGATACTTCAATTAATGTTGTAAGCCCTCTTGGTATCATCACATCAGAAGATCTATTAATATATGTCACAAGCAGAAACAACCAGCTGAACGGGGGGTACTAATATTTTTAAAACTGAAGGGGTCTACTCATATAATGAATACATTTATTAATTACGCTCAAATATTAACACAAATTAGAGTAGGACTAAATATATCATGAAATATATAAAATGTTATAGGTTAGCCATTATTATATATCGTCGGTTGAATAGAAATGTGGCATAACTAGAAAAAAACTGTTTTTACATATATATTTTTTTATCTTTATCAATTTTGGATAATTTCTAATAGTTTCATATGAATATTATATGAGTGCCTATATAATTTTAAATTTTTATATAAACTTTAAAAAGGTAGAATTATTTTGAGAACTATAAATTTTCTCTAAAAATTGGCGTGTGTTGTGAAATATTGACGTGTAAAATCGACGTGAAAAACAGAGACATTTTTCTATAGTCGATATTATGATAAACTACAAAAGTCAGAAACGACAACTATGTCATCCAGTGTATTCAGCTACTCATTCTATAAAATGTATTTAATTTCAGGCCATTAAATAAAAAAAAAGTGTATTTAATTAAAGAATATTAACGGTGGAGTTGTTTCAACTTAATAATCTTGATTTTCAATTATATTTGATTGTGCCACTACTATTTAACACACGATATTATATTTTATTTATAAATTAGTTGGTTCTATTAATCAAAGGGATACTTTATGCATTAATAAGTATAGTGATTTTATGTACTTAAGAAACCAGATATTGTTAAACCATGTATACAATCTAAAGAAAGCATTTATATTATCTCCATCCCATTCCATGGTGCATTAAAGCAATGTAATTTTAACTAATTATAAAATTTGGTACATATATTGTATATTTTATAACTTTTGACCATAAATAATATTTAATAAAAATAAACATTAAAAACAAATGTTATTTTATTTACTTTAATAATTTTTCTTTAATAAAATTGACGTTGGAGTTTTCATAACTGTTATTGGGATGTCAAGAAAGCCTGCCAATAGAATATAAAAATAAATGCTAATAACTTACACTTTAAATAGTCATAGTCTGAGACTTTGAATTCAAGGAAGGTTGTTGTGCCTTCAATCTCTTCATGGTAATTAATTATTTTCATTTCTCAGCTCTGGTAGACAATGTGTGGTGTCAAAATTAATGAAAAATATTTCGTTCTGGTAGGAACATAGTTCCGGAACATAAGACGATGGATGACTGTTCCGACTTTTATTGAAAATAATAAATTAAATATCGTTAGTTGGTTTGATTTAATTAAAAAGTATAGTTTTGAGAGCAAACTACCGGGATAAAAATTTATAATAAAGTAGTAATATAGCAGCTTGCTCTCAAAAAGTGATCAAGATTTAGTGTAATTACTAAATTCAACATTTTAACAAAATATATTCTAGTTTGTATTGTTTCTATCACGATATTTTAGAATTTTTTTAATCTTGTTTATTTTAATTGGGTTTTTTTTATCAGCTTAACGCGGGATACACCCGCACACAGCTGGGTAGGCAAAGGGGACCTAGAGTTAAGACACTCCGTTCCCCACTTTCTGCTGAATTCTGGAGGCATTGCGTGTTGAGTGTTAGGTTATTTAGTTCCATATTTTCTTATGTATATTTATTACTTGCCTGTACCTACGACTCCATCAATATAATCCAATGGAAATAAATAAGAATTATGTATAGCACATTCTGATATGGTGGATGATGACTCTGACCGAAGGTACAATGGCTTACATCGAAACTATTAACGTAAAGTAATAGGGTATAACTTACAAAAGCCCTCCTCGATAAATAGATATGAAAGATTTTTGTTAATCTAAACCAGTAGCTTAACGTATCTCGTAATATTAGTTTAATTATTAGGTAATTAGTTATTATAAGTAGTTAAGTAAGAATGTGCCTCGACACATCATCATCATCGATTCATCTTAACAAGTGCTTTGATACTAGATTGTAATCAGGGTAAAAAGAGGAAAATACTCAATAGGTTTAGATTAGGGGGTGAGTTTCATACACAATACTGCAAAATCAATGCATAAATTCACATATTTTATGATTGCAATGACTTAAAAGCTTAATTTTTTCTGTGCTCCAACAACTATATATTAGATGTTTATTTTGAGATAAATGGTTTTGACAGATGGACAACAAAGTGTTGCTTAAGGGTTTCGATACTTTTGAAGTACCCTAAAAACTGAACAGGCGAAAATAGGAACATGTTCCAAAGCCGGAATGGAATAGCTGGAACATGTTCCTCATTTTTGTCAGAACATAACATTGAAACTAAACATACAATATCTCAAATTTCATTCTATTTGTTCAGGTGGAATGTGCAGAAGTGTCTTGTAAAGTGGTACTTAATAATTGAATGCATGACAGTTTTAAGCATAACTGAACATTTTAAATTAATTTAAATAACTGTAAAATTTCAAAAGCCTGGTTTTGAAATTTTAATTACCTTATCAATCTTTTCTTCAAAGAACATTGATTTAAATATCTATTACTAAAAACTCTTAAGTACTTTCTTTTTATGGAATTATCAATGAAATAATTACACATTTATTACACATTTTATTTAATTATACTAAAATTAAGAAACCTAATTTGGAGAAGGAGGTGGAGAACTCTGTTTGGCATTGGCAGCCAAAATTGCTCCAGGTGCAGGATAAGGTCTCATCTGATATAAAGACCCTGATGCAGTAGAATCCACTCCAGTTTTAGCATGAGCATCTAAACCTGCTGTCCAGTTACCTCTAGGAATATCTGAGTATGAAGCTGGATCCATTGGATCCAAATCATTATCCTTCAATCTGTGCTTCCTTTTATCTCTATGATGCACCATTTCTCTCTCTCTATCTCGGCGGTCATGACGTTTTTCCCTGTGAGGTTGCTGAGGTACTTCTTGGTCTGAGGCATCACTGCTATCATCGCTTTCATCTCCTTCACGTAACAATTTCTCTTCACGAAGATGCGCAGCACACTCACTGGGCGTAGCTCGTGGATGTGAAGGTGGCAGCCATGAAACAAGATTGTTGTGCACATTCCAAAAATAATATTGCCCAGTGCCTTCGTCGTACACTTCTTCCCAACCAGGAGGTAGTGGCCACAATTCTAATACCTTTCGTTTATTTTCTAAATATTTTTCATCTGGAGTAACTTTTCCTTGTTTCCATGTTTTTACACAGTACTTGGAACACTCGTGGTAAATGTTACTCTTATTTGGGCATCCTTTGTGTCCTTTTATCGGATCAACATTGACACCTTCTATACCTTCCCAAAAATGTTCTATAGTGCCAATTTCATCTGGTTTGTTGTCGTAATCTTCTGCAATGATTTCTTCATTTACTTGAGCTATTGAAGTGTCATTTACTACATCAGCGTTTGGTTTCAATAGGCCTCGTTTCGCTAAGCGAGCCGCTAATGCCGGGGGCAACGGCATCTCGATTAATTGGAAACAAATTTCTTGAGGTTAAACGTATTTAACGTCACGTTAATTATACATTATTTTGTATATTGCCAAAATAAATGTCAAATTTTATGGTAATGTCAAAAGCATAGATAGACAATACATAAAAACAGGGGTTCCCAACCTTTTCTTGATCAAGGACCACTTCTATATCTCTCTCAGTAGGAGCGACCACTATGCATGTAGGTATAATAAAAATTAATTGTGATAATCAAACAGAAACTTCGCCTCACCATCCCCAGTCATAAAATTGAAATCGTTCGCGGACCATATTTAGGCTTCTCCGGACCACTGGTGGTCCGCGGACCACTGGTTGGGAACCACTGCATAAAAAAGATAGCGATGTTAGATCCGATTAGTTTGGCAGTTCTCCAAAACGCACAAATTTCAATTTTATTGTGTTTACTCATTAATAGTAAATTATTTTAGGAAGATGAATATCATATTAACTAAATAATAAACAAGTAGTCTAGACAAGTTTAATAATTTAGGGTATACAAAAATACATTTTAAGAAAAAACCTTAAAAAAAATGAATATTTTACGTGGAAATTGGGTGTATTCTTAGCTGATTTCTTTTTAAAAATATTCGTAATTAAACTATATAATTTGTTTTTGCTATTTGTAATTAAATAAGTACATACTTAAAGGTTTTAATTCCCGACTGCTAAGGAAGGGTTATGTTTTTCGCGCGTATCTTGTATGTATGTAATATTCTTTATTACCTCGTATCTCCAGAACCGCTGAACGGATTTACATATTTGAGGTATCGTTAGATTCGTATTAGCAGCCCAAGTGTTCTTAGATAGGTGACGTTAATAAAAAACAATCATGGCGGCTGTGGTACGCCATTGCACTTAGTGAAAAAAACTTTTTTCGTTTCGAATACCACAATATGGGTATCAAATTCAAGAGCTCAAGTTCAGGATTTCAAAAAGGTATATCATGATTATCATTACCATAATAAATTCTAACAAAAAAATGAAAAATAAAAAAATATTTGTAAAAACAAAAACCCCGACTGCATCAAACTAAAATGAAAATAAACAAGCCCAATAGTTTATTAGGATTAACAGTCGGGAACTATAAGTAATTCTTCAATCAATAAAATCTTTACCAGGAACCCCGCATAATTTAAAGAGGTCCCGGCTTATAATTTAGGTGTAGCTACACAAAAATCGATTGCAAAAAAAGTTTATAAAAATAGGGTCATTGATCACAGTCCATGGCATGTTGAGTTTATACCTCGGCGTACCGATTTGGCTAACTATTGAAGATACAGTCAGTTTAGTCTTATTGTGTATTTTTAGCAACCCATACAATTTAGGATATTTTACATAACTAGTTATGAGAGATTTAATGTTACATATCTTACTTTTCTTTCACTCTTCTTTTGCTACACCTACGTTTCACTGCCGTATATCAGCGTCGTTCGTCAGCATTGCACAGTGTTACTAAACGTGCAACTATTCAGTTATTTCACGGTCTCACTAATGCATCTAAGGCACCGCTAATTCTATTATCGGCAGCAAAAAGCTTGTGCGTCTTTTCTTCATTTCTTTCAAATGCAAGAATAGGCTCTGGTCCTTCTTTCCTTGGTAAGGAAATATTCCCTCGCATGTCACTTTGTGTCACAGACTTTACAACAAGGGAAGCGATTAAAGTATTGTACCGAGGCAGTCTCCCAAAATATCTTAAACTCCTATCAAACATCTAAAAAAATTCTTGGTTTAGGACCTCCTGCGACCTGCTCACTGATGTAAAATGTGTGGCAAATTAATAAACAACCTTAGGAATTAGTAAAATTGCTCGTTAACATTTTATTTCTTGCTTTCTCAGAACTTTCACGCTTCATCTTTAGCAGTACTTTCGTTTGGTGCCTTTGTAGCATATCCTTTTTCTTTTTTAAAAAGATTTATCTGAGGCCTTATGATCCTAACGAGCTTTTTTTCTCTACAGTGTCTTTCACTTTATCATCACATTTATCGTACTTTTTACTAAAACCTCGTTATCATTTACCACATATTTCTGTCGCTGCTTTTCTTATGTAATTTCCGTTTTCTGTTTCACAGATGTCTTATATCTTGGAAGTACTTATTCCTCTTTGATCGATGGATCTTAAAACTTCCAACTTCTTATGCGATAATTCGACTCCAAGTTTGGACGTTTCGTACCTCAAAATGAAACAGACTCCTTATTATAGCAACGATTACATATTGGTCTGTTCCCAAGATGGCATCCTAAGCACTCATGTGTCCACAACTTAACCTTCAATATACTGATCCGCTAGGAATAAGTCAATCATACTTTTCACGGTGAGAATATAATAGAACGTGCAAATGGATTGATGATGAAGGGATAGCAAAAAAGATTAATGAAGAAAAAGTGAGCGGTAATAAAGATAGACCTTCGAAAATACAGCATCAAAGATAATGAAGGAGAAAAATCACGTAAAAAGCATGGGGACGCCCCAGATGGCATGTATGAAAAGTTGATGATAGTGGACGAGGTGAAAGAGGTATATAGAGACCGTAGCGTTTGGGGTTCCGTTCTCTCTGACTTTCCCACTAGTATTATAAAGTAAATAAGTAAAGAATCATTGTTGGTACCACAGCATAATTTTTCCCCAGTTGCTTATCATTATTCTACCCTAATTGTCATTGTCCATATTAACACATTTTTAAAAAATTCCATCTATTAAATTAATAGGGGTTGTTCATAGATGCCACTTCAGTAAAAGTGCATTATAATGTCCAAGCTTACATCTCACAGCAAAATTACGGTTTTACACGCTGGTTTTAAAAAATATATAATTTTTGGTTAAAAATAACAATTTTAGGAGATCTGCCAATACATTATATACATAACATAGGGTATAAGAAATATAATACAAAGGTGTTAGACTACAATTTAATTTTGTTATATCTAATATATTTACATAAAAATTTACATAGAGGACTAATCACAAACATTGAACGTTAAGGGGTTGGGGAACTTTATGAGGAAGGACATCATATAAGGGACGGATCAGCTTAAGGCAAGTGAAAAGTATGATCTTTGGGTATATATGTGTTTTGTGTCACAGACTATCAATAATCTCTATACGTCAACGTCAAATCAAATGAAGTTTGTAAAACGTGTGTTTACCAGGTGAATTCAAATTTGGTATTATAAGTGTTAAATATGTTTTATTTAATCGGATTAGGATTGGGCGATGCTAAAGACATAACAGTAAAAGGCTTAGAAATTGTGAAGAAATGTGACAAAGTTTTCTTAGAAGGTTACACTTCTATATTGACTGTTGGAAAAGATGTATTGGTGAGATTAGAGATGTACATATATTTTAAGAATTAGTTATTATATTATTTAGAAAAAAAAAATAAAGACTATTATAAATCCAAACCATATCACTAAATGAACGATAAAGATGCATATTAAAGAAAAATGGCAAGTTACTTACCATCACACATCACATCATTCTTAAACAATTTATCTTTATATCCCCTGCTATTTCTCAGGAAAACTTTTATGGACGTCCCTTGATTATAGCTGATCGAGAAATTTGTGAAAGTAACATAGATAATATATTAAAAGAAGCAACAGAAAAAGACATTGCACTTTTAGTTGTAGGTGACCCTTTGGGGGCTACAACTCATACTGATATGTTACTAAGAGCAAAAGAATTTGGAGTTAAAACACAGGTATTATAACATAATATATAAAATTGTATGCAAATTTTAAAATTCAACAATTTATTTAGGGAAAATTATTTATTTCAATTAAAAGACTGCTAAAAATTGAACTAATACTAAGATATTTGTTTTATATTTATTCTTAACTTAACTTAATGTATTTATAAAATAAATAATTTTAGATTGTGCATAATGCCTCGATTATGAATGCGGTAAGTTGCTGTGGATTACAATTATACAATTTTGGAGAAACTATTTCTATACCTTATTGGACAGATAATTGGAAACCAGACAGCTTTTATGAAAAAATCATTAGTAATTACTCTAGAAACTTACACACTTTGTGTCTCTTAGGTATGTTTTATAATAATTAATTACTGTAATTATTAATGTTTATATAGTTTATAAAAGCATGTTTGTCTCATTATTATTTTTGCAATTCAATATTATACTTATTTTCAGATATCAAAGTTAAAGAACCAACCGAGGAATCTTTGACAAAAAAAGTTCGCCAATATATGGATCCCAAATTTATGTCAGTAAAAGAAGCAGCTCACCAATTAATTCAAATAATTGAAAATAATCCAGGTTCAGGTGTGTTAAGAAATAACAACAAAATTTTGATTAAGAAGAGTGGTGTAGATTGTACATAATTAAGCAACAGCTTCACTCTGTATCCTGCACACCGCATGGTAGGCAGAGGGAACTCTGTGTTAAGACACATTGTTCCCCACCTTCCATCAAATTCTGGAGGCATTGTGTGCTGAGTGGTGGAAATCATCATCGCACTTTGCCTCCACACCACAGGGAAGAAATATAAGTATACATTTAATCAGCGATCCAATCCACAACTTGTTGCATTTACAGTCACACTTTGTGTCCCTGCATTGGTGTTATAATGTTTTGAAGATCAACTTAAACACCTGTCCAGAAATGTATTTTAGGTGCCATAGGGTCACGACAAGAGTTAGGGAAGGCCACCGCAACCCATACAAAATTACTATGTCAAAAACATAAAAGTACAGCTGTGCTCTATGGTTTTAGAAAATTTATTAGTACTGTTGTATAGATATGTAGTTATCAAATTCAAGCAATTAATGCAAGCAATTAATATTCTTATTTGTTATTTGGGTTATTTTGTCATTATCATCAATATAACAACACTATTAGGAAAAAAAACTTGTATACTATTAGAAAAAAACGTCCGATGTCGAAATAACAACGGACGTCTTGAGCTTTTTCTGAAATTCAGGCTTAGCTTAGCCAGAGCCTTTTCGTCTGATACCTCACTTGAAATAGCGGCTTTAATACCAATTTTTTTCCTGAACTAGTACTACCTGCTAGCTGCCAAATTTCATTATTCTAGGTCAACCAGAAGTACCCTATGAATTTTGATTCCCTTGATAGTGTCAAAATAAGCGTTTTTTGCGATATAAACGGCCATCTCTTTTTTCTAACTAAATATAGAAATAAGTTTCTTATTAGAAAATCATGCGGCCGTAGATTGGAGTATATGGTTTGAATTTCAACTCGATCTCCAAGCGTTCCTAAAATAAATGGTCTTGATAGACAGACAAACAGTCAGACGTACAACAAAGTGGTATAAGGGTTCCTTTTTTCCTTAAAAAGATACGGAACCATAAAAATATCGATTCACTCATGCATATCTTGATTTTGTTGCTTCTTAACTTACACATCTGTGATTACATTACAACTGTACTGCTAAAAACCGTCCCAAAGGGAACCCAGTGTTAGGACATTACGTTAACCACTTTTCACCAAATTCCGTAGGCGTTGCGAGCTGAGTGGCGGGACTCAATGCTTTTTGACAGAATAACATACGTAGACTGTTCATTTCCTCGCTTCGGTTAGGCAAACCTTGCGATGAGTTCGGCACCCAACATGTCTTGAATTTAAGTGGAAAGCGAATAAAGGTGTCTTGAAATAAATTTCCCTTTGCCCATCTGCTAAAAGTGCCAATGACAACTGGTGGCACCTAAATGGAAGTAACGTGGCAAAAGTCATAAGGATCGAACCCACAACCGTCACGTTACAGTCACACTCTTGTGCTCTTGCGCCACGACGGTCTCAAATGAGATATTTTCTTTTGATTTGATTGATTTTCTCGATATTTCGATTTTGGTACTTATTTACATACACCTTAGTGTGAAACTACCAACATTTTTATACTATTTAAGTAATAAAAAGTAAAAAAATATTCAATAACTTCACATTAGTATCGATATTGTACTGTTAATAATAATTGAAAAAATACTACGTACTACGGAATACCTTAGTATGGAAAGTTTAAGGCTGTTTATTACGACATAATGTAAAAAAAAATATTCTGTAGACACTCTTTTTGTTGTTTCACAATAATATATGTTTTTTGGATGTCACTCTGTACTACGATAGCGGCTACGTACGTACGTAGTTGGTTTGCACATTTTATTTTGAAAATTATTATGGAATAACTCTAACAGTTCGACATACGATATCTAGTACATATTGATATTTCTATCAAACTGTAGTACATCACTTTGCTCTATTGTCAATGATTTCCACAACGTATTCGTTGTAAGGATTTTTTTCACCCGTTAATCGTCTAATTAAAAAAAACAAATTCCAAATTGGTCTCATAGTTTCGGAGCCTATTCAATTCAAACAAAGAAACAAAAAATCTAATCTGTTATCTTTATAATTTTAGTGATCTACACTAAAATCGATGCACCTTTCACCTCACCCCCGCAGAATCACCCGCTACGGTGCGTGAGACCACCCACGCTCTTTTTTATTATTACATTGATTTTCTTTAGTTTGACATTTTTAAATTCGCTAGATATATCTTTTGAATGGAATGTCCGATTTGAATAATTATTGAGAATGAAGAAGAACGTGCTCAGCTGGTTTGGGCACGTCGAACGAATGAGTGATGAAAGAATGCAAAACAGATTTATGATGGAAAAGAGAGCGGTAAGAGAGGTAGCGGGAAACCTCGGTTGACCTTCGAAAACACACACAGTACAAAGATACTGGAGGAAGGTCACGTAAAAAGCATGAGGACCCCCCGGAGGGCATGTATGAAGAGGTTGATGACAGTGGACGAGGCGAAAGAGGTATGTAGAGACTGCAGCGTTTGGCGCTCCGTTCTCCCTGACTATCCCGCTAGGGATAAAGCGTAAAGTTTTTTTGTTATCATTTAATGGGATACGGTTTAATGCAGAGATATGAATAATATGACCTGATTATTGTCGGTATCAACTTTTAAAATGTAAAAAAGTAGTTATATTAGCATAACTACAGTAGTTGGCCTTTTTTATAGATATTGATGCGTTCAATAATACTTTTACTTTTTTTTCCGCAGCGCACACTATAATATATTCTTCATGACAATTTTTTCACATCTGTCAAGATTTCATTATTGCATTTTTATTAGAGATCCCTATTTTTTTTTTGAAAATGTAATATGGCCTATGTTACTCAGAGAAGATCCAGCTTCTACTGATGAAAAAAAAATAAATTGGTCCGGTAGATTTTGTGTGGAAATAATACATTCACATACATACAAAAACATAAATGTTTCATCTTTATAATATTAGTGTAGATAAGTAAATAATTCTATAAGAATGTATTTGCCATCTTTTTAGTTTACAAGAATTAATATTTTTCTCATAACGAAGCAGGTAGAGAAGACCTAGTGTTAAGACTCCGCTCTCCACTTTCCGCCGAGTTTTGATGACATTGCGTGTTGAGTGACTACGCCGCGCTGTCTTGTTATCGCACCGGAAAAATTAAAATAGTTCATTCCTCCGAGTGGGAATTAAACCCACTATATATAGTTTATTGCACAAAATTTTATACATTAAAAAAATGTACAATAGGCGGGTTCAACGCTAAAAAGCATTTTCTACTAGCCAACTGTCATATGGGAGAATAAAATTTGTAAGTGTGCCAAACAAAACTATCACCTTGTTCAGTTACACACTAGGCTACAACGGCCTTTAGGTTTCTCATAATATGCTTAACGTACATGCATAATATATTCATCAAAAAATTAGTTCAATTAGCTTCTCTTCCTCCAAATTCTGCTCATTGATATGAATTTTTGTTGTTATTAATTTCGGGTGAGACTTACTTTCGATAGTTTTTAACAGTTTTACAGCTAGTACCTAACTATAAATAGCTGGGCAGATTTAACTTTAGAATTTGTGTTGCTTTATATTATTTTATTATTGAGCAAACAATGTGCAAACCTAACTTTAGGGTGGCCGTTTTCCGATAATCCGGTCAACGAGTGTTGACCGGATTATCGGAAAACAATATCAAAAAACGCGCCAATTACCTACATATTATTTCATATGGAAACGTGTTTTTACTTTAAAGGTTTTAAAACAGGATATATTAGATATAGTGCACCACATTTATCTACAAATTGGAATCGCCATCAAACGATCTAAAGATTTACGATTGATGTTTTTTTTTAAGATTATTAAATCTTTAACAAAAACAAACAATATTTTTAATACTTCACTATCAAAAATATTGTTTTATGTTTGTAGAAGTAGATAAGAATAATGTTTTTTTATTATTTACAGTTATCAATAAGAAGAGTTTAGCTATTGGTTTATCCAGAGTCGGCGCTCCGGATCAAAGAATCGTGGCGATGTCCTTAGAGGATATGCAACACTTAGAACTGGGACCGCCGTTACATAGCCTTGTATTGCCCGCGCCCGACCTGCACCCGCTCGAACTTGATTACCTCGCCCAGTTTAGATAACTTTTACTGCGATATGTTTGTGCATTTATAGAGAATACATTAAAAGAAAAACAATTTTTGTATATTTTATTTATTTGGCTACAAATGCCAAAATTATTCACAACATAAACTGTTGAATATGACATTATTTATAAGTTTTAAATAAACATTTTTTGAAAGTATTTTTATTTATATAGTTTTATTATTTACAATTACAATATTTAATTAAAGTCACGATATAAACAAATTATGGATAGCTACAATAAGAAATACCATTCAAACTCAATCATTGGTCCTCAAAGCTACCAAAGAAACTACCACAAATATTAAAATCAATCTCGAGTCGTAAATATTAAAAGGTACATTAATTATTATTTGGTCTAAGTTGCGTATTATAAATAATGAAAGTTATAAAAAAAAATATACAAACAACGGAATGTAAAAATACGAAAGGCGCATACGAAACACATCACCATAAACGCTACACATTAAACATCTCTAGACAATAGACATAACTGGAACATGGTGGGTCACATTAAATTTAATTATATTAAATAATAAGAGGCATGGCTTACGATATATTCATTTTACACTATGTAACACTAGGATGATTCGATCGAACGTTAAAATTATACAGTCTTTAAACTTAATCGTAGGGGAATACATACACAATAGTAATATTGATATACGAGAAAAAGTACGTAACTCGTGCTCTCTAGTCGTCAAGTGAGATTACAAAAGTTGTATATAAATAGATAATCGTTAAGAGTATTTAAAAGTTCAAACGGCGGAGACCTGGTGGTCGTCGTCGTCGTCGTCGGGCGCGTCGTGGTAGTAGTCGTAGGGGCGCGTGACGCCCTCGTGCGAGTGCGCGCGCGACAGGCGCTCCAGGCGCGCCACCTGCGCCGCCAGCGTGTAGGGCATGCGCGGCGGCGGCACGGGGCGCGCGCACGAGCCGTGCCCGCTGTCGCTGGACGTGGCCGAGCCCGTCTTGCGCAGCGGCAGGTTCACCAGCGACGTCACGCTGCTGCTCTCCGCCGACAGGTCCACGGGCAGCGGCGTGGGCGTGTCGGAGTGCGAGCGCTCGTGCGCGGCGCCGGGCCCGTCGCGGCGCGGCGCGCACGGCGACGGGCCCGGCGCGCACGGCAGCGGCCGCGGCTGGTGCGGCCGCGTCTTGGCGGGCTCGGACAGCGCCAGCAGCTTGCGCACCGCCTGCGGGGACGCCGCCCCGAACTTGTTGCCGGCGAAGCTCTTCTTGCCCTCGCTCGCCGACGACGCGCTGCTGGTGGTGGAGAGCGACGGCGACGGGTGTCGACGACGCGGCACCATGGGAGCCGGCCCCGAACCCTCGCACTCCAACGACAATGCGTGAAGTCTTTCCTCGTCTGTTTCGACGTGCATACGATTCAGATACGCCTTGACGCGTCGGACCATTTGCGCTTCTTCAAACATCTTTTTAGGATTGGGAACATTTGAGGATTTCTTTCTCCTTTTCACAGTAACTTGTCCCTGTTGCACTCCAGTGGTGAGTTGATTCAATGCAACCATAGCATTTGATGGCGGTTGTTTTCCTAATTCTAGTAACGTGAGAAGATCGTAAGGTGCATTACACATGTTTGTAAGTGTTCTCACTTCTTTAGCTATCATTCTGAGCTTTTCAAAATTAACCATTCCTTCAACCTTAGTATCATTGCCTAGATGAATAAATGTCAAATCTTTCCTCACCACTGGGTAAAATGGTATCACTGGAGATCTGCCTTGTTCCGTCGTCACTAATTGGCGGTACTTTGACATATTTCTTGAAGGGTCCATAAGCATTTGTAAGTCAAAGAACAGTTTGTTATACTTTGTGGGCAATTTTTCCCAAGTCATTCGCAACCTGGATACCGCACCGTGTCCTAATCCAGATATAATAGCAAACATTGAATTAAAATTTTTACATTCTTTGCAATGACGAGCAACTTTTATAAATTGCTTAATTATTTTAGATCTTCTAACAAGATTCTGTTCATTGACCACTTCTGTAACAACCCAAAACATTTCCTTATTAACAAGCCCCGAAAACTGTGACAGCATAGGTGTACCATATCTACTCTTTAATTCAAATAGATCATCAACATATTCAGTACTTTCAATTTGTCGAAATATACAAAAATCTTGCAAAGTTAGCTGTACTGCCACTTCAACTGCATTCAGCTGTAAGAAATGAACTACACTTTCTCTCAAAAGTTCTGGTGCCATTTCATCAGGTACTAAAGTTTCACTTACACCATTAGTTTTTAAATAGTATCTAGAACTAAGACCAATCCGTTCAGCCAGGTTGCCTAGTTGATCAGGTAGCCTGTGTTGTTTTATTATACCTCCTTGAGCTACTGAAACTTCACAGAGAGAAAAGTTGGAACTGGGATCAGTAATGCCAAATTCTTGCAATGTAAGCATAACAACTTCCCTGGCTGTGGTTTCTTTATGAACTAATAAATATTTACATGTTTGATCTGCTCTATATACTTTGAGAACATGCTCAGGATAATCAGAAGATTGATATTCATCGTAACAAATAGATATTAAATCTGGATTACTATGTGAATTATAGAATGAGGTGCTGGAGGCCTTACTTAAGGTTTCTGAATTTGAAAGAATACTGTCATCATTATGAATACCATCAGTGATAGTATTTTTTGGCAAAATGTTCATTTTCATTAATGCTTTCTGCAATCTCCTTTTAGGACCTAAAGTCATGAAACCTTTTTGAGGTTCTTTTTTAATATTGAGCTGTTGAGGTTTTTTAGTGGGAGATTGAAAAACAGGAGTTAAAGTGAGAGGATCATCACTTAGAAGTTCTGCTGTCGATAATCTTGCTCTAGGATCAGTTTGCCAACGCATCATATTGGCACATCCTCTTTGTCTAGGAGAATTCTCAGGCATTAACAACATATGCTTAAATGCTAATAAATTACTCTTTACTGTGATGCTTAAGTGTGTTGAACCAGTTATAATTTCCATGGCTTTTGCCTGACTTACGTGGCGAAAGGATTGACCATTGACTTCTATAATTTGGTCTCCCCTTTTTAATCCTACATCTTCAGCTTTTGAGTGTTTCTCTACTTTTAATACAAAAATTCCATATCCTCTTTCATATCCCCCCAAAATAGTAAAATTGAGTGGCTCATCTCTTGAGGGTCGAGATAAGGTTACACTTCTAGTTCTTGCCTTTGCAGAGCAAGCAATATTTAATAAATTAAGTTGACTATCCATTTTTTCACATTCCAAAAGCGTTTCAAAACTCTCTAAAAACTCCATCATATTTGGATCAGTTTCAAAATCAGTGAAATGATTATTTACCCACAATAAAACTACACGTGTTACTTTATCACGAACAGTAGGTTCTGAAAACCAGGCAAGCAATTGTTTGGCCACAACTAGTGGAGTTTCTATAAAAGTTCTATGTGTCAATAAGAAATCTTCTACATATGTTGAGTCACGAGAATTATCTTCAATAAGTTGTAGCATTAGATGCTCAGGAGTCCCTCTAATAACAACATGTCCTTGTTGATGTCCAGATTCCCCTGCTGTGCCTCGATACTCTGTGACTAATACTACTACACCATTTTCATTTTCGTGACGCCTTATATTTTCTTCTCCTTGATGTAATATACGGTAATAATCAGTTTGTGTGACACATACAAATTGGCAATCATCACATCTAGTTGTCATAACCCCTCTGTGATATAATTTCTCTAAAGTAGCTTCAGCCATGCCAAAATTGTCCCCAACATTAAGATATTCAATTTCTCCATTTTGATGTTCAATTCCAACCTGACCATTAATAAGAACAGACCATGAATCATGTTCTTCACCATCATTCATAACAACTGTTTCAGCTTTTTCAACCACTGCAAATACCATAACAGCACAAAGTGCTCTCCGCACTGTAAGGGTCATATTAGTAAATGCCTTTAAGTGTTGAGTGAATTCTAAAAGAATTTCAATATCTTCATCAGTTCTTTCACTAGGATCTTTCTCAAGACATTCTCTGACAGCGTCACGGACAGTCAAACTATCCATACTCTCTTCCAAATCTTCCTCCTCATCAGAATCTACTATAGATTCGAGGAGACCTGAGAGATCTACTTCCATATCCATATCTAAAGAGCTGTGTACCGAAGTCATAGTGTCACTACCACTGTATGCAGAGCTAGTGTCACTCGCATTGGAGCACTTAAGTGTATGAGGGTACAGTTCTGGACTGTGACGGCCACCACGCCCACCTCTCAACATTGTGAAGATTCTAGTCTGCCTATATTAACTTCTTGCTTCTGAAAATAGAAATATTGTCCATTAATATAACTATTATAACTTTGGTGCAAATAAATAATATTGTTAAATGTATGTTTAAATATAGAAATAGTATCCATTTAAAATTATTTATTTAGAAAGAATATAAACCAAATTGTGTATGACAATTTTTTAATATAGCTTTTAACTACAAATGCAACAAGTTTTCTTAATAATGTATACAGAGCTTTAAATTTGTTGGATATTTTTAAGGCCTATTCAATATCAATTAATAATATTCTATAATTTTGATTGCGAATAACATCCTTGTATGTAGTGTGTATACTAAGGATGGCTACAAACTTATTCGTATATAAGACTAAATTAAGATTTGTATAGTTTGTTTGTTAAGAATATCAACAACATAGTATAACGTTATTTACGTGTCAAGTTCAATGTTTATCTAAATAAAAATATACTGAACCTCCACAATTTCTATTTATTTTGCATTCATGGCGGAACTGTCAGGGCTTCCATGTTGCTTTCTAATTAGTTTTACACTAACAGTCAATAGTTATTTCGTGGCACTGAATTACAGAAACAAAATATCAAACGAAATATTTAAAGATTACTAACTTTATAATATTAAATACTTATTTCGAAAGCAAGTAAGACGCTAAAAAATTTAGAAAGCTACTTTCTCAACGTAAGTGCCTACATACATAGATAACATAAATATTGAATTTTGCTTATACCAACGTTTACAGATAATTTCAAAATTAACCACCGTATATACGGTACAACGTATTGACAAAAGTATAATATCATAAATTTTATGGATAATATCGTATTTTTAATGGTTAGAATAAAGTTCTAATTATAATTTTGAATAATATCTTTAATATAATTAAATCAATAGATCGAATATTCATTTACTTAATGATGTCTCCATTCATAATAATTTTATCTATATTATTGTATTAACAAAAAAAATACTATACTAATATGTTGTTTTATGAAATTGTTATGGTAAATGGTGAAAAAATAAGAAAAATACTATAATTTAACTTTTAAATATAAATATATATTCTAAACTAAGCTTATTAGTTATCTGTATTCTTACAAGAACGCTTCCATAATATTTATTCATAAAAGTGATAAAAATACTGCTTCCGTTTGAAAATGTAAGCTATTTTTATTTATTCTCTATCGAAATATTTTGGAAAATTGTTAAATTTTATGATTTTGTTTTTAAATAAAATATTTTAGGAGATATTTAATTACCAAAAATGTTAGGTATGTCTAAATTTGCAATTAAAAGTATGTCAGTTGTTTATCTGAACATTTTTATATCTCCATCTATTTTCAGAAATAGGTACTTTTGAGTGCTGGCGTTTTCGCTGCAAAACGAGTGATGATTATCTTTTAACTAGATAGCTTTTTGTAAATTGATCGTTTGTCCTCGCGAAAAAAGTCGTGGAAAAGTATAATTCTTCTTGTGGAAGTGTAATCTATCGAAATATTTTTGTGCCTAACGATAAAATGCGTCTTGTTTCACTGTCTGAATCTAAACGGATGGTGAGCGATGGCGAGAATACGGTGATAGATTTTTGATGTTAAAAATTTGCTCTGTGTCATCGCCTTTTTAGTTTGGTACTAATCTAAAAGAGGACTATATTTGATTGATTTTAACGTTTTTCGTGCTGATAATCCTGAATATTAAAATATTTCGACGATTATTGTGAGGAAATTAAATTGTCATCGACTGACCGGCTGATATTACACGAGGCTTGTATGTATATGTGACTTCTGCCTTCTGGTATTAGTGACACGCCTCAGAAAATAAAACTTAATTTTGTGAATGGAATTGTTATATTTTGTTATTGTGTCGTTTTTGTGATAAAGATATTTGAAAATTACGTAACTGTTGTGGAATCTTAGTGTATTAAAGAATGGCCTGAGTGTGACCACTCCATTACCGTCATGTGTGACGAAGGAATGTTTGTTTAGGCTTTAATATTTTGCTGCGACTTTACTCCAAGTGCGCGTTCGATTCGTAGATTGGACTGGATCATGAATCTATTCGAATCAAGACAAGCTTTGCATTGATCGTTCTCGACATATTGTCATTTCGGACACTTTTATATTAGCAAAATGTCTTCGGGAACGTTTGTGGATAGGATTGATCCTTTCGCAAAGCGGTCATTGAAGAAAAAGACTAAGAAGTCTCAAGGATCATCACGATATCGCAACTCGCAAGATGTGGAGCTTCAGGCATTACCTCTGCTAAAGGGTACGTTTGACACTTTATTTGTTATGTCTTAATATGATGTTAGTGAACTTGTATAATGACAATAATTTGCATAAAAATCTGTAATAAAAAATATGTATATGTATTTATCTTCATATTTTTTGATGGAAATTACATTTTTATGAAAAGTTAAATGGTTATTATTTATAAAAATATATGTAACTTTAATATTAATTCTAATAAGACTTAATTAGGTACTGATATGGTATAAACCAATGATATAATCTATAAGATTCTTACTAAACAGATCTTACTAAACATTTGTTGAATGTTTTGTACATTATCATTCTCTTGTTAAAATTAGTAACACAATGTTAGACAAATCATTTTCTATATGCACCTTGATATTATTGTACTTTATTTAAAAATATCACTTTTTCATGATTTAATAAAAATAAAATTTACAAGTCACCTATGTTAACCTTATTAGTAGTTACTACTAGTGCAATAATCAGATATGTTGCTTAAGAATAATATAAAAATAATATTTTAAAAGTTATCTGGTAGCTGTAATATATCATATAATCAAAATTCTCTAAAATCACTTTATTTTATAAATAATATTTTAAAATAGGTTGAATTTACAAAAATATTTTGACACAATTAATTTGTAATGTTTTATTACATTGTTTTATGTACCTGTAGATATTCTTATCACTTACTTAAGATTTACTAATATATTGAGATTAAATATGAGGTTGTTGTTATTGAATCCCTCATAGCAG
The DNA here is from genome assembly GCA_021202915.1 of Heliconius himera. Taxonomy (NCBI): domain Eukaryota; kingdom Metazoa; phylum Arthropoda; class Insecta; order Lepidoptera; family Nymphalidae; genus Heliconius; species Heliconius himera. Next base: position 349,711 of record JAJHJA010000569.1, read on the forward strand.
TGTCTGACTGCAAACCTGATGGTTATATGTTCAAGCTTCACTCAGGGCAGTGAATTATTTTCATTTCACCTCTCTGGAATCAAACAAAATGTAGTGTTGAGTTCAACAACACATGTCTCAAAATATGAGTAGTATTTGGAAAATGGTCCTCCACCTATCCCTTTATATGCAGTATACAATGTAAAGCTAAAAAAAAACTTACTATACTTACTTACTATTTTAAAATTTATAGATATTATTCTATATTCCAGATGTTGCAAGCAGTGAGCAAGAAGAACTATTTATTCGCAAATTAAGGCAATGTTGTGTTGCTTTCGACTTCATGGATCCAGTGGCTGATTTGAAGGGTAAAGAGATAAAACGAGCCACACTCAATGAGCTTGTAGAATACATCACTCCGGCACGTGGGCCGCTCCCTGAACCTGTGTATCCAGAGATAATCAAAATGGTAATTGAAATTTTTAACAATATTCTGTGATGTGAAATTGTGTATGTGTTACAGGCAAGCAATGTATGTAATAAAATGAATATTTTTGTCAATGTTTAAAATAAGTAGATTTTGGCCCACATTTCTATATTTGAGCTACCAATTTAGCAGTTTTCAAATACAAGTTAGATTTTGTTAATTTATTTTAGCAAAAGGTGAACTAACCTAATCTGCACTTAAAATCCATTAAATATAGCTGCGGTGGCATAGTATAGCATATGTAACTACCAATAAAAATCAGCATCAAATGTAAGCAAGTAAACAATTTACAACATGTTAAATGCCAGCCTGACTGCACCTCTTGCTCTCTTCATCGTCTTTTACATACATTACTGGCTGCACATTTAGTATTTCATAAAATATCTAGGCAAAGTAAATATAAATAATATTTCATACATTACATTATTTTAGATATTCTATACTTTGCCAATGTTTTGTATAGAACATTGAATTCTACAGATCACCGGTAATATATATGTATCATATTAAATCTGTTTGTAAGTTAGAAAGATTGGACAATCTAAAACTTTTTTCCAATATTCCAATATATTCTAATAATGTCCTGAACATTTTTTTTTACTTTATGCTTCATTCCTAGCAAGGTTGAGAGTAAAAAGTATGGTTAGATAGTGATTTTTTTTATATTTTCTCCATAAGCCAATAAGACTATTACTAAGAACATTAGTCAAAAAATTGTCATAAATATTAAAATATTTTGCCAGATGTTCATAAAATTACAAGAATACAAGTTTTATCTTTACTTTCCTACAACTCTCAATTCCGCTCAAAGCTCTAAACAAAATACAATGTTTGTAAGTAAACAGAAAAATATGAAAATTTACCTTTAAATATTTTTTTTATTGGGAAGGATAGTATAAAACATCAAATTCGTAATCTAAATTAGTGATTACTTAAATAAACATCCTGTATTATTTTATATATACTTGCCTTTATCCCTATAACAGTATGTTTTCATGCAAGTAAAATTATGCCCTTATTACAATTGTTGAAATAACCAGTGTTGGAGTGAAATTTTGTGTCATCAACTTGGAAAAATCATCAAATTCATTTTAGGAAAATTGTAAACGAAATTATCTACATTCTAATAGTAAAATAGTAATTATATTATTTGGAAGGGTCTAATATTTTAAAAAATATATATGAAAAATCATTAACATTTTGTATTCTCCCATTTTTTTTACCTGTGGTGTAAGTCAAAAACTGCCAGGGAAACATAAGAATTATAGAAGAATGAAAAAAAAGATGAAAGCTTGTAAAGATGAGATCCTTTTATAGTATAGCTGTCTAGAATCTACAATAAATAGATACACAGAATGGCAGGTACTAGTGTGATTATGTAAAAGTGTTAAAGAATTAATAAAGACAGGGTTTAATGGATTAGACATGAGTAAAGAATCAATGACAAAAGTATGGCAAAAAAGGTTAATGAAACAAGGGACTTACTGTTGTTTTTTATTAATAAGAGAGATAGTAGGAGACAGTAGGAGTTCTTTTTACGAACATAAATCAAGAATTAAAATCTGCTTCACGCTGTTTCCTGCACACAGCAGGGTAGGCAGAGAGAACTTGGTGTTGAGACACTGTTCCCCACTTTCCACTAAGTTCTGAAGGCATTGCGTGTTGAGTGGCGAAACTCAACGCCGCGCTTTGTTTTTGAGAACATGGTGTAGATAATATTAAAGGAAGGCCATGTAGCAAGTAATAAGACCCCCTGTATAAAGGGGTTGATGCTGATGAGGCAAAAGAGGCATGCAGAGGCTACAGTGTTTGGCTTTGTTTTAACTCTGGCTAGGGATAAAATGTAAAGCTACAAAAAAAACCATTGGCTTTGCAAAGAGGTTATTCAGATGAATTCTTTGTCGATTAAAAAACTGGTAAGTTACTCAACTTATGAATAGTTTCATTATATTGTAAACATATAATTATGCATTTTAACTTGCAAAATAAACCAATTAAATTTCCACTGCATTATGTTATTACGTAATATCTTATTTCTTTAATTTCAATAAAAATATATACATTGGTAAATAACCAATATAGAAAATAATATTGAAATATATAATAATAGCGGCCGAATTCATGTTTATTTAGTGAACATTTATTGATTATTTTACTTACTTACTAGGATTTTACTTGATTTTTGCTCACAAAAATTGTCGTATGTAATAAGAGAATGTTAAGTTATTTCATAACTATTTAGTTAGACGATATTTGCGCGCGCACGACAAATGCTGTTTTTCTTGCGTAAATCCTAGTCGCTAGGGAATTCCGGTATAAAAAGTAGCCTATATGTTAGTCCCACAATAATCAGTTCAGATGTTCTGGAGATACCAGACAGACAAAAAAAAATGTTTGTGTTTTGATTTTTTGTAAATAACTACATGCCCTTGGAAAAACTCTGTTATTTTAAAAGCACAGACTCTTCAGTTTTAATTTAAATTAAAATCATAGTATGTAATAAACATAAAATTAATGTAGTAATTAAGATATATGTTACATAACATTTACTTATTACACTCTTTAAAAAAGAGAAAAAAAAACGTTTATATCATCTCAATAAAAATATCTGAATGAAAATTTAGATAAAAAATATCTATATACAACGACGATCTGAAATAGATATTCTTTTTTTATAGTGTTTTATTTATATCTTGTTTTACATTTTTTCTCTACGCTAGCGCTCGAACATCTCGTTTAACCTATAATAGCATTTAGACTGCGACTTTTATTAGTTATTGTTTACATAATAAATGGTTTACTAAAATGTTGCTATATTAATAAAATAAAGTTCAAAAAATTGTTTAGGGGAATGCCCTACTCTCAGGAAGTACTGGTTCCTATTTAAAAATAAATACATACCGTTTTGATGTCACCCAATGTATCTACAGCCAGAGTTACCTAGAGTAGTTAGGGCGGTTAGATTGTGTGTCTCATACACAATTCTTCGATCTCTTGCATTTGACTATCGAAACGAAGGCTTAGGTAAAAGCTGGTATTACTGCAGAAAAAAAATGCATGACTGTCTCAATATCTCAAAATTTATTTACTGTAGTCAACTTACAGTTGTAATTTTTTTCTATTATTATAAGTTTATATTTTTTGTATTATTAGATATCGGCCAACTTGTTCCGCACTCTGCCGCCGAGTGACAACCCTGACTTCGACCCGGAGGAGGACGACCCGACCCTGGAGGCCTCGTGGCCGCACCTCCAGCTGGTTTACGAGTTCTTCCTGCGCTTCCTCGAGTCCAGTGACTTTCAACCTACCATCGGCAAGAAGGTCATCGACCAGAAATTCGTCTTGCAGGTAATTATATAAAATATTTCTTATAAATTTATTTGATAGGTATGACCTTGTTAGCAACAAATACGATATTTTACACGCTTTACTATGTACCTAATATTCTATGATATAGTGAATTCTATGTATTTTCATGGTATTTAAATAAAAAAAAATTTACAAATAACTATTTTTTTCGTAAAAATAGTACAAGTACTTTTGATTAATTACCTTGTGATGAATTTTAGTCGGTGGGCAATATTAGAAATAATTTATTCATGATTTCGTATTATCGTATTTGTTTACGTCTCGTATTCATTTTTGGGAAGTTTATTCTAGAACAAAACTTCGTAACAATTTTATTGTTACTATAAAAATATGTTTGAAGTTCCTTACCTCTAAGGGAAAAACTGAACCCTTAAAACCAACTCTGTCGTCCGTCTGTCAAGACTTTACAAGAACGCGTGGAGGTAAATTGAAGCAAAGGCAAGCTGAAATTTGTATCAAGAACTCAAGTCTAATAATCAAACTCCTTAATCAATGAAATTAGTAAATATGCTAAGTTCTGCTCCGTTTTGCCGTATATTTTGTCTCTCCCCGCATTATCAAAGCCTGGAGAATACCTCCCGTTGGTCTATCTTAAAATTTGGCAAGTAAGAAGAAATTAGAGTGCAAAAACGGAAAAAAATCCAAAAACTGTTAATTTATAGTTAAATAATTCAATTGTTACAAAATTAGTGAATACGACTGCAAACTAAAATTTGTCAACATTTATAAGTTTTACTTCCTCTTGACTTGCAATCATAAAATTAGTACGAAACCCTCGGTTTTCGGCGAGTTCAACTCGAACTTGACCGATATTTTTAGAAAGCATATGTCTTTTAGATACTTTAGTATATAGACATAATTATTTCAAGCTGTAAAAGTAACATATCATTTCAAAAATAAAGAAAAACAAATGAATTTATATAAATATCTTGCTACATATTGGTAAATTGTCTTTAACTGACTTCACGCTGTATCCCGCACACAGCAGGGTAGGCAGAGGGAACCTAGTGTTAAGACACTCCGTTTCCCACTTTCTGCTGAATTCTGGAGGCATTGCGTGTTGAGTGGTAGAACTCAACGTCGCGCTTTGCCTCGACACCAGAGCGAAGAAATGGAAATATAAATTTAAGTAAATATTTCACCTCCTCTAGTGGTGATCGAACCCACGACCAGTAGATTTGTGCCCCTGCGCCACGACTGGGCTCGAGATCGAGCTTTGATTTATTTTATTTTTTGCTACTGGCTAGCTACACTAGAAAATCGTATTACTCCTTAAAAATTATTCAACCCGACTAGATAAGTTATTACGCCTCATATTGTGTGAATGGAAGTGAAATATGAAACGCCTTATTCTATTTCGTCTTCGTCATTGTAAACAATTTTGCACAAGATAAATGTGCGAGTCTTGGATTCAAGTTAAATAAAACTGTAAATTACGACAAATTAACATTAGAATATTGATTTTTGAACTTTATTTATTTTATTACTTGTTGTCGACATTATGAGGTCAAAAGCAAAATTCTGGTTTTTCCCGTTCTCTTAGAAATTTTAGAAGGTCCTCTCTTAGTGCTTCGGTTCCTTATACTTCCCAAGGAACCTATATATAGGTATGATCAATTTCTATATAAGCACTGCATAGTTTCAGCTGTGCTGTCTGTCAGTTACTAAGTAATTTTTGATTTATTTTTTTTAATTTGATTACAATAATATGCCAATGCGTGTTGCTTAAACGGATTATTTATTTTGACAGCTGCTTGACTTGTTTGATTCTGAAGATCCTCGCGAGCGCGACTTTCTCAAGACGGTTCTGCACCGTATTTACGGCAAGTTCTTGGGGCTGCGAGCTTTCATTCGGAAACAGATCAACAACATTTTCCTAAGATTTGTTTATGAAACCGAACATTTCAACGGTGTGGGTGAACTGTTAGAAATATTGGGAAGGTGAGTTTAACATTACAAATATATTTTTTATTTTTAGTCATATGCTATCTTAAAATTTTACATATTTTATTCATTATGTGGAACAATTACTACATATTTCTTTTGTATAAAAATATATATATATAATGAGTTGAAAAAATCTAACTTATAATAAGATTTTTTTTTACTAGGATTGATTTAAATATGTAAATCAGTAATTATCTAATATTTGTATATATTAGAAGTTAAATTTTCGCTTTATAAAACCTAGATAACCTCTAGGATGTTTTAGATATCTTTAATACAAATCCACTTCATTTTTTTTTATAACTCAAAATATTAAAAGTTATTTAATTTTTTTTTATAAAGGCTGTATGTATAAAATATTTAAACAAGTGCTCAAGAACTCTAACTCTGAGCGTGGAGGTATGCTGTTACGTCACTATCAGTGAGCATGTGTTTGCTTGACGTCCCCCATTGTTCTTATATCATTTCCCTAAACGACAATTTACGGCTACAAATTACTATACAAGAAGCATTATATAATAGACTTAGTAATCAAATTTAGAATGAAATGATAATAATACTTATACATTAATTAAACCAATTGATACAATAAAATCTCATAAAAAATTCTGATATTTCTACTTATTTCGTCATATATATTTTAATATGTCGTCATATATATATTAACCTTCGTATTGTATTACGTAATCATCTTTATGTATAAGTAGAGACTATAAACCTCTATCTTCTCTATACCAATTTAGCTTCTTGGTGATATTAAAATACGGTACGGCAATCATTAGAATTATTGTTTATAGTCAAAATCTTAATTAGTCATATAGTCAAAGCAACCACATTCAGCAAAGCTTTGTAAACGTCTTCCTGCATAGGTGCTAACTAATTTATATCATACATCAGCTTCACGCTGTATCCCGCACACAACATGGTAGGCAGAGGGAACCTTGTGTAAATACAATCCGTTCCCCACTTTCCGCCTAATTCTGAAGGCATTGCGTGCTGAGTGGCGGAACTCAACGCCGCACTTTGCCTCGACACCAGAGCGAAGAAATGGAAATATACATTTAAATAAATACTTCATATCCTCAAGTGGGGATCGAACCCACATCTAGTCGCGTTTAGAATCACACTTTGCGCCTCGACTGGCCGACTAACTAATTTGTAACAACTATATAAAAATATTCGACGTTAACAGGCACCTAAAATTAATAACAAGATTTATTTGTACTGGTATGTGTTCGTTTTAAAGAAAAAACTTTAGACATCAACGCAAAAATTTCGTCAGAACAAAAGACAATGCCCAGTATCAAGAATTTAGTTTTTAACAAATAATATAGTAAGACTACAGACTAGGACAGTCACGATACGCTTAAACGTAACTGGGAAAAATTTTGTCGCTCTTTTGCACTTCTATTTCAAAATAAACAAACAATTGATTTTTTTATTAAAATAATGAAGAATAATATTCAGAATTTGGAACTGTGATATAGCCAGTTAAACATAACAGTAACACATATCTACGATAACATTGGCCCCTAATAAATATAATAAACATATTTGTAACACCCAACTTCATTTCGTCACTTCCGCCCAATATCTCACAAATTAGGCGGAAAGTGGAGAACAAAGTGCCTTGACACTAGGTTCGATCTATCTTGAAACATGAAAAGATTTTTAATTTTGTAGTATTGTCATAAAAAAAAAAAATTTTGGTAATCCAAATGTCGACAATGTTCCGATGACTTCTGTTGCATTTTACGCTCATAACATTTTTTCTTTTCTTTTCGTGGTCCCAAATCTTCATGGTATTCTTTTTAAAAAATATAATGGCTTGTGATTAATTTTCAAGTTTCATCGAAATGATTATTTTTAATAATATTAGAAAAATGCAGAGAAAGGAAGTGTTGCACAAAATTTTCTCCTTTACGCAACAGTACTATAGCCAAAACAATTGCTTGCAGCATAATAAACGGATTTGCTCTCCCGCTGAAGAGCGAGCATAAACAGTTCCTGGTGAAGGTGCTGCTGCCGCTGCACAAGGTGAAGTGTCTGTCGCTGTACCACGCGCAGCTCGCCTACTGCGTCGTCCAGTTTCTGGAGAAGGACGCCACGCTCACCGAGCCCGTCGTGCGCGGCTTACTAAAGTTCTGGCCCAAAACCTGCTCTCAGAAAGAGGTACTAACTTCTGTGTTTTTTTATATGTTTATTTATTATTGAGGCCAGTCGTGGGGCAGGGACACAAAGTGTGACTGCAAATGCGACTGGTTGTGGGTTCGATCCCCATTCGACGAAATGAAATATTTATTTAAATTAATATTTTCATTTCTTCGCTCTGGTGTCGAGTCAAAGCGCAACGTTGAGTTCCGCTAGTCAATACGCAATACGTCCAGAATTCGGCGGAAAGTGAGGACCAGAGAGTCTTAACAGTAGGTTCCCTCTGCCTACCCTTCTGTGAGCGGAATACAGAGAAGCTGATTTATTCTTTATTTGTTGTAAAATTAATATGGACAAGAATTAAGTGTCTTAACATTGTTTAACTTAAAACTACCATTATATGCGAGTAAAAGCGTGATTTTAAAACTATTTGCTTAATAATTTGTATATGTTTTTGTTATATTTTCAGGTGATGTTTCTTGGCGAGATAGAGGAAATTTTGGATGTTATTGAGATGGCTCAGTTTGCGAAGATCCAAGAACCACTTTTTAGACAAATTGCGAAATGTGTGTCCAGTCCACATTTCCAGGTATATAAAGAAAATATATAGTTATAAAGTTGTTTGAGGAAAATTTACAAATTATTAAAGTTTAAATGCTAATATTTATGTATATTTTCTAGGTGGCTGAGAGGGCATTATTTTATTGGAACAACGAATATATACTATCTCTAATGGAAGAAAACAACCAAGTGATAATGCCCATTATGTTCCCCGCTTTGTATAGGATGAGTAAGGAGCACTGGAACCAATCCATCGTGACTCTCGTCTACAATGTCCTCAAGACCTTTATGGAGATGAACTCTAAGCTGTTTGACGAGCTCACTGCTAGCTACAAGGCAGAACGGCAGAAGTGAGATATTTATTTTAATATATATTATTGTGTTAAGATTGTGATATTATTGTGATATTCAAAAACTAATTTTACAGTATGAGGGTTTAAAGTTTGTTATACATCATTTTAAAGATAGTTATTAAAATATTTTATTGGAAGGAAAAGGTATTTGTAGGAGGAAATATTTTTATTTATTTTAAAATAAATAAATATTATACTATGTCATGTAGTCATATTTCTAAATATTACGTTGTAACTACAAAAGCCCCCACGACATATGCGTCATCTAATGCCCTTGACGCGTTCCTCTATAGTATTTAATCCATTGAAGCATGCTAATATTAGATTGGTTTGACCTAATATGAACGTGTGCGGTGTCCTCAGAGAGAAGAAGCGCGAGAAGGAGCGCGACGAGCTGTGGAAGCGGCTGGGCGAGATGGAGATCAGCCACAAGCGGCAGCAGGCGGCCGCCGGCGCCGCGCTCGCCAAGTGATGCCCCTCCACCCGCTAGATGATGCGAGCCATTCATATTTTCTCTTATGTATTCATATTTTCACTTATGTATTCATATTTTCTATTTGATTACGATTTCGTTAATGAGTTTATTGATTGTTGTACCTCGGGTGATTGTTTCGTTCGGGCGACTCCGCCGACGTCTCCGCGCCTCGGTCCGCCCGCCCCGCTGCGGCGATGCGCCCTCGTATGTCGTCACCGTATTACTATTTTATATCTGTTCACATAGAAACTAGATTACTTTAGGATTTTTAATATTGTTAAATCGTTCGATAAGTTTAAAGTTGTATGTATTATTGCGTATATGCGTGAAAGTTTGTATCGCATTTTGAAACACCGATAATTGTATTGATCGGGCGACGAGGCCTGTCTGGAAATTATTGTACAAAAAAAAATTAATAGTGAAATTCGAATATGTAATTTCTTTAGTATGCGAGCCCCCTCGCCGCTGTCGCGGGGGCCGCGCGTAGCATGTTCTGTGACATTTTATTTTAATTAGGTGCTCAAAACAATGTAATTTCGTCGTACTATCATTTTGTATAGATACATATAGTGTAAATAGGCATTTATTTATTATAAATTTATAGCAGTGCGATTTTTATACATAGCTGCGGGAGTGGGACACTAACCGGTCGCACCGACAGACCGAAGCGAACAGGAGACTATGGATGTAACACGCATTCGCCACGGGAAAAAAATTTAAAAAGTATCCGAGTCTTATAGGAATGCAGATAACAACATTGTTAGTAATAATTTGATGCTGAATAGTTAAAATGATCATAATTTTAAGGAAATAGTCATTAATTTGTATGATATTGCTGTAGCCGCATTTTACTATGATCACTAAGTAGAGCGGCGCGGACACCGCCGCTTGGCGCCGCGCCTCTGTATATAGTTTGTGCGACGTACGTACAATAAGAACACTGTTGAATAAATTATATGATCATATGGAGACTATGTTGCAGGAATTATACATATAAATTGCTGATAATTATAGTTCGCGGTGTAGTATATATAAACAACGGCATACAAACACATGCTGTGAATTCTTCATTCGAATGTCCGCCGGCCGCGCGTCGTCAAACCACTAGTTTCATTTCACTTTACCCTTAGTTCTTTTTATTATTTTCGAATTCGCTTTCGAATAACGGACTATATTATTTTTTAAATGGAGTTTCAGCTATTTAGGTTAATTAACGTAAACGATAATTGTGTTGTAAAATATGTGTACTTGGGATAATAAAAAAAAACACAAATATAATAAAAAATTTTGATAATTCTTGTACCAGTTGTACCACCAAAATGTAAAGAAATAAAACTAATTCGTAACCATTAGCGCTGAGCTTAATTGAGCTTGCGTTTTACTTATTGTAGTTTATATTTATCATCCATACAGTATAAAGAAAAAATTGAAAGTATTTAATATGGTCGCCAACTTCACAATTCATCATAACTGATATATACATATATTAATTATCCTTGTCCCTATCCTCATTACTTACACTGTAAGTAAACAAACTGAATACACTTGAAAGATGTAATATTATAGAATTGACACATGTTTTGAATATTCATAATATATTGATTGATTAATGAATAATATTCATATTATTATAATGTAACCTGGCTTTCACACAACTTTTATTTTTTTCTAAAATATCGTCACTACTACCAATTTTTAAGTAAAGTGCATACGTAAAGTAGTTACGTACATCCAGTATGAAATGGAGGTCTTCTTTGCCTAAAAACATATATAGACACAAGTCACCGTTAAAAATGTTCTAAAGTAAAGTAAATTAATAAAGACACAATATCTTAAAAAAAATTAAAAACTTTATTGGAAATAAAGCTTAAATGGAGTTTTAAGAAATTAATAAATATAAAGCATAAAGTTTTTTTTACATAATCAAGTAAATCTGATGTACATAGTTCATCGCCTACATTATTTACTTTGAGAAAAAATCCATAATTCTGATTGTGTCGGGTGGTACCATCACCATAGCTACAAAGTACAAACATATGGATTACTCCACTATTCACACGCCACGTCTGGTACTGTAAGTCCTGTTGTAATTGTTAAGGTAAGTTATTTTTTTCGTATTTTGTAATTTTTAGTACATTTAGTATAGTTACATATAAATACAATATTATCTTTTTATTTTTTTTTTCTAGATGAATCTTCGAAGCTCATGCTATTATGAGGCTCGCACACCCAAAATGCCTGTCGGTCTAGTAGAGTTGATGGAAGATCTTTCTAAGGATGTTCTTAAAAACAATCCGACCGATATATATTCTTTTTGTGCTAACCATATGAAAAAGTTACTTATAATTCGTGATGGTTCCAGTATGTGTTTTTTTTTCGTATCTTTAATTTCGATTTGCTCTAATTCTAATTGAATATGAAATATTTTTAGTTTAGTACTGTTGTAATTATATATTTTTTTATTATAGAATCGAAAAAAATACCAAATATCGATCAAAAAATTGAAATAGCTAAAATGAAAGTAAGGGAAAGAGCTGCCCTACGGTGTAAAAATTATGATAAGAAATTAGCAGAAATGACTAACAATGTAAACTACCTTAAAGAATCCAAACAAGAATCAGATATGAACGCAGAGGAGTATGTGCAAGAACGTGTCGTAAAAATACTTGAAAATGATTTGGAAGATAATGTAGAACATGAAATAACTGCTGCAGTTGACGAAGAAAATAAAAAATCTCTGACTGCTAGCGATAATCCAACACTTACAGAAATAACAAGTATAAGTCTAGATAAAAATGAAGATGGTTTCTCTATCTCAGCTCAGGTTGTAGATCAAGTCTCAGAAAATCCACTTTCCCAAGCAGACATGCTTATTAACAACGATAACAATAGTATCTATATTTCAGAGGAAAACGTAACAAACGAAATTACTAATGTAAATGGTAATGCGGACAAAAATGAAAATAAAGCAGTATTAGTTTCCGAAGCGTTAACTGAAACAGAAGAAACCAATAAAATTGAAGATAATAAAAAGGTGCTTCAATTAGAGGTAGAAAATGATAAGTGTAACAAGTCAGGAAATAATTATGTAAATCAAGAAAAAGATAAAAATACTCTAAAAGACGATGACATGGAATATTTAAATATTTCTAAAATAGATGTTAATAGAAATGGTACTGAAGAAGAAAAAAATAACCTTGAAAATCTCACAGATAATTCTAAAAACGACTCTATTTCTGATTCAATCGCGTCTAAAAATGACAATTTTAATGAAGGTAAGGCAAAACTTAATGAACTAACTATTCATGTGAAAGTGAGGTAAAATCTAATTCTGATAATTTTGTAGAAACTAAATCAAGTGAAGAACAGAACAGTGAACTAATTGATGGCAAACAATTTAAGGATGATAGTTCTAAAATGGCATATAGTGACACACGGAATCACATTAATAATCATTCAATGGACTTAGAGACTGCTGCTATTACGATTCAAAAGGTCTTTCGCTCTTTCCTTTTCAGAAATAAGACGCAAAGTATAGAGGACATTACTAATATTGATGTCAATTTATTAATAGGAGATAAACAAAATAAGGTACATCAAGGATTGTTTACAATTTTATTTAAATGAGCAGTTAGTAGTATTTATTTGTTTCAAATTCAGTTATAAGGATTTTTTGCAGGATGACAAGGAAGAGTCAAATATTAATAAAGTCAAGGACAGGCGACCTTTAGGTATAAACAGAATGGATACTGTGTTACAAACGGTGAATGAAGAAAAATCTTTGTCTTTATCAACCGACGACTCTTCCACTCTATCCAGTGCAGCCACAATAATTCAGGCACACGTTAGAGGGTTTTTAGTAAGAAACAAATTAAATACTAATAAAACTACATCTAGCACGTCTGGAATAGATTCGGATGCGCAGTCGTTTACTTCTTTAGAAGGTGACAATGATAATCGAAAAAACAAAACTATTTTAAACATCCACATCGTTCCAGAAACAAGTAATTTTATGAGCAGGGATGAGAGCATGCTCACATCTATTGAGTTATCTTTAGATGGTAGTCCTCCGGGCTCTACTAATTTGCATCCTTTAGGATATGATAAAAGTGAACGTAGAAAGTTACAGAGAGAAGATGCAATTCAATCTATATCCCCTCCAAGTAATAACAGTGGAAAATTAAGTGAAGATATTGATTCTGTTAAAGAAATTATTATTAATAATGACAGCAACGACCAACAAGTGCTTAGAACAGACACCAATACAGATATTACTGATAAAAATATTTTTTCAAGCAATGTCATGAATGATGAAAATATTACTACTATGATTGACGATGTCAAAATTGACGAGGAACAGCTCTTGAAATCTGATGATTCAATGAATCTTAAGCGTCTCAGTACTTTGATAGAGATGACTTCGGATGAAATGGATGTCGTCACTCCAAGCACTAACGTTGAGGATCATCACACAACAGACTCTGAGAGTGATATTAAATTATTGCATTCGGGAGAGTGCCATGACATGGTTCTGCCTACGAAAGTGTCTAGGAATGACGCGTCTATCGTCCGTGGTGAGTGAAGACATCTTATTATCAGGTGATAATACTTTCCCTTCTTTTAAGGCCAAGGCATGAGTGCTTAGAGTTGTTCTGTCTTATGTAGTTAGAGGCTTATTATTTAAATTTATACAAAAAATTATGCTGAAAAATAATGATCGATCACTTGGACCGTGGTAGAATTTTAAATTATCTATTGTAAATAAGGAAAATAATATATAACACTTAAATAAAACATATTAAACACAAAGTAGATTGTTGCAGATATTTAGATTGATTTTCGAACGATTTTTAATAACACGTAGTTCTATATAAAATTTTGTAGTGTTGGGAGTAAATGTAGTTGAAGTAATTGTGCATTGGTTTTTTAAATGATATGTAGAAGGTATTGTTGGCATTTTCTTATGCTTATTTAAATAGCATCGTGTATATTCGGTGATGGAGCTTTAAAGAATAATTAATATTTTTAATCAGGTAGCTATATGTATGTTATTATTTTGTTCTTTTTATATTTTTAAATACCTAATTAATTTTCCCTTTACAGAATTCCAGAATGTGGTGGTGTATTTTTTACTTTGGAATAATTCTTAGAACACGAGTCGACACTTGATCAAATAGCGTAAAAGTGTCATATTTTTTGCATTTCACTATTAAAGGTTTTATTTCTATTAGTGGTTTGTTTTAACTGTTTGTGTTGTTTTGTCAATTATGATATTTGAAGTAATATCAACCAAAATAATAATTAATTAATTTTATTAATATCAATGATTATAACATTGTTTTCCAATATCTATATATATAAAAGGACATGTACCTGACTGACTGAGGTAAGACGCACGCACAGATTTAACCGCTGTGCGTAGAAACGTGAAATTTGGACATCCACTAAGAAGGGATTTTGAAAAATTTTATCCCTAAAGGGATGAAATAGGGGTTGAAAGTTTGTAAGGATTTTTTAAAAATCGGCACCGATTTTTATAAAATTTGAAATTCAGGTTTTTAAAAAACATTTAATTGAACACGTGTTTCTTGTTTTTTTAGAATTTAGTCCCTAAGGGTTCAAATAAGAGGTTGAAAGTCTTTAAATCGCCACCGATTTTGTAAAAAAAATAATTAAGACTGTTAAAAATATTCTATTGTACACGTGTTTCGTGTTTTTTAAAGAATTCAGCCCTAAGGGTACAAATAAGCGAGCGAAGCTGCGTGCGCCCACTAGTTTCATATAACAAGTCCTATATAATATGATTTATGTAAGTCACTTCTTTAACAAAAGCTGTCCACAAATGCTATGGTTGCTGTTGTGGCGCAGTGGGTCATTGTCTGGTTATTCAATTGAAGATAATGGTCCTATTCGGAGGATGTTTATAAAATTATTTTAATTTTGTTCATTCCGCTAAGGCAGAGCTCGTCGTTGGGTTCCGCCACTTGACATTTTTTTGTGAAAATTTAGAAAGGAGTATAATATAATATAAAATACTGTTTAGAGTAAACAAGCTTGCGGGAGAAATAAACAGTAATAATTACTTAGATTCAATTTAAAATTTGTTGACTATCAGTAGATAAAAAATCTATAAAAAAATTAAAATACTAATAAAAGATAAAATATATTATAATAATGCTTTGTAATGCCTACTAAAAATCGGGTTGCAGAATCAATTTAAAGTAGTATATTTTAATATAAGCGAAAACTTGCCTTTACTCGTCAATAATATTTTTCATACAAATAAAAATTCTAAGGCCCTAAAAGTCCTAGTAAGCTGATGGAACTGGAGCGACGCAGTATTTTGTTCGATAGCAGCAGTCGCAGCGACGCAGTGTTTTTTTTTTAGAAATCTTATTTCAGGTTATTTGAAATAAATTATAGTCAGAGCAACTTAAGAAAATAGGCCAGTCGCGACGCGATAGATTGTGGGTTTGATTGCCACTCGAGGAAATTAAATTTTTAATTTTTTTACTTCTTCGCTCTGGTGTCAAGGCAAAGCGTGGCGTTGAGTTCCTCCACTCAATTTCTCCAGAATTTGGCGGTAAATCTGCAGTGGAGTGTCTTAACACTAGGTTCCCTCAAGTTATCCTTCTCTGTGCGGAATACAGTGTGGAGCTAAATAAAAAAAATAGTTTTGGTAGCATCTATTTACATTATTGATTGAAGGCATATCCTTGTAGTGCGTTGCGTTATAATGCCCAGGTTTCTATTACATGAAATTTTGAGTAATATTTTTTACTGATTTCATAAATTTTGCCGCAAGTGTCTCAAGTAATAACAGCAGTTCGACGGGCCTCCTCATTAGAAAAAACGAGTTATCTCCAATATTTTTTAAGAACTATAACTTATTTGATAATGTCTTATATATAATAGTTTATAGTTATATAAAAGCAATTTATATTAGAGTATTTTTTTTTTTTTCAATTTATATTAGATTATATTTATAGTAGAGTATGAGTGTTACAATTACTATGCTGTATTTTTTTTTGACTGAAGAAAAATTACATTACAAAATAAAAATACTCCATATGCTTAGAAACATAGTATGGGTTAATGGAAATGAAAAGAGGGTATATAGAAAAAATATGGTTAGAGCCATATTCGTAGTGTATAAGTGTATGGGAGGGTGTTTGGCTGAGCTTGTAAGAGTTTCTTGCCGATCCGGTCCAGTGTCGGTTTTTAAACATAGATTAAAGGGCGTTTAGATCAAGCAAGAAATAGAAGAATAGAATTAAACTAACTGCCGTTTTATTTTATTATAAGCCAAGTAATAAAAATGAAATATACGGAAAATATAATAAACATAATTTTTTGAGTTTCGTTATTCTAAATAAATAAATACTCAAAGTATTTTTTTCTTATTAATATAAGAATTTATTACAATATGCAAATTAAATTCTTACACAGCGCTATTGACAATACGTACGTTATTGATAATATTATTGTACGTGTGTGGCTAGGCTTATTCTTTACAATATATCTTTTTTTATTAAATTGCTGACTAACTTTTCCAACCACCAAAGACAATATTTTATGATACGGAGCTTCTTCCTACTGCATGGTAAAGAAGTAAAAAAGTATATCTATTTGTCGTGTCAGCCTACTAGTGTCAATATGTCATAATCAAACGTCATTTTGACAAATAGACAACAATAAAAATATATTTAATAGTCAAATGTCGCCTTAAAAGATGTAAATAAAGTTTACACAATTACATTAGTCTAAATTATCAATATTATTCGCACGTGCATTTGTCTGCAACATCGAAATCGGTTGTGTACACAAAATGATATCAAGAAAAGGGCAAAAAGCAATGAATGAAGGAGTAGTGGGCAAATATGTAAAAAAAGATACTCCTCCGGATTTGCCAAGTAAGTCTATAACAAATTAAAAAGAAATCTTTTTTATATATACACAACTTTATAGCAACTGTATTTGGATAACATTTAGTTATTTTAATGTTTAATGTCAACTATCTCTACCAATTATTTAAGTCATCAATGTTTGGACTACTGGAAACAATAGGAGACCACGCAGCCAGCCTTTTGGTACAAGTGATGGAAACACACAGAGCATAGAAAATAAATTTGGTAAAGCCCAAACTATGAGTGGCCATGCTGGAAAATATACTCCTAGTGAATCTGTACCTAATTTGGCTCATAGGTGAGTTTTGGTGTACTCATTTTATGATGTTTTCAAACACTATTTGCTAATTTCACAAAAAAAAATAGACTTTATATACATATATTTATACTAAAGTGAGTTTCTTTCTATATTGTAGATTTGCAAGTTTGTCTACTGCCAGTGAAACAGCAAGTACCTCAAGTAACTTCAACTCTCAATTTCATTTAGACACTAACTTGGTATGTTAATTTATACAAATGTCCAAGTTGAAATATATTTATGGGTTATATATACAATATTATTTTTAGGCTTCCCATTCAACATTGAATGAAATTGATGATTCCTTTAGTAGACAAACCAGCCATCGTTATTTTAGACAAGCACAACCAGAAGACCCTATATATCAAAACCAACAACAGGTATTTACCATTTTGTAATAATCTAATCATCTTTAAAAACTGCACACACCAATATTTTCTTTTTTTTACTTATTTACATAGGTTCAACAACAAAAACAGCAGCAGTATAGTTCAAGAGAATCAAGTATGCCAAGGATATCTTCAAATTTGAGCCTTACTCCACGTCTTCATCCTCCATCTCCTCTTTCTTCAATTAGAAATCATGTTACAGATTGTAAGTATGATTTTATAGCCTTTAAGAAAATATTATTATTGTAATCATTCTCTTAGTATTTTTTTTATAATTAAGGTTTTTCTCTTCTGTTTGTACACTTGTTCCCACATTGGTATGTGCACACTACACTGCTGTATAGCCAGAGAGAACCCAGTGTTTATGTAAATTTTCAAGTGCCTAGCCCTACCACATTACTATGGATTCATTATTTAAAAAAAAATTGCATTATTTATTATGCCTATACAGTTATATTTTGTTGTGAAAACTAAATGTATTAATTGTAATGTCCAAATATCAAGAAATAAATATCTTTGCACAAAACTGATGAGTTCACTATACTGAATTTTGTATGCCCTCACTTGTATATATTTATGTTATTTATAGAGAGAGTTGTGGTGCAAGAGTAAATGTGTGCTATTGTGGGTTTGATTCCCACTCAAGGAAATGAGATATTGAATATTTTCATTTCCTCTCTCTAGAAACGACATAAAGTGCGGCAAGTGCTAAGTTCCTTTACTTAACCTTCAATACCTCGAGATTTGAAGAAAAGTGGAAAACGGAAGTAGCTTAATGTGTCTTAACACTAGGTTCTCCAGTTTCCTCTGCCTATCCTGCTATGTGCTGGAAATAGTGCAAACTGTAAATCTAAAAAAATATTATAATTATTTTTTATTTCAATGCTACTTACATAAATTATTATTATTAGTATTTCAAAATAATCTATTAATTTTTACAGCCTATTCAACAGCAAGTCCATCATCTCCCATATATTCAAATTATGTTAGTACACCTGCCCTCACATATCACAATAAGGGTCATGGTGGCAATATCATATCTTCTAGTCAAGGTACTTTCTGTCATTTAACTATATATATTTAATTTTCTAGGTGGATGTATTGAATTTATTAGATAATTTCATACTTACTGTCTATAAAATTACAGAACTTGACATATAAGTAGAGGTATTTTTCACCTTTTAGTTTTAGGTTGCATAACATATATAGGAGGGAAGGCAAAGTGAGACTAGGCACTCCGTTCCTCACTCTCCGACCAATTTTTGAGTGAGTGATGGAATTTAATGCCTCATTTGCCTTGTTATCAAGACAAGTAAATAAAAATAATTCATTCTCTGAGTGGGAAACTACAAGCATCGGGGGTTACACTCAGACACTGCCCCAATGCACCACAATAGCCGCAATATATGTATAATATTGCTATAACCCATTTAATAAAACATTAGGATCTGATGAATGTGAACTACCGTTGCCACCGGGCTGGTCGGCAGATAGGACACTACGCGGCCGCCGCTACTACATGGACCACAACACGCAGACCACACATTGGACCCATCCACTGGAGAGTGTGCCTCGACCTTGGCACCGCGTGTCTACACCCCACCATGGAGTGTATTATTTTAAGTATGAAAAAATTTTTTAGTCTCATACTGTACCCCACAAATATGTAACAGAGTATTCAGAGGAACCTAGTGTGACTCTTCGTACCCTACTTTCCACCCAGTTTCCAAGACAGTATGTGTTAGAAGTGGCGTAACTCAACAACGCACTTCTTCTTACTTTTCAAGTAAATGAAAATAATTAAGTTAGAGAGAGAACCTCGGTCATTGGAGGCGAGTTATTAAGTACGTAGGAAATGGTGCATTTCTCATAATTAATTACATACCTTTTCAAAATATGGTTTTAGTTCAAAATAATTGAAGTAATTATGAATGTAGTTATATTTTTTATAAATGATTCCAGTGAAATTACCCATCAAACTACTTACGCACATCCATGCTTAGTTGGAGGGTGTTACTTGGTCAGCCCCTTAGTACCAACCCTGGTTCCTCCCTATTTATTGGAAGAAATACCACATTGGCTCATTGTCTATTCAAAAGGTAAGTCAATTAATTCAGTAATTTATTAAATTTGTTACAACTGTTATATTTCTTTAATTATTTGTAGTAGTAGTGTGGTAATGTTGTAATATTGTATACGTGAATATATAAAAACTTGGAAATATATTAACAAAAAACTAACTCTATTCCAGCTGATCAAGAATTGGACCATAAGCTTAGATGGAATATGTTCCGTTTAAGTGAGCTTGATTGTTACTCAGACATGTTAACTAGGCTTTATAAGCAAGAACTACAGCTTATTGTGATGAAATATGAACAATATAGGTACAGTTAAATATATTCTTCTTATTAAGATGTTATAATTAACAACATTTTAAAAGGTGGCCATTCGTGGCGCAGCAGCACAAAGTGTGAAACCGCCTGGTTGTGGGTTCAATCCCTACTCGAGGAGATGAAATATTTACTTAAATTTATATTTCCATTTCTTTGCTCTGGTGTCGAGGCAAAGCGCGGCGTTGAGTTCTGCCACTCAACACGCAATGCCTCCAGAATTCGGCAGAAAGTGGGGAACGGAGTGTATTAACACTAGGTTCTCACTGCCTACCCTGCTGTGTGCAGGATACATGTGAAGCTGATATAAAAATATATTTTAAAAGTAATAATTGTGTAATATTCCCATGGGCATATCTAGAGATATGTTTGCGAATTTTTTTTTGAGGCTAAGTTTTTGTTTTTATTGACCACTTGATTACCTTTGCCATTGAATATTGAATTCTTGTTTAAAAAATTATATGTTGTTTCCAAACTCTAGCCACAAATAATAAGAGTTTTCTTTCAGATCTGCTTTACTCCAAGAACTTGAAAGAAGAAGACATGCCAAGTCATGCCATTCACATTCAAATTATTAAGTCATATAAAATTGCCTTAATGAACTGTGATCATTATTATTTAAGATTAATTGTACATAAGGAAATGTAAAAGAATGCCTTATTTCAAAATAAGTGCCTTAATATTAAAATAAGAACAATATGTAAAACAATTGCATCATATATATTAAGAATCTTAATTTCAGATTTTTCAATTTGCCTTCAGAATCATATATTTTATACATAAACAATATGATATATATTTTATATGAAAAATCTTTATATATAGACAATAAATAATAAATCACTTATGATGTATTTATTTTTATTAACCTTATTAATATAATACACTATATTTACATTTAAAATACATTGAAATGTATTTTTTAATATTAAGTAAATTATTGGCTTAATTGTTCTTCAATTTGAGTCTTATTTTCTTCTCTAACTTCTTCACCATCAACTATTGCATATTCATCCACTTTTGTGAATCCTGAAATCCTAACAACTTTTGCATCTTTAATGCCTAATGTTTTAGCCCATGCACGACCTGTAACATATGTGTTCCTTAATTAGCCAAGTACAGTAAAAATAATATTTTCTAAAATACTATTTTGAATCCACAATCACACCACTCAAAAATACTGAAGTTGAAAAAATATGTAATTGATTAATTTTTCTAAGAATTAGACTAATTTGATTATAATTATTTTTTTAGTATTAAAAATAGTTTTAATTTTCAATTTGCTGTACTAATAAATTGTAATCAATTTAAAATAATTACTTTAAAAAGTAAAAATTTGTTCAAACCCTTTTTACATGTATATAAACATTTATATACAAACAGTACCTGGAGATATAGCTTGTTCTTCTTCTGTTTTAAGACCATAATATTGGGCCCAATCTGCTTTTCCTTGGTAAAAATTATAAGCGAGTATACCAAAGGCATTCCAAGCACAAAAAGCGTAAGCGAAACTAAGTCGCCGTTTCCATAAAACTGCTACATCCCCAGGTATTGGCTTTGTTCTACGTCGAACAAACCTGTGCCACCATTTATAAATCATTTTATAAAGTAATTATATAACTTATTATACTAATATTATAAATATAACCTTAAATAACAGAAAAGTCATAACACTATGACTGCAGACTGACTGACGTCTGTCATTGAGGAATATCAACAAAGATATATAACTTCAACTCAATTCTTAAACACGGTCAATAAGTCGTGGCCGACCTCAAGTTAGGTTTTTAAACACTCCAAAACAAAATAATCAAAATTAAGAAATATTCTTAAACCAATTCTGCACAGCCATTTATAACTCAATTTAGTACGGCCACGACTTGTTGACTTATTAGTCAAATGGGACATGTTTTAAGATATCTTTTACTATTGATATTTTTTTTGTCTCGAGAGAACAATGCATTACATTTTAGAAATCCTAACTTCAGAGCGGCCACTACTCATCGGTCGTACTGTACTGTATGAAAAATCATGGTTTATAACTTCATATTCCGTACCATCGATAACTTTATTTATATTTTTCTAGTTCTTATCAACATTTCAATTGATATTCTTACGTTTAAAAGTGAAATACGCTAAATTTGAGAAATATTATTTCGATTTTGTACTGAAAATGAAGAACTCCTAACGTATGTCTTTACAGAGAAAAGAAAAAAAAATCTATCACAGAATATAATATTCTTTACTACACAAAGAAGTTATACCTTATTATAGTTATAGGTTTAGAATATATAAATGACACTTATTTTAATGAATATTATAAAGAATAAAAAACGCACAAGAGCAAAGCTCTTAATACCTAATCGAAAAATAAGATTAAAAAAAAATAGTAATCTTACAATAGCAAACGTATGGATTTTTATTTTCACTATAATGTAATTAATTATATACCATGTTGAGGACGACGCGAAATCAATGTTTACAGAAGTATATGCAATTGTAAGCTGAACAACATAATAGAGTTTGTATAATAAGTTGTTATTATCTTTATATTTATATTAGAACTTAGAAGAAAGTAGAGAACGGAATGAACAGAATATTCGGCTATTTGGGTACAAAAGATGTGACCAGAATCATATAGATTTTATAGAAGTATATGTGTATATATTATATGCTATAGATAGAGGCAGAAGTGCAGGGGCACAAATGTATGACTGTATAAACGACCGGTTGTGAGTTTGAACGAACGCTACTTGACGGAATGTAATATTTATTTAAAGGGTACAGCCCGATAAGCATAGGGAAGCTGATTTGCCACTGGCTTCTAATAAATTATTTTTAATAATCATATATTAATATGAATCGTTTCTTATGTAGAATACCGACACATCAAATTTTTATCTCCAACTCTTACAATAAGGGAGTTATGGATGTAGCAACCCCGTAACGTTAAAGATTATTTTCTCGGAATCTATTAAATAAAATATCCGCTATAAGAGGTCGGCGTGGCCCAGGGGCACAAGGGTGGGTTCGATCCCCACTCGATGGAGTGAATTATTATTTCTTAATATTTTCATTTCTTCGCTCTGGCACCAAGGCAAAAAGCCCGGTGTTGAGTTCCGCCACTCCACAGGCATCGCCTCCAGAATTTGGCGGGAAAAATGGGGAATGGAATGTCTTAGCATTAGGCTTCCTCGGCCTACTCTGCTGTGTGCGGAATACAGCGTGAAGTTATTTTTTTTAAAATAACATTTAAACTGTGGAAACAATGTTCATTTTTATTTTGTACATATATATAATTTATGATTTTTCTGTATCCTGCCATACCTTCAAGCCGAATTATTATATTCCTTCTTTCCGAATCACTCCTACGCACATACAGAATCTTACAAGAGTCGTTTCCCATTCATCTCGTGCCTATCTTGATAGGGCTTACACCTCTCTCTTCCGAGTCGCCCCTACGCTCATATCAAATGTGACAAGAGTAAGAATATTTTCTCAGTCACCTCGTATCTATCTTAAGCCCGGGCTTATACAGTTCTTTTTCATGTCACTCGCTCGCTCAAAATTTAGAGATTAATACAGATATTATAGTTATAGTAGTACACCCGTCAATCAATCCGTACATAAATTTATAAAGATGGTGGTTATTTAACCCTGCGTACGCAAACCTGCCGTGAGATAGGATTGACCTCATTGGCTCTTACGGCAGCGGAGAGTGTGTCGTGATACTCAGGTCTGAATGCTGCCAACGTACTGGGCGTTTGCGGCTGTAGTTGGATCGTCAGGATTTAGAAGGACTCTGCGAGGGCGTCGAAGCTGCGGGTGAGGATGAGGATGAGGGTACGAACAAGCTTTGACAATGACTGGGTTGAAGTTGAAATTGTCACGCTCGTAGTAGCGCTTGGCTAGGCGTTTGCAGAGTTCCTTTAACGATTCTAATTCGAAATCTTTGTTTAGGCTCACGTTGTGTATGTACCATGGGCATCCGGATGCCATACGGAGGAATTTGTTTTGGACCCTCTGAAAGAGGTCTATCTTGGTGTACGGATGCAAGTTTTGTACAATGTCAGCTTATTCCGTAGTGACATTTACCACCGCTTGCAGATGAGGTATAGCCTGCTCATGTATGTGGCCTTGTATGTGACATTCGAATCTAGTACGACGCCTAGGTATTTGACCTGGCGTTCCTAGGATATCGGTTTATCTTGAAGGTGGTCGAAATGGTCGAGACAGTTTCGTAATGTTTACGAGGAAAGAGGACGACTACCCTTTTCTCCTGGTTAATCTCGACAGCCTGGTTGCAGTCTTTCGGTTAGGAAATAAGTGGCGCGATCCGTGGTATAAAGGGCGGTGTCGTCGGCGTAAATCGCAAGTCGATCGACTCTATCTGACGTGGAATTTTGCTGTTGTAAAGCGCGTATAACATCGGTGAAAGTGTGGAGCCTTGCGGTACTCCAGCGCGAACGGGTCTAGAGGACAATTGTGTCCCTTCTTATCTATAACGGAACGTGCGGTTCGACAGATATTCCCGAATGATGTGAACGAGAGAGTTTGGCAGAGCCATACGACGGCTTTGGCTATATCTAAAAAAATGGCAGCCTTGTCGCCCCGAGTCGATTCACGGACGAATTGTAGTGTTCTGTTAGCCGGTGAACTTTATGGACGAGTGGTGAGATCTAAAGTCGTACTGTTCATTAAAGTTAAGTTGTTTTGTCTCGACTATTTCTTTTAATACAAATAATTGAGGCCAGTCGTGACACAAAGTCGCGGCACAAAGTGTGACTGTAAAACCGACTGGTTGTGGGTTCGATCCCCATTCGAGGTGATAAAATATTTACTTAAATTTATATTTCCATTTCTTCGCTCTGGTGTCGAGGCAAAGCGCAGCGTTGAGTTCTGCCACTCAACACGCAATGTCTCCAGAATTCGGCAGAAAGTGGGGAACGAAGTGTCTTAACACTGGGTTCCCTCTGCCTATCCTGCTGTTTGCGGGATACAGCGTAAAGCTGATTTTACTGAGAATGATTCCTTCGTATACTTTTCCTAAGCTGCTAATGAGACTGATAGGTCTGTAGCTGGAGGAAAGTTTGGTGGGTTTGTTAGGCTTGTAAATGCCTATGACTATCGCCTCCTTCTTAGTTTATATCGCAAATACCGTGTCCGGTTTTTTTTATTTTAAGATATGTTCCACTACTTCGATTTTTTTGTAACTTATAGCATAGATAGCTAAATAATATATGCATAATATATATAATTTTGGTAGATATCAATTAACAGGGAGGAATATAAAAACGCCCTTAAAAATATTAACATCTTTTCACAATACTAAGCATATAAGAATATAGGCAGCCATCACATCTTCAATTTAAATTTCGTTAAGATATCGAGAAAATAAACTTTAATGTTAAGGGTAATAAGTTTCTTTAAAATTCAGGGTTGTTACCCCCCTAGGCCATAACTCTCTTACGGTAAGGTTTAGAGACAAAAAAGATGGTATGTCTCTATTTCAGACAAAAAGCAATACAATCATATTAAAAATAAATCATGAGAAGCTAATGTGGCTTTTCCATACTTATCGGCCTAAAACCTCCTATAATAATCAAATGCTGATAATTAATAAATATAAACGAATTTTATATTATATCATTATTGTAGAGGCTCGCTTACTTAGCAAATATACCAATTAATAGCAGGGTAAGTATGGTCAAGATTCTCACTTAACCTAATTACCAAATCTATTGAGAACATATTTCAGTGCGATCACAATTGAATTATTCTTTTGAAACTTCCCATTAAACAGATTATGTATTTCTCTTCGTATAAAATCGGTAAAATTGTGTTCGTGACAAGGTCATATAAATATAATAGAAGGTCAATCTTTAGTTTATCGGATCCATTTTGCTTAGAACATGGTACTACCAGGAGAAAGATACCGCAAGTGTCTTACATACTTAGACTACCCACAAAAGAAATCTAATTATTAATCTCTCATATCTAATGGCGTATCCACTCGATTGTAGATTGAAATGCTATTCATGTATGAGATATTCGTTTTGTTATCTAAAACCAAATAATCGATTTGGAATCTCTGTCGCAAGTTTGATGTTATTTTAAGATTAAAAAGTGTCACGGTATACAGGTGGAAGTGTCAGCGCTCCTTTTACGGGAACAGCGTATAGGGTAAAATATATCAAACGATATGGGTTTGATCATCACTTATTCATTTTTGGGAAAAAAATGTATTATGCTTTTAAAGAGTAGTTAAAACTGTTGGTTTCATTTAAAGTGGTGCTGACAAAAACACTCTGTATATACTTAAAAGTAAAATGATGATGTTGCTACAAAGACAATTGAGAAAAAAATACTTTCACTACTATAATTCTAGAAACATTAGATGTATTTTGTTGAAAAAAATATATATGAATATTTTATTTCGTCGTTATGTGAACGTACATTTTGCGAAAGTTACCTTAGCGAAATTGCAGACCTTACTAAAGGTCGACTTGTCATTACCATGTTTACTTTTCCCTAGGTCGCGCGTTTGTGCTTGTGATTAATTTTCCGAATTAATGGGTAAATCCGGGAAAAAGTACTTGAGTCCATATAAAATAAAAAATCTAAGATCACTAAATTATTATAATTTGCAATAAAATATATTTTTTTTTTGTTTTCAGAGTCAAATCTGATAAAATAAACGCACTAAGAAAACAATATGACGCTTTCCTTGAAGAGGACAAAAAACGGAAAGACAGAAATGAATTTATTTTGGGACGTCTTGAAGATATGCGATTTTCTAATACAGTTTCAGTACCGATCCATCAGCAGGTAAATTATTGTGTACATTTTTTTTAATTGTTAAAAAATTAAAAAATTAAATTAGCTTCACGCTGTATCCCGCATACAGCAGGGTAGGCAGAGGGAACCTAGTGTTGAGACACTCCGTTCCCCACTTTTTGCCGAATTTTGGAGGTATTGCGTGTTAAGTGGCAGAATTCAACGCCGCGCTTTGCCTCGACACCAGAGCGAAGAAATGGAAATATAAATTCACGTAAATATTTCTTCTCCTCGAACGGGAATCGAACTCACAACCAATCGGTTTTACAGTCACACTTTGTGCCACTGCGCCACGACTGGCCTCAACTCACTCTTTTTTAATTGTTAGTTATTGATAAATTAAATGTAGAATAATAGGTTCTAGAGGACATCATCCTCGAGCACCTATTATTATCGGTAATTCCTTATCACCTAAGAGTCGATAGTAGCGAGACCTTCGTTATTTTATAAAGCCTGAAAGTTTCATGAGTGAAAGTGAAGCCGGTCGTGGCGCAGCGGCACAAGGTGTGACTGTAAAACCTACTGGTTGTGGGTTCGATACACACTCGAAAAGATGAAATATTTACTTAAATTTATATTGCCATTTCTTCTCTCCAAAATTCGGCAGAAAGTGGGGCACGGAGTGTCTTTCATTAGGTTCCATCTGCCTACCCTTCTGTGTGCGGGATACAGCGTGAAGCTGATTTTTCTGAAAGTTTCTGTGCGTAGACACCCAACACAGGCTTTATAAAATAACGAAGGTCTGGAATTACTGTTCTACTATTGGCTCTCTCTCTTTTAGAGTTGAACATAAATTGCACAAACTATAATACATTCTATTTATTTTTTGTCGCCATCGTATGTACTCACTATATTTCTGAAGTAATGCTATATTTAGGACATGCATTCAAATTCAATGGAAAAGCCTATTTATATTTAAAATAGCTTTAAAGTGGATTAAACATTAAACACGCATTGCAACCAAATTTCTTGGAAATAGTATAATATATAATACAGAAAAATTTTATTGTACTAAGCATATACTTATGCCAGCATGTGTTACATAGGCTTATTACAATTTTTAAATCTATTTCTTTTCTGTTTCAGAAAGTACAATTCATGAGAGATTATTATACTTTTCCACAAAGATCGTACCTAAGTAAATCAGAATGCGTCAATCATAAACAACTTAGTGGAGACCAAGTATCTCAGTGTCTACTTACAATGGAAATTTAGAAGAAACATTAACTTTTAAAGAAATTAGTACAAAATATATATTAATTCCTAAACTTCAATCAACATTTCAAAGAAAAACAGCTATTGCAGATTCTCCAATGGAAAACATTACAGATACAGACTGGAAAACGAAATACCATATTCTAGACGAACTTAAAAAAGATGAAAAAGAAACAAGAAACGACAAGAGCAATAAAATAGCAGATTTACATAAAGAAAATAATATGCAATATACAGATGTTACCATTAGATATAATACATAAAGAAAATTCTTTACCGGTTGCGATGCAAAAACCGAACATAAAAGATACAAAAATGAATTATGTGACGAAAAGATGGACCAATCAGAAAAAAACGAAAATTTAAATAGATCTCCAGAAAATCAAGATATTATTCGTAATAATGCCGAATATATTAAGAATACCATTGAAAATGTAAAAGATTCTAAATTAACGGTTGAAACTTATGAACAGGAAACTAAATTACATGAAGAATTAAATGACTCTAAAGAAATATATGACTCTAAAGAGCAACTGAAAGAAAGGAGTTCAACTGATAGTACCTTGATTAAATCACATTCAACAGCAAATGAACAAGAACAAATTACAGAAATAAAAGAAACTAAAGACTATTTGCAGAAAAAGACCAACATAGCAATTTAGTGAATGAAGATAAAGAAGAAACAAACGAAGCACTCGTTAATGGTGCCCAAGGTAATGACAATTTCAATACATACCAACATGAAAATAGTTTCGAGAGTTATGAAGATAATGAATAACAAAACATAATGAGAAAACGAACGACGAAATAAACCAAGCATTAAATAATACCAATACTGGTATTACTGAATTAACTAAAGAGAAAGAGGAAGAACTCGATAGTAAAGATATAATTTTGAACAATACAGAAGAATACAAAGCTGATGAAGACCATTTTGATAGTAAAGAATTATCTAATGTTGAAATTGGTGAGGTAGTAAACGATCAGGATAATAATGTTAGCAACGAACATGTAGCGTATGCCACAGAAAATGAAGATTATATAAATAGCAGGAACCAAATTAACAACGAGCCTGAGGCTTATTCTGCAGGAAATGAAAATTATTCAAATGAGGAATACACTTATTACGACGAGTCCTCATCAAGAACCTTACACTAGCGAAATCAATGAACATGAAGAGTCCTCACAACGTTATGATCCAAGTTATGAACAGCAGTATGCTAATAACTATGAAGATCCTAATATGGCACAATACCAAAACCAACAATATGAAATGGAAAATACTTATGAACAACAAGATACCAACAATATTGTATATGATAATCAGAATGAAGGTGATGTTAACTATGGATATGGTAATACGGAAAATATTGGCGTTACTGATCAGCCACAGCCTGAAAATATATACAATTATGAAAATGAGATAATTGATAACCAACAGTATGATAGTAATGTACAGCAAGAATATCCAGTAATAGAAAATGAGCAATACGGCCACCAACAAGAATATACTGAATCTGAATTGACAGAAAATGTACTAGATGCTGACAGTGGACTCGCAGAAAATGTCGCCGAAAGTGTAAATGATACTGTAAAAATTATTGACAATGCTGAAGAAATTTCCGAAAATGTCCAATCTGATGTCACATTGCCATAAAGTCTACTAGAATTTTACATTTATTAAAAAATACGCACCAAAATTGTTATTAATTTAGTAATGACACAATTAATGATTTTTGGTTGAAATAAATAAAATACAGAATACATATTTATTTTTTAATATTTTTAAACTATCTGCTTACACTTATACTCCATATTAATTAATTAGCTAAAGGCATGTTTTCTAAAATAGGTGCCTGGTCTGGAATCAGAGCTTCTTGAGGTTTTTTCCAATGAGCTTCTACCCATGGTAGTCTCTCAAGACCTGTAGCCCAGTGATGGATTCTACATCTCACGTTGACTTGTTCTTTGTTATTTATCTATCAAAAGATAAAAATAATAAATACATTATAAACTATAAAAAAAATACAACAAAAAAAGACAGAAATATGATTTTTGCCTTTTAGCATTTTACACAAAAATCACAGGACAAATGTTAAAGAATCTATTTGAAATACAGTGAAACATGTGTTTCACTCCTTAGACAGCTTGGTTTTAGACTATCCAAACCAAGCTGAGATTCAATATCTATTCAGAGTAACATGCCAGCTTCCACTTGCGCACAAGTGGAATGATTTCTGTAAAAAGACTGTCAGTGATCATTCCACAAAGCAGCAAGGGTCTGTTCTCATTGTACCGAGGCAATACCTTCCATAATTTCGTTCCCACAATCCTATTTGTCTCCTTCAGCCTCCAACAATTGCCTTTATAGCATAATTCTTGC
Source organism: Heliconius himera (assembly GCA_021202915.1). NCBI lineage: Eukaryota > Metazoa > Arthropoda > Insecta > Lepidoptera > Nymphalidae > Heliconius > Heliconius himera. The sequence goes on from JAJHJA010000569.1 coordinate 380,452, forward strand.
TAATAAACAACTTTTATAGATCATAATCTTTCTTGTTCTGATTAACTGATATATAAGACATATTAATCCAGAAAAATTGGCCAATATAATGAGCATTTTCTGGCAATGTTAGAATAAGATAGAAAATTAATAAAAGTCAAAGGAAATTAAGAAGGCTGGTTAAAGCAGCTTCTCTCTGTAAATAGACTAAAATATTTACTTTAAAAAGGCACTAGCATAACTATTTCTTTTGAAACTAATTTAATGCTACTTACAACAGATGGTAAACAGAAGTATCATGGCAAGGGTCATACAGTCAATGCAAACATAGTAGCAGATAGTAAAAAATATTTTAATAGAATATAATTATTTTTTCTTGTTTTATACTCACTGATCAGCCAAAGTTTACACTGATTGTGTTTATTATTCATCATATTCCACAAAGCAAGATAGGTAGAGAGAGCCTAGTGTCATTATATTTAATTTTCTACTGATACTGTCGTGGCTAAGGAGCACAAGTGTGTGACTGTAACGCGATGGTTGTGGGTTCAATCCCCACTCAATGAAATGAAATATTATTAATATTTTATTGAATTAATATTATTAAGTAGATAAAAAAGAAATTAAATTTATGTTTCCATTTCTTTTCTCTGTTGTCAAGGCAAAGAGTGGCGGTGAGTTCCGCATGCAACATCAACATGCAATATCTCCAAAATTCTGTGGAAAGTGGGGAATGGAGTGTCCCAACACTAGGTTCCCTCTGCCTACCCTGCTGTATGCGCGATACAGCATCAAGCTAATTTAATTTATTAGAAATTGAAAATTAAATTAGCTTCATGCTGTATCCCTTTTGCTGTCTCTAAACCACTAAAGTGAAGTAATGAAAATATTTCATCACCTCAAGGGTAACTGAACCCACAACCATCACATTTACATTCAACCACTGTCTCACTACATTACAATGACCTCTAAGAAAATATATAACATGCAATTTATTATTAAATCAGCTGCTTCTAAGTTACATATAAAAACATATATCCAGCTGAAAGATATACTAAGCAATTAAGGCTACATCACATACCCAATGACAAGCAATAAAAACTTGTGTTTTGTATTTTTTTTTCAAGGAACTACATTCATTTTTCTTTATATCAATCTTATACTATTTATTTTTATAAAAACTTATAATAATAATAACTTTTTATAAATAATATAAAGTATTATTATTATTATAAGTTTTTGATGAAAAAAAACTAAAATCTTCAAAATGTTATAAAAGGAATTTAATAAAACTTACTTTAACTGTAACATAAAATTCCTTTTCTTGTAGACTCAGATCTGGACCTTTGATAGTGATAGGTGGCATAGTTATTGCATATTCAGGCACAACATACCCAGCTTTACGAAAACTTGTCCTAACATGCCAAGGTTCCAATGTCCATGGTTGAGTTTTGCTCATCGATATTTGTAAGACAAGACTAGATAAGCATCCCATTGTCTAAAATTATTATATCAAAACGTTACAGTAACAAATAAAATAATAAAAGATATTTTATAAGCTACTATTCTGTTTGTTGTTATTATGAACTCACCCTTTGAACATATGGGGAACTATATTTTGATTCTACTTTTGGCTTACTCTCGTCTACTTTATATTTTTCCAAATTTTGGGGATTTGTGTATGCAGCTAAGCCAGGCAAAAGGTAATTTTTATATGCAACTGTTGGTTTTAAAGATAAAATATCCCCAGCATTTCCTACACCTAGAAAATTATATTAAACTATTATATTTACATTAGTATTAAAATGAATTAGTATATAAACTCTTTGTAGATTTAGTGTCAATGATCAAAAAAGAAATACTATAAATATTTAAAATAAATTAAATATACAAATATTCAAACAAATTTAACCTGATTTATAATTTTTATCTCAAATATTTCTTTGTTATATATTCTTACCATCCACAAATTGGTTTAAAATTACTTTCATGTCTGGTTTTTTGGCAATATTTGTATCCTCAACTAGATCATACACAAAATGTCTAGCTCTTAACTTGGACGGTCTTCCACCTTTCTTGTGCAGTGGTGGTGGCCATTTCCTTTTTAATATAAAAGTATTCTATAAAAAGACAAAATAAAAATTACAAATAAACGAAGACGACAATATTTTATATTATAAAAATTGTATTTAGGCAAACAATTAGTAAATGTACGTGGATTTTAAATATTTACTCTGGTCTGCTGAAGAAATAATTGAGGACCTGCTGAGAAAAACAATGACATAGATGAGCGTACACCAAACATTTTAATTTTTTACAAAATTCGCAAAATAATAAACAAATTGTAGGTTAACTAAAAAATTATATTTTATACATGGATGACAGATAATAGATAATAGATTAAATAAATTATTAAGATCTCAGACAATGTATATGTTTGTCAGGTTATGATGCATTTATATTGTCTGTGGTACCGTACTCAACATCATCATCATTATTAGAAAGATAAGAAATTTAACAAATAAATTTATTCTTTTTATTCAGTTTTATACTTTATTCTGTATTTAGTAGGTTAGGAAAAGCAAAACTAGAATTGAGCACTATGCACTTTTCTTTCCTTCTGAATATTAATGACGGAATTACTACTACAAAAATACTACTAAAGGTTTAACAACTCTGAACTTTATCGCCAATACTTACGACTTGATTTCGGAATGATCCGTGTGCGGCGGTGTTCCTTTGATAGATTTATGTGTGCGGGCGTCGTCCTTACAAATGGCGTTTTATTTTAAAATGACAATTTTATTATTTATTTTGTTTAAAAAAATAACTTTTTCATTTTTGGAAATTTATTTTTTTCTGATTTATATTAGGCTTTTGTAGAGTAGTTGAAACTGTGGTTTCATTTAAAGTGTTGCTTACACTTCCACCCTGTATTTGACACGACAAAGATTGGATATGACATACAATCCTGTTGAATGTCTCTAATGATGCTCACTTTATAAGACCCTGCTCTTTAAACTCTGACGATTGGATTTGGTTTCAGTACACGTTTTGTATTGTTTGATAAAGGTTTATCGTTTAATCAAAATTATTTAGTACTTCGAATAGGCATTTGTGTTGTTCTGTATCGAATGGTTTCTCGGTATCTATTAAGAATAGCAAACTTCATTTTGCATTCACAGCATGTCTTTGCATGTTGCACCAAAACCTGCAACGGAAGTTATTGTGATGTGAATACACTTTGGCCTTGTACCCACTTCAAGTTTGAATTGCTCCAACAAGATAAATAACTATGACTAAAACAAATGAGAGACTATAAGATTACATTGTATGACAGAATTTAGATAATATTTAATAATATTTTTTTATTTTTTCAGCACAGGAAACTCAAAACTAAAGAAGAAGATTTAAGTTTATTAACAAAGATTTTTGTTCTTTTGTAGTTTTATTTTTTATTAAAAAAATACTTCTACGTTTTTGCAGTCACACTTTGTGCCTCTGTGTCATGACTGGCATCGCTTATCAAAATAATTTATTAATTATTTTCTTTTATTTATTTAATTATTATTTAAATAACTCCATGAGAGCCTTACCTACTTACTGCAGGTACGATATGTCTTTACGGGAATCTAATATCACTTCAAGAGAAGAGTATATAGCACAAAAATATTATCACTATGAATAAATCATTTGCACGGTTTTCAATTAAGTCAAGTAACAGGCATCTAAATGAGTAAGTAAAGTATACTTAATAAAATATAAATTAGGCCATACCGCCGTACCGTACCCATTCTTGCTACTGGCAGCTGTTTTAAAGCTGACTATGTTTTTCAATCTGTGGTTATTTGTTATCTGTGTTTCAATTTAGCATAATTTGTGATTCTAAAAAAAATAATTGTATCTACTATCTAGCGTTCAGCGGATTTTTACCAGAAGTGTGTTATGTGATTAATCCGTGAAGCGATTATTCTTCGTCTTTGCTTGCCTAAATTTTGTATGTTTATTTTTAAATTCTGCACGTGTATGTAATTAAAGAATAGATCAATGGATGAAGAAGCCAATTCTTATTTACAGGTACATGAGGTTATAGCGTTTCACTTGCGTACATATTGTTGCTCGGTACATATTGTACTAACGTTTGTATTGTTACAGAAGTGTTTATCGGATGGAGCAATGGATGCCGACGATGGGCCTCTAATCAATGAAAATTCTAATGATTTGTCACATTTACTGAATGATGGGGCGTTTAATAGTGTCGATGCTGTTGGTGTCGACGAGTCGTCTACGTCAAACCAGGCTTTCCTTCACGCCGTAGAGTTGTCTGCTGGAAGCGTCGGCGAGTATCTAGATAACAACACCGAAAGTTTCAACGCCGATTCGTTTGATGTTGGAGACAACGCTGTTAATTTCCCGAGCGATTCTATGAATAATGTTCTATCTGATGGAGATTCTCGTTTAAGTGCAACTTTTAAAGAATCTTCTGATATTGATTTAGATCAAAAAACAGAAACAGAGCCCCCAAGTGAACCTGATATAAATGACATTGCGAGTGATGCAGATATTTCTACTTCTGCTGATGACGAAATGAAAAAAACTAACATGGACAATGCTGTAGAAGTTAGTAATGAATATAAACATGATGATATTTCTGATAAAAACAATTTAATAAATGAAAACAATGAGGTATGTTATTATTTATTTTTTTCTGTTATTTCTTAGTAATTCATATCTTAGTACATATAAACTAAATTATAATATAGATAAATAGAATATTAAATGTCTAAAATACATTTAATATTCCTCCATGCATAGAAATTATGGCCCCATGACTTTTATCGAAGGAAAATAACTGCCTTTTACCTAAAAGGTGAAATTTGGAGAGGAAGTTATTAAAGGTATGCTTAATCCTTTATTTTGCATAATGGGTAGTTTTAATACATGTATTCAATTATTTATTATGTTATATGTTTTCTTAAATACATTTTTTTAGCCCTCAGATGATAAAGACTTACAAGATGTAGAGTTAGATGTTAAGGATAGCCTGGCAACAGAAGAAAACATTAAGAAACCTGAAACTATCAAAGTAACAAGCATGGAAGTTATAGAAGCACCTGTGGTGGAGGAAAATCATAACAAAAAGGAAGAAGAAAACAATAAAGAAAATGTTGATAATATTGTTGATAAAGATGCCATTCAGGTATAGTAATAATTTAAATGGTTTTTTAAATATAATAAATAAAACTTTTACACTTTATTTCTTCTGATGCCTTTTACATTAGATGAAATTAAAGAAAAAAAGTGTATTTTTTAGAAAATATTTAATGTAGTCAAGCTAAATATATTGTACAAACAATATAAAAATCCTATTATTTAGATGGGTGGTGCTGAAGAAACTGAAGTTGTGTCAGAAGATGAATTACCAGCAGTTCAAAAACCAAGTGTCAAGGATGCCGAGAATGTGTCTGATGATGAACTACCTGGGCCAAAACCTGCGGAATTGCCTGCTGATACAGAGGTGTGGCATAATAAACAATATATATACAATATTTATTTAAATATCAATTTCTGAGACCAATTTGGCTTGAAATGTCAATGTGAGAATTATAGTGTCAATCCCACTGAAGTGGGAATTTTTTGCATTATGTCTGGTGTATTATATGTGAAGCTTAAAAAGAAACTATACATATTTACAAAAAAAACATGTTTGGTTAATTTAAAGGTGGTATCAGAAGATGAGCTACCAGCATCTAAAAAGGACACTAAGGAATCTCGTAAAAGAAAGAATGGTGAAGAAAGGGATGGCTATGATCCTGGCTCACCCACTTCTGAGGGTGAATCTGCTGGGAAAAAACAAGCTCTAGCTAAGGTATGATTGTTAAAAAATAATTAAATCGACTTCACACTGTATCTGCACACAGCAGGGTAGGCGAGGGAACCTTGTGTTAAGATACTTTATTTCCCACTGTCCACCAAATTTTGAATTATTTAAAAAAAAATAAATCATTCCATATTAAATAATTTTATGCTATGCATGTTGCATGCATTTTAAATTTTCATTTTGATTGTTACTTTTATTTTTTCACATATGTTTTGTAGGTTTTAATTTATAAAATAACATTTTTAGAAATACTTTTAACATTTTTAAAGTGTTATACCACACTTAAGAGAGAAAAATACTTATTTAGAAAAAATATAAAAATTGTATGTATATATGTAGCGGGTCTTGAAACTCCAGGTGCCGGTTCAAGTTTCGCTATGCTAAAATTTTGATTTGTATTCTAAATAATAATTATTAGAAATTATTTTTTTATCCATTGTTTTCCACTTTTATATAGAATGGTGAAAGCAAACCCATACCTTCTGAGAAGAGATCATCTGTTGATGAAAAGCCTAAAAAGAAAACTTTGCCCGAGCTTGACAAGTATTGGAAGGTAGTCAACGATGATCCCACTGACTTCACTGGATGGACATACCTGTTGCAATATGTTGACCAAGAGGTATGCTTTTAAGCTTTATGTAACTTTCCTCATTTCCATGTCCAAATTTTTTTATTTGCAAATAAATCAAATCAGCTCCATGCTGTATCCCGCACACAGCAGGGTAGACAGAGGTAACCTAGTGTTAAGACACTCACCCACTTTCCGCCGAATTCTGGAGGCATTGTGTGCTGAGTGGCGGAACTCAACGCCGCGCTTTGCCTCCACACCAGAGTGAAGAAATGGAAATATAAATTTATAAAATATTTCATTTCCTCGTGTGGGCATCGAACCTACAACCAGTTGCGTTTACAGTCACACTTTGTGCCTCTACGCCACGACAGGCGCAACAACGTTTATATGTTAGTATGCTAGAAATATAATATTTTATGAATGATGAAACTTACTGCTAATCTTATTGCTTTGTGAAGCGATGGGAACTGAATTAAATGTAGATTGGCAAGGGCCAACTGACACACTACATTGACGATATTTGACTGTCAAAATATGGCAAAATGTATGCTAAAATGTCAGGTATTGTGTTTGAACAGAGCGACGTGGAGGCGGCGCGCGAAGCGTACGACGCCTTCCTGTCGCACTACCCCTACTGCTACGGCTACTGGCGCAAGTACGCCGACTATGAAAAACGCAAAGGAAGTAAAAAGAAGTGTCTCGAGGTGAGTACCCTCGCACTGCGCCCTTTCGATATATTTAAGTGATACGGTGAGTGAAATGAGGAATAAAATTGATATGTTCATTATCAATGTGTCAGTGAATACACTTGGATTTTGAATTATTTTAGTCCTAACTGGTATTGTGCAACTGTTTTTTTTCCCCAACAGCGCTTCGAGGCCGTTCGTAACAAAGTCGCCGGTGCGGGCGGACACTTTACCGTCTAGTGTCGTCGGGCCGCACACTGTAACCGCATATGTTGTAGCGTATATTGTATAACTAGCTGTATATATTTAAGACTGTGCTGTACTGTGTGACATTGTGTTTGATATTTAAGTGCGCGGCGCCATGTATGTGGCGCGGTAGGTGAGCGGCGCGGCGCGGCGCGGGACTTAACAGGTGTAGCGCTCAGCGCGCGGTGGTCGCCAGCGAGCGGCGCACGCCTCTCGCTGCCTCCATCCGTCGTTGTTCTTATTACTTGAAATATGAATTATTATACATGCTATTTATTTATTCCCTTGCTTGCGGCGCCGCGGCGCTCCTGCCGCCGTCTCTCTGACCCCGCGACTGTTTCAGGTGTTGGAAAGGGGGCTCAAAGCGATCCCCCTCTCGGTCGACCTTTGGATACATTATCTCAATCATATAAAGGCGACAAAGACAGACGATCATGCCTTTATAAGATCTCAGTACGAGAGAGCTATAGGTAAGTTGGTTTTACAAATGTTAATACGTTTATACTTCTGAGTGGTCTTGATTAAATGTCTAACAATAATTGATATATATTTTTAATTGAACACATGTTGCATAAAGTTATCAATTTTCTTCAAAACACAATTAAACAGTTATAATAATAATTATAAAAGACTTTATTCAGTATTGACAAACTGTTTAACTTAATTTAAAATAAATTACTAAGACTATCTTTTAAACTGTAACTCTAACTGCAACTTTAACTTAAAAATCAACTTCACGCTGTATCCCGCACACAGCAGGAATAACAATGAAAATATGTATAAATGTAAGTAAATATTTCATTTCCTCGAGTAGGGATCGAACTCACAGCTAGTTGATTTTACAGTCCCACTCTGTGCCCCTGCGCTACGACCGGCCTCTTTACTACGTTACTTACTTTACTGGAACTTTAACTTAGATTGAACTATTTGTTATTTACTTGAAGTCTGCAAATCTGCTTGCCAATTGGCAAAGGACTCCAACCTTTTCCACTCCCTTTTATCGTTTTCTACTCTGTGCCACATTTTCCCTGCTACATGTCTTATATCGTCATCCCATCGCCCAACCTTGGTGGTATGCCTGTTTTTCTTTCACCTTCTCTGGGATACCATTGTGTGACTAATTTGCCCGACTTACCTTTGCCTCTTGTTTGTGTATCTATTTCCCTTTGATTGCTGAGGGCAATGCTTTATTTTTCAGAATCTCTTTCTTGGTCCAATATCTTCTCCAGCCACTTGTATTTTTTCTTATTCTTTGTTTATATTTTCTTCTGGTGCCATCAATTGTCTCAGGTACACAAACTCTTCTAAATAACCAATATGGGTATTTCTCGTTTTTATTGGATCTTTCACTCCGTTGGTTATTAATTTTGTTTCTTGTGGGTTAAGTTTGCCATATTTGCGCTTTTTCTCTTGCAAATTATTCAACATGCTTTGTTGATCCTGAGGTGTTTTAGCTGTCAACAATAACAATCAGCCAATCTTAAGTGGGTTAGTTTGCGACCATCAATGATCATACCCAAATCGTTCCAATTGAAGCCTTTAAAGGTGGTCTCTATTACGGCTGAGAATAATTTTGAAGACAGGGATTCCCCTTGTCTGATGCCTCTGGATCTTAATGTAACACCTTTTCTTTCTAACTATATACAAGCAGTACTGCGTTTATACACATTACGGATTAGTTTTATATACTTTTGTTCGTCCAATTGAGCTTGAAGAGATTCCCAGAGTTTCGCTATTATCCACAAATGCAACGTATGCCAGTTGATATTCAATACAGTTCTCTAGGATTTAATGTGCGACGTGGATGTGGTCTATCACAGAAAGTTTTTGCTAAAACCCGCTTGTTCAATTGTCTGTTCATTTCATCCAATTTCGTCCAATGTCCAATTTCGTCAAGTTCATCCAATGTTCGTTCAATACGTTTGAATATAATTTTAGCGACGAGTTTGTAGATGTTGGATGTTAAGCTGATCGCGCGATAGTTGCCGATATTGAATTGGTCTCCATTCTTGTATAACAGTACTATGGATTTAGTCCATTGTTTTGTGACAATTTTGGTCATTTTAATATCGTCAAATATCGTAATATATAATATCGTGAAAATAGGTGCTAAGACTGACTGTGCTTCCTTGATTACAACATTACTACCGTCTGGCCCTGGGGCTTTCTCTTTGATTAGCATATGTATAGCATTCTCAATTTTAGTTTTCAATATGGTGGGTATATGTCAGCATTGTCTATTAATTCCACTTCAGCCGTCTGACGTGTCTTACTTTCGTATATATTTTTGGTGGTAGGTTGTCGCCGTTTCTACGATGTTCCTTGTTTAATATAGTATTAAAGTTGAGGTTGTTGATGACGCTGAACTTTGTGAAGTAATTGGTTCTATTAATCATTATGACCTGTATTAAATTTTTTATCTTCCCATCTCGGGTGCACATTCCCAGATGGGACATACATATTCTTCTTGTTTTTCTTATATATAGTATTAAGTATGGTTAAGTTAATTTCTTGTGCAAAGTTCACATTTTTTTCCATTTTTACTTTGTCGTTTGTCACTATGTATATGAATGTGAGCCTAGTGTTGTCTTTTCTTCTGGGCTACGGGTTCCAATTTAACCATTCAAGTCTCCCTTTACAATCATGTTTTGAAGGAGTTCTGTAGAACTTTTTTTGATAAAGTGTGGTAGAACATTTCTATAACATCTGTTTCAGCTTGTTTAGTCGGCGAGTTTCACTCGTACCTAGGGTGTCCCTGTTTAGTTTATGTAGACCATAGATTAATTCTTAAAGATTATCTTATTTTATTTGTGTAAGAAACATTCAGTTAAGCGATATACAACATTTTTGTTTGGTTCTGGATTGATAGTGTATGCGTGTTATCATAGTTACTTCTTATATGTAGGGTTGGAGGTTGGCAGTCTACTATCCCGCGCGTGCAATTAAGTGATATGAAGCTTATAAATAATAATTTAATATACTTATATGTATTATAGAGGCCTGTGGTCTCGAGTTCCGTTCGGATCGTCTTTGGGAGTCGTACATAAAATGGGAAGCGGAAAATGGTTCCGGTCTACAGGTCACCAATATTTACGACAGGTTGCTGGCCACGCCCACACTTGGCTACACGTCGCACTTTGATAAGTAAGTAATAATATTTTTAATATATATTTCTTTAACAGTAGTAGGTATTGTATGAAGTATATCATTATAAGTCGTAAAATACAGGACAAGGATTGTACATTTTTTTCTGTTTTTAAAAATTACTGTTTTATTTAAAATGTCCACGCTTTGTGTGAGTATGGATATCATATGGCAAGAGTCGTAATCAAAATGTTAGGATTAGTTTTATGTATTTTTTAAATTAATAAAAAATGGAGAATAGAGTGATTTAATGCAACATCCTTTTTATCTACGTCACTAAGAACATAATATGAGTAAAAGTAAAGATGACACTTTAGTAGTTTGTATGATCCTCACAATTTTCCTATATCACATGCTAGGAAGATAACAGCAACTTTCGTTTTTCACTTTTTTCTCGAATTGCTCCATGAAATGAAGTACTAATAAATAAGTGTGAATCTGTAAATAAAAATAAGGTATATAACTTATTAATTTGGATAAAATTATTGGACCATCGTGTCGCAATGACCAGTGCGACTATAAACGTAACAGTTGTGGATTCGATCTCCCTTTGGTAACAAGGGAAAGCGTGGGGTTGATTTACGTCAATCAACAATGCAATGGCAACGTTTCGTAAAATTGGGGTTCCCAGATTCCCTGTCCCCACTCTGTCTAAAATTTTAGAGTTTGATTTAGATTTTTTGGTGTGTCAGTTTCCAAGAGCACGTGATGTCGGAGCCGGTGGCGGGCGTGGTGTCGCGCGCGGAGCTGGTGCGCCTGCGCGGGGACGTGCGCGCCGCCGCGCCCGCGCAGCCGCCGCCCGACCTGCCGCCCGGCGAGGACGAGCCGCAGGACCACGTTGTTAGTACCCCCTACCAGCTTACCGACCAGGAACAAAACACTAAACCATTACTATTTGTTACTATTTCCATTTCTTCGCATTGGTACCAAGACAAAAGTGAATTCCGCCCTCAACACGTAATGCCTCTAAAGTTCGGCAGAAAATGGGACATAGAGATGTGAGGCAGGCAGAGAGAACCTAGTGCTAAGGTTAACACTAGGTTCCATCTGCCTGCCCTGTTATATGCGGGATACAGCGATAAGCCGATATAAAAACTTGTGTTCTAAAGTAAATTATCATAAACTCTATTTCGATCAACAATACAAGCACACCATTTTTTTTATTTGTTTTGATTATCCTATTCGAAAACATACACCCTTAGTTAGTATTTATTAATGGTCTTTTTTTTATCAAATTTAAAGTTAAAGCCTAATTTTAATGTGAAAATGAGTAAGATAGGGCTGTGTTTTATGATATGTAAATATACGGTAACTGTAAGTTTATTTTCATTATCATTGCCTTAATAATACTTACCAGCCATATTTAAATGTCCGATATTATATTACTAATGTAATATCGAATATTTAAATATGACTACCACTTCTATTTATTAATATATTTTTCTACTAATTATTAGGCTTCAGAAGAAGAAGCACAAGCGATAAAAGAGAGAATTATCGCTGCACGAAGGAAAATACACAAAGCGACCGGCGAAGAGGTTGCCGCTCGATGGACGTTCGAGGAAGGGGTGAGAAATATCTTTTAATCATGCTTAAATTCAGTTTCACGCTACATTCCGCACACAGCAGGGTAGGCAGAGGGAACCTAGTGTTGAGACATTGTTCCCCTAAAATTCGATATGTGAATTATTAGCTTCACCCTTTTTTCCGATATCAGAATTTAGTGTTCAGCTGCTTTTTGTTTATCTATTGCCGAAATATTATATTAATTTGTCTTAAAATTATTAATCAGAGTAGAGATCTTGAACCCATAAAAAGATCATAGAAGACAGACGCTGTTCCGCTTCGCCACAATGGTCATAACAATTTCGACATTATTTACAATCCGTATAATTATTATAAGCTATACATTTCATCTCGTATTAAATTTGTTTATATTTTCCACGTGCAAAGTGCTACGGGCCTGACTATAAACTCAACTTTTGTGGGTTCGATCCCTACTGTCGGAGTGATTTATTTTTACTATTTTCACATACATAGCGCTGTGTTGAGTTCCGCGCCAATCAAGACACAATATTTCAAAAATTGAGCGGTGAGTGGGGGAACTGAATATCTTAACACTAGGTTCCCCCTGCCGCGTGAACTTAAAGAAAATCTTATAAAATAATCATTTACAGATCAAGCGTCCCTATTTCCACGTGAAGCCGTTAGAACGTTGTCAGCTAAAGAACTGGAAGGCGTATCTTGAATGGGAGAAACAACACGGCTCTTTGAAACGTGCACTAGTGTTGCACGAGAGGTGCCTTATTGCGTGTGCCCTCTACGAGGAGTTCTGGATGCGGGTAAGGTGTTATAATTATTTTTTTACTAGTAATCGCTCGTTGTTTAATTTGCGCGAAATTGCGAGATTGATTTGCGAGAAATCCTGTCTGAAATAGGTTATAGTGCTTAGTGCTTCACTAAAGTCTATAATCTATTTACGTGCAGTCTCAACTTTTTAAGTATAGTAATTTGTGCATTGTTCGACAGACACAACGAAAATGTTTTATATTTGACGAGAAAATATTGAAGAAATATAATAATTAATATTATTGAAGAAATATAATAAAAATATATAAATTATATATTACTGTTATAGTTGTTTACGTTACTGTTTTTTATATTACAAAATTTGTTGTTAAGAGATATCTTGAAGCAAAAAAAAAACTGCCTTTGGATTCATGTTTATTTTGTTGTGGGTTTCCATGCTCAAAGCAAAGTAAGATGTGTTTTAACTCTAGGTTCTCGTTGCCTACCCGACTATATACGAGATATAGCGTGAGACAAAAGAAAAAAAAAAGTTATATATATTATAATTTTACCAGTTAATAAAGTTCCTTGAGGAGCGTATCCCGACCAACCCGTCGCTGGTGGCCGTGGAGCGGGAGGTGCTGGAGCGCGCCTGCACCGTCCACCACCTGGACAAGCCGGACCTGCACCTGCACTGGGCGCACTTCGAGGAGGCCAACAACAACCCCGCCCGCGCCGCCGATATTTTGGACAGGATTGAGAAGGCCTGCCCCAATCTAGTCCAGATACAATACAGGTGTGTTGGGTTTTATTTTAAATTTGGTGAATAATTGTGTTTTGTGTTGTTTCTTTTTGTGTTTAATTATAGATTGAACATTCGGTATTTATGTTTCTTCTTCTTCTTCTTCTTCTTCCTGGCATTAATCCCGGCTTTTGCCAGGGTCTGCCTTCCTACTTAACCTACTCCACTTTGCACGGTCTTTAGCGTCCTCGGTGGTTAGACCATTGGCTCTCATGTCCTGCATCACGACATCCAACCAGCGCTTCTTTGGGCGTCCGAGAGGTCTCACTCCAGGGACTGACATAGCAAGGCACTTGCATCCGACATAGTTCTTAGGCCGGCGCGTAACGTGACCAAACCATCTCAGGCGACGCTCTTGGAGCTTATCCGCTACGTCACGGACTCCAAGACTACCTCGAATGAATGTGTTGCGTATGCGGTCAGACCGCGTTACGCCGCACATCCACCTCAGCATCTTCATTTCCGTGACGTGAAGCTCCTGAGTGTGCCGAGATAGTGCTGGCCAACATTCGCTGCCGTATAAAAGAACCGGTCGGATGATGCTCTTGTATATCAGACCCTTGAGTTTGGGCGGTATCCTGCGATCGCAAACCACACTAGTGACCTCCCGCCATTTGGCCCAAGCAGCGCTTATCCGGCTATAGACATCGTGATCGATGCCTCCAGACTCGTGCATAACGGATCCAAGGTACCTGAACTTTTCCGACTTAACGGCTGGTTCAGGACCTATAAGGATAGTGCTCGAGTCCGGGCTCCCGCAGGCCATGTACTCGGTCTTCGACACATTTAGTTTAAGACCGCCGTTCTCAAGCGTACCCTTCCACAGGTTCACTTTACGCTCCAGCATCAGTCGGTTCTCATCAATGAGTGCTATATCATCGGCATACATCATCAGCCATGGAGGCTGGTCTTGGATGTGAGCCGAGACAGTATCGAGCACCACATTGAATAAGAACGGACTAAGAGCCGAGCCCTGGTGAACCCCTACTGTAATCGGGAAGGGTTTAGTGTCGCCAACAGCAGTCCTAACCATAGAAGCGCAATTGTGGTACATGTCTCTGATAATCTCAATATAGGCCTCAGGGATCCCTTTGGATCGCAACGCCCACCAGATACACTCACGAGGCACACAGTCAAAGGCCTTCTGCAGATCTAAAAAGGCCACATGCAGAGCTCTCCTTTTTTCCCTGTATGCCTCCATCAATGTTCTGAGGGCGAAAACGGCGTCCATAGTGCCCGATCCTGGCTGAAATCCATATTGAGACTCAGAGACAGTACACTCGCGGCGGAGCCTGAGGTCGATCATGCGCTCGAAGAGCTTCATGGTATGACTCATAAGCTTAATGCCCCTATAACTACCACAATCTTGAACATTGCCCCTTCCCTTGTAAATAGGGGTAATGAAGCTAAGCCGCCACTGGTGTGGCATCTTTCCAGTGTTCAAGATATGGTTAAAAAGGACAGTAAGCATGAGCACACCAAGAGAGCCCAACGATTTCCACGCTTCGATCGGAATGTCGTCAGGTCCCACCGCTTTTCCGTTCTTCATGCGTCGAAGGCAATTGCGAGTTTCGTCAAGGGTTATCGGGGCAATAAGTCCAAGGTTAGGCGGTGGGTCGTGATGAAGACTGCATGGGTGCTGAGTATTCAGCAACTCCTGGAAGTAGCTCCTCCATCTCTCCTTCACAGAGGCATGACTACAGAGCAGCGTGCCCTGGGAATCTCTGACGCAAAGACATTTTGCGATATCTTGCGTCGCTTTATCCCGGGAACGTGCCAGTTTGTAAATGAACTTCTGCCCCTCCACAGTTTCAAGTTTGTCATACAGTGGTGACAAACTCTCACTGCGGGCTCTGGCTACAGCTCTTTTACTGGCACGTTTAGCTGCAATGTACTCCAGTCTGTCTTCAGGAGAGTTGGATTGCTGCCACTTCTTAAAGGCATCCTTCTTTTCACGAGTCACCTCCTGCACCTTGTCATTCCACCACCATGTCTCCCTGTCGATGACACGTCCTCCCCTGGAAAGGCCAAGAACTCGCCTGCCTGCCGCAATGATTGCCGACTGAGCTCGATCCCAAGCATCCTGAGCAGTCTCGGTGTTAGTCGAAAGATTATGACTTTTCACCTCTGCCAGGAAGTCGGTCTGCATCGGTCCATTCAGCAACCACCACTTGATCCGAGGCTTACGTTTCTCGGTTACTTTCTTCTTCGGAGTGACGTTAAAGTCCATGACAAGAAGACGATGTTGGGCCGTAAGGCTTTCGCCTGGAATGACCTTACAGTTAGTTACCCTGCCCATATGACACCGTCTGATCAATAAGTAGTCTATTTGAGTTGAGTGGGACCCGCTCTTATACGTGATAAGGTGCTGAGGATTCTTTTGGAAGAACGTATTCACGACGGCCAGATCTGACGCAATACAGGTTCTGAGAATATTTTCTCCCTCTGTATTGCGAAGACCGTGCCCAAAACCCCCGTGAACACGTTCATACGGCTCAGCAGCCTTACCGACGTGACCGTTCAAGTCCCCCCCAACTAAGACCACTTCGGTAGACGGTACAGCAAGTAGCACCTCTTCATACTGCTCCCAGAATGTCTCCTTTTCGGACGCGCTACATCCCGCCTGGGGAGCATAGGCACTGATTAAGTTTGTGGTAACGCCCTCAATCAGTACCTTTACTCGCATCAAGCGGTCGCAGCGACGGTCAACTTCAAGGAGCCCATTCTGAAGCTCTTCAGAAAGCACTACCGCCACACCGTTTCTACCGGAAGGTGACCCAGTGTATATAAGCCGGTAACCCTGTCCGATGTTACGGGACTTATTACCCTTCCAGCGAGTTTCCTGGAGGAAAGCACACTGGACCCGACGTCTCATTAGTACATCTGCGAGTTCCCTGCATCGTCCGGTTAGAGAGCCAATATTCCACGTTGCAAAGCGGAGTTTCCGTCTGGGTACTAGCGTCTTTAGCCGTGCCCGTACTTGACACGGTAGCCCTTGCCCACTTGTCGCAGGTGTAGGGCGATGTGCCTGCGCGTCGTTTTGCGGCGACGCCCTAGTCGTACCCAGTCTCATCTTTGTTCGTTCCATGTTATGGCGAGTTATGGTTTTTAGTGGAGCGATTGCCATCTGACCTCCAAAACCCCTTTGTGGGGAGAAACCGGGGGGAGAAAGATAGGACAGATAGAAAAAGTGGAAGGATGGGTAGAGGGAGAGGGTAGGAAAAAGGAGAGGATTAAAAGAAGGGGGACACCACTTTTATGGACTGGACGGAGGTTATAACAAGTGGTGGCTCGAGGATCCGGGGTCGCGTACCCGTATGCCCAAGAACAAATATCGGACAGATATTAGTCAGGACACCCTCTGAACACCCTATGTTTATGTTTGTTAAAAATTAGTATTAGATATTTTTAAACTACTGTATTTAAAAATATAATGTACTTAATTAACAATATTTTGGTTCATGATGTGTTCCGCATTATAGAAAGGTAGATAAAGAAAACCTAATGAAGAGAATAATATTTCAACTACGAGATATTATGGAGTTAGTGGCAGGACTCAACACTGCGGTTTGTCTTATGACTATAAAAGAGGAAATGATAATGATTTGTCAAGCCCACAACACTCAAACCCTGTTTCTGTGCTACAACGGCCAAATATCGACTACTATTTATTTATAGACTAATAAATATTATTATAACATATCTTATTACAAGTACTTAACTAATTTAAACAAAATAATATATGTTTAATAATATAAATTTGCGCACCAGGCGTATAAACCTGGAGCGTCGACGCGGCGACTACGAGCGGTGCGTCCAGCTGTACGAGGGCTACATGTCGTCGGCCAAGAACAAGTCGGTGGCGTCGGCGCTGGCCATCAAGTACGCGCGCTTCCTGTTCCACGTGCGCCGCGAGCCCGCGGCCGCCCGGCGAGCCCTGGACGCCGCCCTGGAGAAGGACCCCCTCAACGCCCGCTTGCATATGCAGCGGTTGGACGTCGCCTTGCATACACCGGGCACGCCCTTCGAGGAATTAGAAGGTTTGTGTGTTCTAATGTTTGGGAAGTTTTAATTATTTTTTGTGTTATTTTTTTCTTTATATGTTTGTTAATACTATGATATCAAATATTTTATTTTATAGCAAATAAATGAAGTATTATTTGTGCTTCGTTTTGGCGGTTATTATTTATTATAAAAAAGTAACAACTCTTTTATAATTTCCCTAGTAGTCTTGAACAATTAGAAAGTATATTAATTCTCTTCTAGTGAAAAATCGACAACGAAAATTTGCGTAAATATTTTTATCACTCTTTTAAACTATTAAGAAATGTAGTTTTGTAGTTACTAAATACTGAGAAATGTAGTTTAAATTTTAAAAAAAATGTTATTTATGTGTTTGTAAAACGTGTATGTAATCGAAAACTACCCTAACAAAGGTATGGATACTTCAAAACAGCAATAAAATATTCTTGCAATTTTTCACTTTCGATACTTTCCCTAGGGTAACTGGCTGTCGAATTATATAAATATTTAGAGCGGCAAAACTGCGACCAATTTTTTTCTTCGACTTCACACAAATTAATAATATTTCTGTATCTCGGTCTTCTTATATATATTTTTGTTTTATATATTAACTAGCGGACCCGGACGCGGCTTTGCCCGCTTGAACTATACGAATGCGTATTAGATATATTTATGAACTTGTTTTTGAAAATATCTAACTAATTTAAATGAAAAAAATTATAAGTAAACGTAATCATATTAAAATATTAATAAAAAAAACTAAACAAAATCAGCTACATTATTAATATAATCAAAGTAAAATAAATATTTAAAAGAATTAAAATTAAATGTGTTGTGCTATGTTTTAGCAAGTGCATGTGGTTATTTACATAATACTCAAATACAATAAAAAAAATATTATATTTTTTGTCTATGTCTGTCTTTCTATTTCCCCGAGGTAATGTCCAGAATAACTGAACTTATTTTTATTGGACTTTCAGTGATCGATTTTACTGATTTACCCGGGAAAAATATTTTTACACGTTTTCCTTGCGCGCGTACATAGATACTATATGAAATAACTAAAGTCTTATCTACATTAAATATGATAGTTTCATCAAATTGTTATAGTTTTGGGAGCAATATCAAATAAAATCCCAAAAAGCTAAAACTATATTTTAATAAGTGTATAACAACGGTATAGATAACCATCCAACCGAGATGAAATAACCAACAATTCTTTCCTTAAATAATAAATACTTTAATAATATTATGCCGATGATGCGCAGGGCCACAACTTAGTGTAAGTTACACCAAGAAATTTATGAAAATCTAACTAATCTACTACTCGAATAAGCGACGAACCAAAGAATAGTATAAATTAATTATAAACAGCAAATAATAAAAATTTGCAGTAGTTCGAAAATGTATGAAAATTTACAAAACTGTCAAAATCATCTGCCCGTTCGCGTCGGTCATACTATGCCGCTCGTAGGCTAGGTCATTTCGAATCAGTAGCATCTCCTTAATTATTTATTAGAATGTTATACAGTAAACTATAATTTCAATCTAGATGAAATGCTAAAAGTGACTATTATATTCATTTTCATAAGGATCAATATCAAATTATAGAAAATACATACAACAAAAACCCGATAAATATAAAGTAAATTAATTAAAATGGTTACTTTTGCTCAACCTTCAGAGATAAAAATGGTATATGTATCGCGGACTTTTTTAAACATTAAAGAACAATATTTTTGTAAAATATTGTTTTTATGTATCTCATAAGGTTGAGTCAGCGCACGCCATGTATGTGTTAAGCTCATTTTGGGTGACGTTTTCTTATAACGAACTTTGCAAACCGTTGCTTAGCAACGGTCGGTTGTTATTGACATGGCGGAATAAATTGCCTGTCAAATTAAAAAGTATTTTAATATATTAGTGTATATCGACAATATTACAAATATGAGAAAAAAAAATAGCCTATGTTCATCCGAAGACCCTCAAGTATCTCTATATGAGTATTTTATCATAATTAAATTAGCGGTTTGGCCCTGATTGCGTAACAGACAGACAGACAGAGTTACTTTCGAATTTATAATATAGGTATGGATATAAATAAATTGATTAATAATAATCATCTTAAGTAGCAAGCATTATCCGCCGTCCCTTCAATTCAAATCAAAACTAGCTTAAAAATATGCTTAAAAACTATTTCTCGTGCATTAAGAATTCTGTGAAACTATTTGCTATGCCACTCTCTCACTGCTATCTTATAAGTATTTGGATTTTAGTGCTTTATGTACACAAACCCGACAATCTGATACATGTATGTCCGTCCCGCAGAGTTGGTGATGAGCTACGAGAAGCAGGAGGGCGCGGAGGCGGAGACGTGCGCGGCGCTGGCGGCGCGGCGGCGCGAGCTGGCGGAGGAGCTGGGCCCGGCGCAGGCGGCGCGCACCGCCGCGCTGCACGCGCGCGCCGCGCACAAGCACCTGCGCAAGCGCGCGCGCGCCGGCAAGCACGACGCGCCCGCCGCGCACGCGTACGAACATACCTTTATTTATTATTTTCTACATTTGAGCTTATTACGCTATATCCCGCTCACAATAAGGTAGGCAGAGGGAACCTAATGTTAAGTCATTTCATTCCCCACTATTATTTATTATTATGTTATTTCAAGTCATCAACAAAATAATAAATAAGTTTAAATGGGGGATAGAACTATATAGCTAACAATAACTTACAGTAGTGTCAATTATCCGAACTAGTTGAACCGATTTTACAATTAAACAGTAAAATTTACTTCATTCTATAATATCTTTTATTATGCATCATATCGAGGGTGAGAAGGGATAGAAACAAGCGAGTTGGGTGGGTTTTTATAAGCGGTAATTAAGGTAATCGAACGTGTGCTCCGATTTTAAATTACATATTTTACAAATTACTAGCACGTTTATGTGTTCCATCATTTTTTATTTAGTTTTTAAAAACAATTTTAGCATTAGTTAGTATAGATGTGAATATCTAATTTGGCAAATGTGAATATTTGGCAAATAAACCGTTATAAAAAATAAATAATTTTACAGAACCACAGCAGATGCGACGAAGAAGAAAGAAACAAGCACAACAACGAGTACGACGACGGCGAGCGCGGCCGCGTACTACCAGACGCCGGCGACGACTGCGCAGTCCTACGACCAGTACGCGCAGCCCTACACGCCGCCCTGGGGCTACCAGCAACCACCTTACCAGCACCACCCACACCCCTGGCCCCAGTACCCCAACTACTACTAACGCCACCAACTGCCGCGACGCAAGTAACGGACATTATAAATATGTATTACAACTTTAATAAAAAATATATATATATAATGTTAAAGGGCTCGTTGTTCGTTAAGAGAAAGAGCAGTCGCAAGGCAGGTGTGAATTGAAATAAAATTAAAGAGACAGCTACTAGCTAAATATTAAATGTTAAAAACGATCGTTCATAATTAAAATAAAAAGATAAAAAGTCTCTTGCCCCTAATAAAAAAAATATATATTAACTATATGTGGTTCACTCTCAAGAAAAATAAATAGTGATGTACACATTTTAACTGACTTGTGTTATTTATTAATGATGTTAAAATACACAAAAAGCTTATCTATCTTACTTTTATTGGATTCATGAAATGTAATACATTACATTATGTAAATGTTGTCTTAATAATATTAGTAATGATCTTTTGAATTTGATAATTACACGAACTTATGTTTAAGTTACACCCCGTGTTTCTAGAATATAAATAAAAAAAATTGAAAACTCATAAAATGTTTTTATTGTTTTATCACCTTTCGCGCCGTCTTAATAGTGAATAATATTTTCTATACAATTATAATATTTACAATAATCATTGTTATTTTATAAACTCCACAAGTAAAAAATATGTAATAAATTGTAGTTAAATTATATTATTTTTATAATACAATAATTAAAAGTAAAGTGCACTTTCTTAAAATACACAAATATAATATGCAATCTTATATATTGAAGCATATCTCATTTTATTCTGACTTAAATATCCATATGTTATATAGTTTCAGCTAGCATCACTATAAGTTTCATGTTAACTGCATATAGCAGGGTAGGCAGAGAGAACTTAGTGTTAAGACACTCCATTCCCCACTATCCTACAAATAAGGAAAAAGGCCATTATATTACAACCCATTAAATACAATGTTCATACTGAAAGAGTATGAATTTCGATAACTTTAATATAGTCTAATAATGATAATAATACAATTTTGCTAACTGTCATCCTAAATTATAATTTCAGTAATTTAGCTATCATTGTGTAATAAAATATTTTAACAAAAGTTAAATAATTTTAATTTTATGCAAAAATAAACATAATTATGATCCAAAGATCACTTTTTCGAATGTGACATTAATGGCGACCGTAGATATAAAAATGTCAAATTGGTTTCACTTCAATGTTTCTTATAAAAAGTTATTACACGCCCGTACACCAAAAAACACTCGTATAGTTCATCGCCTATTCTAGAACGAATAAACACAGTCCGCTTGGGATCTAACCAGAGATCAAACCTGCGTCCCGCAGTCTTACATCAACCTTCATCATGAACATGCTGCCTTTGCTGCTTTTATAGCTGTAACAATACAAAATATTTTAAAATCACACAAAATCATTATTACATTGTTATTGTTAATAATTGCAATAGTTGATAATATAAATCTTAAAGTAATGTAATATACAGGGTGTAACTCAACGGATCAACGGTGGTCTACGGATACGGGGCCTCAGTATCTTTCCATTTCACCTCTATGTGAATTGCGCGGTTTAGCAGATATTTGGGAATTGACTTGAAAAAAAAAAACCGGATACTTGAAGAAAATAAAAAAAAAATCAGTCCTAGTCATGCGTTCGTGATTTTTTCCTCAAAATTGTTTATTAATACAAGTAAAATCTAGTTAAAGTTTAACAATAACTTTCAGGGACTAACGTGAAAAGTGCGAGTGCAATAGTACCGAAGCGTTATTATAAAGTATGCTATCATAAGCAAGTAATTAAAGCGTTACTATAAGAATATTGAGGCCAGACGTGGCGCAGCGGCACGAGGTGTGACTGTAAAACTGGTTGTGGGTTCAATCCCTACTCGAGGATATGAAATATTTCCTTAAATTTATATTTCCATTTCTTCGCTCTGGTGTCGAGGTTAAGCGCGGCGTTTAGTACTGCCATTCAACACGCAATGCCTCCAGAATTCGACAGAAAGTGGGGAACGGAGTGTCTTAACACTAGGTTCCCTCTGCCTATCCTGCTGTGTGCGGGATATAGCGTGAAGCTGATTTTATTTTTTTATAAGAATATTAGTGATGCGTTATTAAGACCGCTAACTGGCACATGATTTTTTTCATATAATAATGTGAAACTTAATAAGGTGCATAGAATACGGATGCACTGGTAGCTAACACTTGTTTAAGTGCACAGAGTGCGTGTTCACTAGTACTGGTGCGTCATTAAAAACACGGACACCAGTACTGCTTTTTAATGACGTCAGTCTGGCTGCATTTTCCAATTTACTACAAAAGTTTTTGCTGAACCAGTGAAAATAGCTGAACATAGAGGCGAAATGAATAGGTACTGAGGTCCTCTACCTTATGATCATGGACCATCGATTAACCGTAATTTGAAGTAAAAGTAAAAAAAACTACGAACCTTAACATATTATGCATTTTTATAGTAATAGTAGTTGTGTAAAATGATGAAATATATATTTATGGTATTTTTAAGTGTTATTTCATACTATATTACCTTCTCTTTCTTTCCGTCGTAGTTTCTTGCGACGGCGGTCGATAGTGGCGAGCTCGCCCTTCACCGCGTGGTAAGCTTTGCGAAGATCAGCCAGCCGGGATGTTAGCACACTTATACGAGTCTGACAATCCCACGTTGGATCTGTACGAATAGTACTTACTATATATTAAACTTGAAACTCATAAAAAATCATATTTCATAAGAATATATTAGATTGTTATTATGGTACATTTAGGAAATATCTGACTACACATGTGATGGTTGTGAGTTTGATCTGTAACTGAGGAAATTTTTTTTAGAATAAGCTCAATGCCACTAAAAATGTGTTTTGTGCGTGTATATAAATATGTATAAAAGGTGATAATGTCAGGTTTTTATTTTTGGTTCTTCTATTTTCTTTTAATAAATTATTTATTTCTGCTCCACGAATGAGTTGCAAATAATAAATACAACAACGTAGATAAGCATATTAGTAATTATTGCCATACCCAAATCTACATAGAAGTTATATTTCGTCCCAGCAGTGTGGTGCGCCGCGTGCTGGTCGTCGGTGTCGCGCCGCGCGCGCCGCCGCGTGCGTCCCGCCGACGACTCCGACGCCTTGCGGGACCGCGCGCTGCCTGCAGGAATACAAATATTGTTTTATTTTTGTAGCTTCACGCTGTATCCTGCACGTAGCAGGTTAAGCAGTCGGAAACTGGGAAACTAGTGCTAAGACACTCAGTTCTCCATTAAAACACTTCCGTTTCCATCACTTCTATCATCCTCCTCCGAATTCTAGAGGCATTGTGTGTTGAGTAGTGGAATCTATATCTAAAAAGATATAGATAATGTAATAAATTCCTCGCTCTGGTTTTTAAAAATTTATTACATTCCCCCGAGTGGGAATCGAACCCACAGCCGCCGCGTTTAGTCACAAGCCTGTGCCCCTATGCTTCTACAAAAAACTCTAACAAATGTAGTTTTATATTTCAATATTTTAACTTAGTGTCGAACAATATTCTTAAAGAAAAAATAAATTAATTTTACTATTCTTTTCTAATTTAAATATATAGCAGAGTTAAGATACTCCATTCCCCACTTTCCGCCGAATTTTTTGAGGCATTGCGTGTTGAGTCGGTATTTAACGACGGGCCTCAGTGCCAGAGCGAAGAAAGGAAAATATATTTAAATAATAATTAATTCCCCCGAATAGGGATCGAATCCACAACCCTCATGCTAGTTACAACCTTGTCCACCTGCGCCACGACGTCCTCAAATTAAATAATTATTTGTATATATAAGGATTAATAATATATTGTCACCATGTGGTTTATCAATATCCAAAACGCAAGCATCTTGTACAGGATTATCCTCATCATCTTCTTTTCTATCCGAAGGGCTGTCTCTTTCTGATATTCGTCTTTCTCTGTAAAAGTAAAAAAATAAGTAAACGAGTTCACATGTCACGGATATCCTTGTTTATAGATTCAAATTAAGTATTTATTCAATTGTAATCCAATAAGTTTAAAAAACAAAAATTTAAATTCTATAATCAATCTCTAATGCAAAAAAGGAAATATTTTATATATCTTTGTAGTTACTAGTAACAAGCCTCTTCTTATTTGTTGTTTTGAAGAAATTCCTAAAATATGGCTTTAAAAAAAATTAATAGATGATTTTATTAAAATAGATATCCTCAGTAAAAAAACATGTTCGATTCCATCCTTTAATTCGTATTCCATCGTGGCGTAGTGGAATAATGTCAGCGCGATAGTTGTGGGTTTAACCCCAAATAGGGTAATTTATTATTTTCATTTTCCTACCTTTAAGATAAAGGGCAACGTTGAAATCAGTCACTGAACACGCATTGTGTATTGTGTTTATTGTCTCTTTCTGTCTACACTGTTATATGTAGAACATACGTTGAAATAAAATCCATAATTCTTAATTGACACTATCATGGCGCAATGGCACAACGCCTGACTGTTAACAGTTGTGGGTTCGATTCCTACTTGGAATAGTTTATTTATTGGCTCCACTCCCATTAACAACAAGAGTACAGCATTGAGTTCCACCACTCGACACGCAGTCAAAAATTTGTATAAATAATATAAATAATCGTAAATAAAAAATCCCTACTCATGTGACATACCTCTGCGGAGACATATCCAGGCTGCTGTCGGGCGTGGTGGGCGGCGTGTTCTCCAGCAGGGCGCGGCGCCGCGACCACTCGTCCTCGCGCGCCCCCCCGCCGCCGCCCGCCTCCGCCGGACCCTCGCCGTCAGCGCTGGGTGCCTCGCGGGAGTTGGAGCTACGGCGCTCCTCAGCTGCTTTTTTTTGGTTGGAATATATATTATTTTTTTAATAGGGAGTAGCGTATTTATTTTGAGATGACTTAAATTTAATATTAAAATTAAAATAAAAAATTAGCTTCACGCTGTATCCCGCACACAGCAGGGTAGGCAGAGGGAACCTAGTGTTAAGACACTCCGTTCCCCACTTTCTGCCGAATTCTGGAGGCACTGCGTGTTGAGGGGCAGAACTCAACGCCGCGCTTAACCTCGACACCAGAGCGAAGAAATGGAAATATAAATTTAAGTAAATATTTCATCTCCTCGAGTGGGAATCGAACCCAGAACCAGTCGGTTTTGCAGTCACACCTCGTGCCGCTGCGCCACGACCGGCCTCTTTTCGGCCGGAAATTTAATATTCTATTCAGATAAAGTTAAAAATAATGCGTAAAACGGAGAATGTTGTGTTTCTATATATTCAAATTAAACTGTGTCTTCTATATTTAACTTTTCCTAGATTATTATATCTAACTATAAGTTATAAATAAGAAGAAAAAAAAACAAAAATATATATATAAAAAATTACGTTTATGATTATGCACGTTATGCGAATGCGCGTGGTGTTGCGGCGCACACGCAAACGGCATATGATGTGGACGTGCCGGCGGAGTCGGCTCCGCATCCGGGGCAGGGGACCCTGGGATCGTTTCCTCGCAGAGCAGTAGGGACACACAGCTGTCATCTTCAGCACCTCCTCCGCCCCCGCCACTGGACCCTCCCCCACTCCCACTCACACCCATATTGATAATAGTACTACTGGTGCTCGCTGTTACGGTACCGCCACCCGCCCGACCTCCACCTGCTACTACTACACTTGCACCTGTGAATATAAAATTGTTTTAGATTAAATTAATCGTCCTATAAATGTAAAGAAAATTGTTATTTTCTTAAATATATATATATATATATATATATATATATATATATATATATATATATATATATATATATATATATATATATATATATATATATATATATATATATATATATATATAGTTTTGTCCTCTACAATAATAATACATTTTTGTAACTAAACTGATTCAGTTCAATTAGGTTAGTAAAAACAGGGCGTTATGGTTTATATTGTTTAAGTTGAGGTCCTACATACTCGACTTTAGAGGTTAAGTGCATGAAGACGCACATAAAATCCACATCAATTGCCATCATCATCATCAATATTATAAATCGTGACTGTAAAACCGACTGGTAGTGGGTTCGATCCCCATTCGAGGAGATGAAATACTTACTTAAATTTATATATCCATTTCTTCGCTCTAGTGTCGAGGACAAGTGCGGCGTTGAGTTCTGCCACTTAACACGCAATGCCTCCAGAATGCGACAGTAAGTGGGGAACGGAGTGTCTTAACACTGGGTGCCCTCTGCCTACTCTGCAATATGCGGGATACAGCGTGAAGCTGATTTATTTATTTTTAGTATAGAATAATCGCTGTTGACACCAGCATCACTGGCTCCAGTCACTCACTGTGCTTGCGCTCGTTCTTGCAGGCGTCCTCCAGCATGAGCAGCGACTCGCCCGCGCTCCACTCGCCGGGCGACTTGCCGGCGTGCAGCGCGCGCGCCGCCTGCCCGCGCGCGCCCGCGCTCGCCACGCTGGTCACGCTGGCGCCGCTGCCGCTGTTCCACTCGTCCACTGACAGCTTGTCGATTATGAGCCTGGATCATATTCTTTTATGTACTTATGTACCACACAAAATTGATATATAAAATATAGCAAAATAGAAAATTGTGAACAAAGGCTGACTTATTTTGTTTAAAACCAATTTTTCCCAAAATCACTGAAATGTCAGATGTTAAAAAAAAGGAATTGGGTAAATATAACCATACTCGTATATAAATTTAAACATGTAATATAACACATACAAAAATTACTTAACAAGACAAGGAGAAAACAAAATTACTTAAAAAGTATTTTTTGATACTAAAATTTTATTTTTATTTATAGGTAAAATGAGTACCGAAATTTAAACCTGCGCTTGGCTTATTTTTTCATTTATTTGAAATTGTAAGTTTTTTAAATACAATTATTTACGCAATAGACAATCTGACCCTCAACCGATCAAGATCTACGGCATCTAACATATGTAGAATTTGAATAAAATTACAGCTTACCGTCTATCTGAGTCGTCAGAGTCACTGGTCTCGCTTGGGTCGTCCGCCGGGAATGGCGGCAAGGGAATGCTAGCGGCTACCACCGACTGGTTTATTTGACTCGACAGCTTTTGTATAGTTTCACTTAACACCTTATTCTTTCCAGGAGCACTTAGAGGTAGGTCGGCTACGCTCTTACGCCTTTCTAAAATATTAAGAGGGCTCTGCAATCTCGGCGGGGTTGGCTCTTTTGGTTTTACCTTTTTAATTTCTGTCACATCTCGTTTCACATCAGTAAAGTTAGAGGGTTCACCAAATATCAATATGGAATCCATTATTTCTGCAGGACTAGACCTCTTCAGCGGTTCGAGTTTTGTTAAGGGCTTTAGCAACTCTGGCTTGCTGGGTGGCCGTTTTATGTCTATAGGTATTGATATTGGTGATAATTTTTCATCTAACGGTTTTAAATCTTTCTTTGGTGAATGTGGTTGGTCTTCTATCGGAGGAGGGGACATAGACAGTCTTTTTGCACTGTTGATTGCTTGTAGTAGCTTTTCAGCAATCTTAGGGCCCTCTGACTGCAGAAGGAAGGCCGGTGGTGGCTCCGGTAGCACGTCGATGCGCGCCGGACTGTCTGGCTCTGACTTATCCTCTTCAGTGTCAATGAGTGCGCTAGATGGCGGTTCTAATTTAGATATTATAGGGTCAGGGTCTAGCTTCTCTATTCGTATTTTAGGAGGCTCTTTTGGTTGTGTACTTGGTAGCGGTATTGACAACAGATTTTCTTTCAGAGATCTTTCCATATCAGATTTGTTTAGTTTTTCATCTTTGATTATTTTTTCTTCTTTTTTATCTTCCATTTCCTTCGGAAAGTTACTTGTAGAAGGAAGTATAGAAATACTTGGCAGTTCTAACTTTAGTTTAGGTGGAGGAGTTCGAGGTGGTTCCGGTATAGATTCTATAGGAGGCAATTCTTTAAGAATCATGATAGCATCCTTAATTTCTATAGACGGTTCGGGATTTTTAGGTTCCTCTTTTAGTGGTTCAGGGGATTTATCTTTTAGCATCGGCTGGAGAATTGGACTTTGAACTCTCTCCTCTACTTTAATATTCTCTGGTTCATCTTCAGATGATTGTTCATCATCAGCGGGGCTGTCTGGCGAATCGTCGATTAACTGTCGGAGTTTAGTGACTTTATTCTTTTTGGAATATGTTTCTTGGTTTTTAGCTGGTGTGAACCCTTCAAATATAGGTCCAGAGCTACCTTCACCCGGAAATGAGTCATCGTCTAACGAAAACAAACCATCTTTAGAGTCATCTTCTGGACTCTGTCTTCCGGGAATATCACGGCTTGCCCCAAATTCTCTAAATGGTGAGAGAGATGGGGACCTGAACGAAGACGGCCGCGTTCTCAAAGGATCTTCAGATATTTCTTCACTTAAAGACTTTGACAGGGTCGACGTGTACTTGCTCGGTGAAATATCATCAAATATACGATGTGTTCTTTTCTTCTTCTCATCGTGTAATTCTAATTCAAAAGGTTCTGGCTCTTTGAATTCATAAACATCTTCTGCTTGTTTTTCAGGTAGTGGAATATCTGGAAGTTGATTCGACGACTGTCCAGGATTCAAAATTGCATCTTTTGGAGAAATTTCAGTTTTTATTGTATCTTCAGCTTCTTGTTTGACTGAGTGTAATCCTTTAAGTTCTGATCTGATTTCGTTTAGATCGTAATCTCGGCCTTGATGTTGACTCGCTACATTGACCCTAGGTTTTTTGGCGGGCGATGTGGCAATTGGCGTGGACACAGTTCGTACAGGTCTTTTTCTTGGTTTACTTGAACTGCTACTGTCACTTGATTTTTGTTCTTTGGATCGAGATGGAGCTGTAGACAAATAATTAGTAAAATATAATGTTTTTTTAGTTTTATGCTAAATCCCGCATATAATCTATTATAGTTGCCAAAAACAACCTAGTGTTAAGGCAATCCGTTTGCCACGCACTGACAATTTTTTGAAATATTGTAAATGAAGTGGCGGAATTCAACACTTTTGTTTCTTACTAGAGCAAGGAAATGAAAATATTTCATTTTCCATAGTAGGAATCAATCCCACAACCGTCCTGTTAATTAGACACTGTAATTGGGCAATATAATGTTAAATAATTGGTTTAAATCATGAATCAAAACTTACTTTTCACATTTGATTTATCATCGCATTTCTTAGGTGGTCTCTTAACACTTTGGTCACTATCAGAACTGTCAGTATCAGAGCGCGCAGATGATTCTGAAAATAGGACTACAAATAAAAATAACGTTTTTATATATACTTTTGGAGTGTAATATACATTCATATAATACTATTATAAACACATACCTTCTGTCCTTTTGCTTCTTACACGTCTGCTTAGGTTTGTGATCTGCAACAAACACAATTAAACATAACAATGTAGATGAAACGGTACAGACTTTACGACAGGAATGTTTTTTTATCATAAATTTAAGCAGGGTAAATAGTCTCTATTCTCCATTTTCTCTTTGAATTCAAGATATTCCATTTAAATGGCGGAACTCAACGCTGCGGATTATATTACCAGTACAATATTCATATTATATTTATATTCATAGACAAAGTAACTTCGGAACCATTACTTAATAACTATTATAACATATATATATTTAATAAGAATCAAAACGCATACCTTTTTATTTCGTGAATCATGCTGGGTAACGTTGAGTGCAATACGTTGTGGCTTAATCCACTCGTCGTAGCGAGTGTTCCAACCGGTGTAATGCACGCGCAGCATTCCTTCAGAGGACACTTCTATCACCTTTGCCTCGTAAGTCACCTGAATAGTATAAAAATCTTATTTTTTTTTTGTGCAGCTTCGTGCTTTATCCGGCATAAACAGGGCTATGTTCGACAAATACTTTATGAGATTTATGAGCACAGGCATGACTGAAACTCGCGCATGTACAGTCGTGTGAATAATATTCTATATGCGGAATCGCCGGAAATGCGGAATTTAACATCCGATTGGATTTGACATCCAAAAGGTGCACCATGTTAGCTTGGTTGTTCAATTTGTATTTGGATAACTGTCTCCAAGGACTGAAACAAAGTGACATGGGAGTGAAAGTGGGTGACTTGTATGTAAATTGCCTGTGACTTGTACGCAAATGATGCAGTGCTCATTGCATTATTAGAAAGAAGGGGGGGAAAATAATGGTCTAAGCCTGAATGTGAATAAGACAAAGGTTTTGGTATTTGAAAGAAATGAAAAAAGGACGGAATGCAAGATCATTATAAATGGAAACATATAAGAACAAGTGAACGAATTTGCTGCACTTTTGGCCGTACACAATAGTGTTGATACCGACGCTATTATACGGCGGCGAAACGTGGGTATTACAGAAGAAGAATCAAATATAGATGAATGCTGTGGAGCGCCATCTCTTCGTAGGATATGCGGAGTCAGCTTAGCTGATCGAATTTGCATTGAAGAGATACACAGAATGGCAGGTACTAGCGAGGACGTCACGGTGATAATGAAGAACATGTTACGCTGGTATGGGCACGTCGAAAGAATGAGTAATGAAAGAATGTGAAAAAAAGATTTATGATGGAAAAATGACCGGTTAGAGAGATAGGGGGCACCTCGGTTGACCTTCGAACAACCGATGTCGAGAGACAGTATCAAAGATACTGGAGAGAAAAGTCCCGTGAAAAGCAGGAGAACCCCACCGTAGGGCATATATGAAGAGGTTGCTGACAGTGGACGAGGCAAATAAGGTATGCAGAGACCGTAGCGTTAAGCGCTCTGTCCTTTCTGACTGCCCCGCTAGAGATACAGTGTGAAGCTAGGTCAGTAAGTAAAATTTTTGTATAGTTTACCTCTAATATAACAATATTATTAATTAGTTTGAAATAAAACAGTTAATGTTAACTTCAATACAACAGGTCTTAAAAAATATAGATATGAATAAAATAATTGAATGATTGTAATGAAGAAAAGAAATATGCTTTAAAATTAAGTAATAACTTTAAGTACTATTACCTTTGATTCTGATTGTGCCGGTCCATAATACACCTTCAATTTGTCCCCTACTTGAGCTTTGACATTGGAAGTAGTTCGAGTAGATTCATTGGTTGAAGGCCTGAGAGAAAATAAAAAAAATTACAGTAACTATTTTAAATCTACTTATTTTGAATCCTAAGTGTGGAATAACACTTTAAAAATGTTAAAAATATTTTAAACGTCTTCAGACTTCTTTCTAACACCAGTTATAGACAAAAAACGCTTCAAAACGCGTGTTGTTTTGCCTGTATCGAACAAATTAGTAGCCAGAACCAAATAATTACTCAGTAGTTTTTCTCTTCCGTGGCCTCTTGCTGCTGTTGGACGCTATAGTGTTGCCGCTGCTTGCGGAGTTCGCGCTTTGACTTCTACGGCTTTGCATTTTCTTTGTTAGTCCACATCTGCAAAATTATTCATCGTTTTTATTTTATAGATGAGATGAATAATTGAGTAAAAAACAATTGATATTTTAGATGAGTATATGAATTGGCAATAGCACATAACAAATATATATCTATAAAGTTCTCAGTTCTCAGTAAGCTAGCAAAATAGGAAATATTATAGAATTCAATAAACTGTGTATATGTAAATTTGCTGTAAATTTACCAGGCCTTTGCCTACTCTACTATATGGGGGAAACAGAAGAAAGTAAAAAAATAAGTTTGAGAGGCCAGTCGTGACGCAGGGGCACAGAGTGTGACTGCAAAATCGACTGGTTATTGGTTCGATCCCCATTTGAGGAGAATAAATATTTATTTAAATTTATATTTTCATTTCTTCACTCTGGTCTGGTGTCGGGGCGAAGCGCGGCGTTGAGTTCTGCCACTCGCGTGATACAGCGTGAAGCAGATTTTTTTTAAAGAAGTTTTACCTTGATGCTCTCCCAGAGCTGTCGCTGTCGGTGGATGCGTTGGGTCGACGAGACGCGCGCCCTGTACTAGCACTTGCTCCTTCACTCACTGTAACCAAACATTTTATTTGTAACTTGCTTTCATTAAAAGCTAAAACAACATAGATAAATTGTAATAAGCGTATAAGAATTTCCAAATAACTTGATGAGAATGTTTAGTGTTGTGGTCAGAAAGCTTAGTCGATTTTCATGAGGCGCAGTTTCGAATCCCACCACGTTTCAAGATGGCTGCGAAGATTTAATTATAGGCTTTTTCCATTTTTGATTATCATTATCCCAAGTAAACTGTGCGCAAAAGTTAATTAAGCCAAACTTCAGTGGTAGCCACCACTCGTCATCTATATTGTAAATTTAATTTAATAATAAAATGTGTATACTCACACTTAGAAGATAATATTTTCCTTTTAGGTGTTCGTTTCTCACGCGACTCAGTTTTAGTGGGCGGCAAACTTCGAGTCTTTGACTGAGAACGTTGCTTGACAACACTCTTCTCTTCGCTAGTTGTTGAACTTTTATCTTTATCTCTGTCTTTCTCTTTTTCTTTATCTCTTTCCTTTTCTTTTTCCTTGTCTTTTTCCTTGTCTTTCTCTTTGTCCTTTTCTTTTTCCTTCTCTTTCTCAAGTCTGTGTGAAGATGCAGGTATTTAAATAAAAACGGATTTAGCAGGTTTGCGCTCTAGGCCGACGATAATATGTTTTTATTAATTTCGTCGTAATTGGTGATATTATGTTCAATGTACAGTATTCTATTCAATTTTTTTACATAATATAAAACAAAATCACTTTTCCCAGCATTTTATCCTGGTAAAATGAACTTAAGAACTCAATTTTTCAATGTACTCAATGGAATTAAATGTAGTTTTCACTAACAGAGAGAGTAATTGACGTGGAAAGTTTATATTTATAATATATGCGTGTCATATTAGTGTAATCTAAGTGGTCGAAGCCGTGAGCGGATCTCTAGTTATGATAAAGTAATAAAATATATTTTTTTAGCATCACGCTGTATCCCGCACATAGCAGTGTTAATCGCACGCACGTGTTCCTGCGCTACAACACTTTCTAAATAATAGTAATAAAGACAAAAAAATATGGTTTCATTAATAACTATTTCAAACATATCTGTACTATACTACACACTTTTCGCCTTTAATGCCATATACAAACAGAAAAAAAATTAAAATATAATTTTATGACTTACTTAGGTGTAGTGGTTATGAGAGGCTGATTATCAGCACTGTCGTCTTCATCACTAGCGCGAGGTTTATCTTTTTTCTCTATTTTGTCTTCTTTCTCACTCTTATCATCACTCTTGTCAGTTTCACTTTTATCCGAGTCCTTGTCTTTTGAGCGCTACAACAGAAAAATAAACATTAACAACCTTGTTAAAAAATTATGCTATGATTTTGATTTGTTATTAAAAGGAATTAATTATTTTCGCTTCCTGGCTTTGGTATGGAGATGTTGTTGAGTTCTGCCATTCAACATGCAATACCTAAAAATGGGCTGGTGCGTGGATTACCATCACAGTGACACAAAAAAATATAAACTATATAATCTACCTGATTAGGTGTAGTAGGCGTGGAGGGCGCCGTGGACGAGGCCGTGGAGGCGGACGAGGTGGTGGAAGCGGACGAGGCGGAGGAGGCGGACGAGGGCGGCTGCTTGTCGCGGTCGCGTATGAGCGAGCGGCCGGCGGGTGGAGTTCGCGCGCCTCTTGGGTGCGCCACTAGCGTCACACCCAGCTTACGGTAGAAGTCTTCGAAGCTGTGTAAGAATCTGTAGGCAAATACACATTAGTATGTGTTTATGGTTATTTATATACATAAGTATAGTATGATTGATATGTTGTAACAGCAATGCAATGTATAATTGAGAAGAAAATAACGTAAAGAAACATCCTAATAATTAAAATGGCCACAACTCATTAATTTACTTATAATTATGGTTTATTTGGTTTCATGTACTGTAGTATTAATCCTTTTCTCTCTTTTTATTACTTCAAGTCCTTTTTTTTCTACCAAAGGTACTCTAAGAGATTGCTTAAAGTAATGAGAGCCTCCTTGCATACATGTTTTTACTTATATATTTTATAAACCTTTTTTTTTCATTTTTCACACTTATTTCCGTATTTGGTAATGTAGGTAGAAATAGGTAGATAGGTACATACTACGCTCTAATAAACCAAAGAAATGAATTTAATATGTGGATTGAACGTAAAATTATCGTGATTACGGTAAGGCTCTCACTGTGCCACAATAGTATAATATTAAATATGTCCTATTTTTATTTAAAAAAAATGAATACAATAACGTTTTTTTTCATTTCCAAGGTTACTTTAGAGTTTAATATAGTAGAAAAAAAATACAATAGTTATATTTAAATAATAGTGTCATGATTGTATGTAGTGGTACAATAGATATCACACATGTGACTGTAAAATTGACTGGTTCTGGGTTCCATCCCCACTAGAGGAAATGAAATATTTATGTAACTTATATTTACATTTCTTCGCTCTGGCTCAAAGGCAAAAACCCGGCGTTGAGTTCCGCCACTCAACACGCAATGCCTTCTGGATTCGGCGGAAAGTGGGGAACGGAGTGTATTATCACTAGGTTTCCTCTGCCTACCGTACAGTGTGTGGGATACATTGTGAAAGCTGATTTGGTACAATAGATATACTTCAACACTGTTGTTAAGTGGTACAAATGGTCATTATGTAACAAATAAATTAATGTTACATTTTTTAAGTTTATATTTATCTTATAACAAATCTTTAAAAGTTAAAATAAAAAATACTAACTTCTTATAGGCCTGCTTACAAAGGTTAGTTATGCTTGTAGTGACTGGATGGAATCCCATTTTATCAGCAATCGTTTTCCATTGATTTTGATTGGTCACTCTATTGTAACCTCCAAGCTTCTGAACAACCTGCAAAAAATATTTATTTGATAACTATTGTAATGACAATATAGTTTTTCTTATTAGGTTTTTGTTTTATAAATTATTGTTATTTTTTATTACATTTTTAGCTTTAGCTTTGACTATAACCATATGCCATAAATGTTATACATATAGGCAATGTTAATTTTTTTTATACAGAATAGAGAACGTAAACTGAACTCACTCGAAATAATCTATAAAGATCAATGTCTCTGTTAGCAATAGTTGGGTTTCTATTAAGTGGTGTGCCACGATCATCCATAAACTTGTATAATTGTGCTACAAAATGATCCTTCTCTTCTCGCGGCTCATCATCAGAACTCTGTAAAAGATTATGTGTGTCAAATAATATTTCCTTTTTTTTGTTTATTTATTAATAAATATTCCATATTCAATACATGAGATAACAAACAAATTCACTTCATTAAAAATGACAAATATCAAAATGACTAAAAACACTGGTTGTGAAATTAATTAATTATATATCCCCACTTTAGAACAAAGAAACACAATGCGGTGTTGAGTTCCATCATTTAACATTCATTGTCTCGATTTCAGGCGTAAAGTAGAGGATGGAGGGCTTTTATACTAGGTTCTCACTAACAGGGTATCCTGTTATATGAAGAATACAGAGTTAAAACTATGTAAAAAACACATACATCATCAGAAGTGTTCCGTGGTTCATTAAATAGGGCGTCGCGATCCCAGTGTGGGGGTAGGACCCCTTGGTTAAGGTACTGCAATGCTGCCTCTACTCCAGACCACTCTATCGGAGCTGCGCCTTTACGGAACTCACGTGCTTCCTTCTTTGGTACTGTATAGCTGTAATAACAATAATATTATTATTTACTGGTGACTCACACACAGCCACAGCAACCCCTTTTTAATCTATGTTTATGTATAAGTTGTAAACTTTTGTCCAAATCTGATCTGTAGTTTTTACGTAAAAGTGGAACAAATATCCAACCACTACCAGATTTTCATATTTATTATATTAATTATACTCGAAAAAACAATAACAATAATTGGTTTCTCATCATTTATATTAGGAAATATAATATTGTATGTTAGAGTTAGATATTGCTTATTTGGAATAAAATTCACCTAGATTAATATTTTTGGTAACTTTTACTTTTAGTAAATATAAAATACAGTATAACCTCAATTTTTTTTAACCTTGTTAAAACCAATTGTAGACCATCTTAACCTTTGTATAACAAATTATATGATATAACTAAAATTATTACTTTAAATTGAGGTTGCACTGTATACTGGGTGTGTTACAAGAAAAAAAATAGTTGTAACATATGTGTATTCCATGAAGATTGGTATGAACATATGGCTTAATTATAATATGTGTCCACAGCATTTGTTTTTGAGCAAATTTTTAAGCATTTAAGCAATTTTTAGGCAATAATAAGAAATTTAAAGAGAATTTTTTTTATATATACAAATATTGTTAAATAACTACCAATTTAATATAAAAAAATATTGCTTATACTTACTATCTCCCATCTTTAAAAGATCTCACTAAATAATCTTCTTTCACTTTAATTTGGGCAGTAGGTGCAACTACAAGTGCAGGGAAAGCTGGTTGGTGGGGTCGTCTTCTTTCAGCACCACTTGCAGCTTCCACTAATACTACGCGGCCAACATGAGGCTCTCGTTCAGCACTGTCTGCTTTGACACGACGGGTACTGCCTTCACCTTCACTATCGTCAGATCTGAAAACAAAAAAACGTTTAGATTACTTGGACATGCTTATCTCATGAACTACTTATTCAAACTGAAAAAGCTTACACAAGTATATATTAGTTTGTGTTACCTTTTAAGTAGTGTATGGAAATGCTTTGAGTTAAAAAAAATTAAGATCAAATCAGCTTCACGTTGTACACAGCAAGGTAGAGGGAACATAGTATTAAGACACTCCGTTCCCCACTTTCCTCCAAGTTCTGGAGGCATTGCGTGTTGAGTAATGGAACTCAACGGCGGCCTTTGTCTCGACACCAGAGCAAAGAAATGAAAATATAAATGTAAATAAATATTTTATTTCCCAACCAGTCAATTTTACAGTCACACTCTGTGCCCCTGCGCCACAACTGGTCTCTTAAAAAAATCTTTGTTTTAATTAATTAATTTCAAAAAGTTCATTTCAAGATGACAATTTAAGCATTTGTTTTGCACTTGTGTATTAGAGATTATACTTAATATTTAACTACAATGCTGTGTAATGCTACTAATTCAGTGCATATTATTATTTCTGTTTAAAAACTCTATCACATGAAAGAAAATGAAATATTATTTTTCAATTAAAAAAACAAATATTATTTTTGTAACTCACTGTGCTCTTCCTCGCCTTCCTCTTCTTCCTGCTATGACAGGTGTAGAAAAATGTTCTGGATGCGTAAGTGGCAATTGGTCCAATGTTTCACTTTCATTAAAATGTCTTCCACTCTTAAGGCACAGTGCAGAACGTCGTAAAGTTGTGATATCACCATCATCAAATACTATGAATTTAAACACAAATTTTCATTATGTTTTAATAGTTAAATGGTAAATAAAATTCAATTAAAATTATATACCTAATTGCATATATTTTATAAAATAATATATTTTACTTCTGTGTATACTGACTATTTGATAATTCTCTGATATTGAAAATATCAAAAATTATGATTTGTGCTAATACAAAAGGATCTAAATATAAATAAAAAATAAATAAATCAGCTTCACATTGTATATCACACACAGCAGATTAGGTAGAGAGAAGCTAGTGTTAAGATAGTATAGATATAATAGTGTATAAATGATGAAAGATTTTTTCTAGTTTGAGAATATAAAAAACATGTAACATAAATAGTTGCTGGTAGATTATTTTGAGTCTAATCTTAATGTGTAGGAATCACTTACCAACAGTATACTGGCTACAGTCTTGAATTTTCGTGATAACAGCTTCCATAGCTTCCTTTTTAGGGTCTTGTTTAACTTCTACTGTACTTCCCACCCTTAAAGTTCCTTTGATGACATCATCGTTTACTGTGGTAATACCACCTGCTTTTAAAGTCACCTGTAGATATAATATTATTTAATATATTTATGTGTGAATAATATCATATTTATAGTACTTACAATTTGATATATTTGATCAAAGATATATCCAATTTTTATCTGCCCAAACTTACCTTACATTTAATATTCCGTACCACTTTTTTAATCTTAGCCTCACAAAATGCTCCTTTATACTTGGCACTTACATCAGTACCGACAGGAAGAAACGGTGGATCATCACCCTGCTAAAAGATAAATTAACTATATTATATAAAAATAATTATAATTACCTAAAATTTTACGTTGACTTAAAGTAAGTATAACTTACCATTCTGAGTAAGATTTCGGTTGTATAAGACACCAATCACTGTTAATATAATTCTTCGGATAATATAATTGTTCAGAACCTAAAGGCATAAAAAAAAACTGTATCAGGAACTAACGTTAACGTATTAATAAGTATGTTTACGTAAAACATTTTATGTTGATTTTGTTAGCACATTAATTTATAGTGACAAATAGTAGATAATTTTAAAGAAACAATACGAAAAACACTATAAAAGTTCGCTACAAAACACATTATAGGGCAGCCCAAAGTGAATGCGCGGCAACAAATACGTTTATAAGAATATGAAGTAAAATATATGTTAATTACCAACACTTATCCAATAATAATGTCACTTTATAGAACTATAACGATTACATTCATTTTAAAAACTAAACTAAGGGCTAAAAATTGTTTGGTTCATAATTAGTAAAACAATAAGAACACCATCTTCGTTTCATAAATGACAAGCAATGATTTGTTATGTTGCCAGTTGGCAGAATTGCCATTTCTTAAAATTATATAGTTCTATTAAGACTGTCCAATGTAATTGAAAATTTTATTTTTTTATAATTTTAAACAATTATTTCAATTACTTGCATCGCACAATCGCATCGATATCTAATATGATATTTTTTTATGTGTACGTACATAGTTTTTAATATATTTTTAAAATGACATAATATCTTTTACGAATAAATATAAATTTAATACATCTGTTGTTGTGGCCAGGCCAGGCCAGTCGTGGCGCAGGGGCACAAAGTGTGACTGTAAAACCGACTGGTTGTGGGTTTGATCCCCACTCAAGGAGATGAAATATTTACGTAAATTTATATTTTCATTTCTTCGCTCTGGTGTCGAAGGCAAAGAGCGGCGTTGAGTTCTGCCACTCAACACGCAATGCCTCCAGAATTCATCAGAACGTGGAGAACGAAGTGTCTT
Organism: Heliconius himera; assembly: GCA_021202915.1. Taxonomy (NCBI): domain Eukaryota; kingdom Metazoa; phylum Arthropoda; class Insecta; order Lepidoptera; family Nymphalidae; genus Heliconius; species Heliconius himera. The sequence goes on from JAJHJA010000569.1 coordinate 420,563, forward strand.
AACACTAGGTTCCCTCTGCTTACCCTGCTGAGTGCGGGATAAGCGTGATTTTATTGATACTATTAAACCTAGTATAAAATTTTAGAGCCTTTTACTGAATAATTTAAAGAATTAGAGTTTTTTTAATAAAATATACACACTATTTAATATCTCTATGTCAATGTGCACTGGGCAATGGGCTATTTGATTTCTGTTCTCTTCGTAAATAGATAATTAATTTTATTACGATATACGTCGATTAATGTGATTGGCTAAATATCGGATTATCGTTTTACTTGCGCACAACAAATTTTTACACTGTGCAAAATAAATTGACACAAATGAACATTGAACACGTCAAAATTATTTTTTGTTCCAGCGACTGATACGGAATGATGTTTTGAAAATGTATTTATTGATAACTACTACATTTTACTGTGCCTAGAATTTTCTGAAATTATTTAATGTAAAAATTATAGTGTTTTAAAGTGCTAAGTGTATTCCATATCAATGAAGATGAAGGCTGTTGTGGCGACTGTTATCAGTCTAGCTCTAACGACTATGGTAATAGGCAATGCCTATTACCAGAAAAAACAATTTTATCCTTCCGTAGTTTATCTGACGAATTCAAATCCGAGTATGGCCGTAAGTACAATAATTTTTATACAAAAAAAACATATTTTACAGGCTTGAACACTGTTGTGAAATATTTCTTTGATTTTATAGACTTTAGGCATCCTTTTGTTGAGTTCCTCCTCAATGTTATTAAATTCTCCTTAATATTGTTAATTGCTAGTTTAATGAAATTAATTAATAATAATATTTGAATTTGATATCTATTTCACATATTGTTACACTTACAATGTTGTTTAAAACATATGCTTCTTAATACAGGTAATGTATCTGCAAGCCTTTATATTGGTGTTATTGGCTGGAAAAATTTTAAGGAAAATCTTCTTTGGTCAACTTCGTGCTGCAGAATTTGAGGTGAATATTTATTCAAAATCAATTTAATGTAATTATAAAATAAAGTATAGTTTTAAACTAATGATCTATTTGTTATTAGTTAAGAGCTATTCATAATTGGTCACAAAATAAAACAAATTACAATTTTAAATTAATAATGTATATCAACAACATATTAGATTTTCATTTTTATAACTTTTATTTTTAGTAAAAAGAGACTAAAATGGTTAGCAAATGTTTTAAGTGTACTTGAATTGTTTCTTTTAGATTTTTTTTTAAAATCATGGAAAATAAGATTATATCAATAAAATTGTCTTTTTCATTTCAGCATCTAATAGAGCGCTCATGGTATGCAATAACAGAGACATGTCTAGCATTTACTGTATTTAGGGATGATTTTAATCCAAAGTTTATAGCTCTGTTTACTCTCTTATTATTTTTGAAGGCATTCCATTGGCTAGCTGAAGATAGGGTTGATTTTGTAAGTAAATTACATTTTTGATAATTGTTAATAAAAATAGCTTTACACTGTTTCCTGCATAGTAAGGTGCCCAGAGGGAACCTGGTGTTGAACATTCTGGCAAAATTTTTGAGATGTTATGGAAGATTTTATGGAGTTATTTTTAAAATCAATATTTTTGTATAGTAAAATATCTTTACCTAATAAAACTTTTCTTACAGATGGAAAGGAGCCCTGTCATTGGCTGGTTGTTCCATGTTAGGATTCTTAGTTTACTTATGCTTCTAGCGCATGTGGACCTTTATTTCATTCACCATGCTTATATATTTACCGCCACGAAAGGCCCTTCAGTCCAATTGGTCTTCGGATTTGAATACAGCATATTGATAATAATGATTGTGAACATATTGATTAAGGTGAGTGGAGGTAACATTTTATTCATTAAATTAAGAAGCTTGAAAACTCATACACTATTTAGTTTAATGTAATGAAATTATATATCTGCACTTTAATTTTGTCAGCCATTATAATACAATAACTCTATAATATATTTATAATACCAATTGTTATCATTACAACACTTCTATTAAAATTATTTCAATTGATAATATACTTTAATAAAATATTCATTATATACATATACTTAAAAGCTAATTAAATATTAAAAAATAATTTGAAATTTGAGTATTTTTTGTCAAATTTTATAATAATAAATCATTTACCTTTCAATACAAACAAATTTCGACTACTAATATTTGTAATACTAAATAATAGTAGTCAAAAATAGCCCTACATTGTATTAGTTGAATTCTGATTTACAAATATATATTGACTTTTTGTTTTGGTACCTGATAATGGCAAAATGAATATGATGTACAGTACTACCCACCAATGTGTTGAAGCCACCTTAAAGTTCTTTGAACTTTACTTACTTTCTTAATGCTTTAGACCAGTGGTTCCCAACCAGTGGTTCGCAGAAGCCTAAATGTGGTCCGCGAACAATTTTAATTTTGTGACTGGGGATAGTGAGGCGAAGGTTCTGTTAAATTATCACAGTTAATTTTTAATATACCTACATGCATAGTGGTCTCTGCTACCAAGAATGATATAAAAGTGGTCCTTGATCAAGAAAAGGTTGGGAACCCCTGCTTTAGACATTCAGGAGGAATTTAATCAAAAGGGGAAAAAATCTAAAATAAAATTCGGCAATTCAGAATCAAAACTTCGGTGGAAAGTGGGGAACAGAGTGTCTTAACACTAGGTTCCCTCTGCCTACCCTGCTGTGTGCGGGATACAGCGTGAAGCTGACTTGTATCTAAATAATTTCATAATTAAAATTTTATTGAATGACTTCACTTGTGAATTTTCAAACAATTATTTATGTAGTATAATAATTAGAAAAGCCTTGCTGTTGAATGAAGTTATTTTCAGTATTTGGTTCCTTTAATATTTATTTCTATACACCAGACAAATTTAAATCAATTTGTTTTATGAGTATTAATATTGACTTAAATCTATTCAGTATGTTCTTCATGCAATTGACTCTCACTGGGAAGCACCATGGGAGAGCAAAGCAGCAGTGTTGCTCTACACCGATCTGGCCATCAATTTCCTTAAAGTTCTTCTGTACATCGGATTTGTAGCCGTCATGGTCCGGATTTATACTTTACCACTGTTTGCCTTCCGACCTATGTATGAGACAATGAGGTAAGCTTGTTATCAGCAACCTTTTTCTTTAAAATCTATTTTTAGATTTATTATTAATCTTATCCTAACACTTATTTGTTTAATTGTAAAATTTCCTATCCTTTCTTTTTTTGATAGATTTATTTGCTGGTACTGAATGTAGAACATATATTATTAATATTATAGTAATTAATTAAAGACTGTTAATTTATTTAATTATAGGTTCAATCCCCACGAGAAATGAAATATTTATTTAAATGTATATTTTCATTTGTTCCCTTCTGGTGTTGAGACGAAGCGCGGCGTTGACTTTCGCTACTCAACACGCAATGCCTCCAGATTTCGGTGGAACGTAGGGAACGGAGTGTCTTAATATTAGGTTCCTTCTGCCTACCCTACTGTGTGCGGGATACGGGGTGAAGCTTATTTAATTTCTTTATTTTAAATTAATTACTACTTTTATAGGAGTTTCAAAAAAGCATATAACGATGTAGTCCTCTCCCGCCGCGCCATACGCAACATGAACACGCTGTACCCTGATGCAACTGCGGAGGAGCTCGCCGCTGCTGACAACGAGTGCATTATATGCCGCGAGGAGATGCACAGCGGTGAGTTATTATTACTATAGTGCAGTGTTGAGTTACGCCATTCAACTACGTACGGATACACGACAAAATGATCAATCGATGATGATTGGCAAAATGCAAGTTCTCATAATTTGGACGGTGCGTGTGTAACAGTAAATTCGCTCAACTTGCCCTGCCTACCTGTTCGATTGCTATTTATGGGATGTCGCAAAGTCGGATTAGAGGTGGAAAATGGAGTGTCTTGACACTAGATTTTTTCTGCTCACTACTATTCAAGAAGTCTGAAGGTTTTTTTTGTTGTTCCTTGTTATATTTATAGAAGACATAATTTATCAATATAAAAGTAGTTTTACATTTTAATAGGGGTAGAGTTATTTATTACACTTTAATAGTATTACGCTTTGGCAATATTTTTTATACAAAAATTTACAATATTTACTATACAGTAATATTTGATAATATATTACATACTATAAAAACAAGTAAATTAATAGTTCTTTTATTTAGATTAGGGACACTTAATATGAAAGTAAAAATATATGTATGCGGTGTTCTATAATTTGTGTGCCACGATTATTCAATAATAAATGTTTATGAAACAAAATGATAGAATGAAGGAAATCTAAATCAAATTAAACCAGCTTCGCGCTGTATTCCGCACACAACAGGGCAGGCAGAGGGAACCTAGTGTTAAGACACTCCGTTCCCCACTTTCCGCCGAGTTCTGGAGGCATTGCGTGTTGAGCGGCGGAACTCAACGCCGCGCTTTGCTTGCGTTTGAAAGAAACCTGTGTAATAACCTGTGTATATTTTTATAATATAAGTGTTTTTTCAATGTAAATATAATGTGTGGTCTTAACGAATCGTCAATATGCGTTATAATACCGACACCACGTAAACCTATATTGTAAGCGTGTTTAATTACTTAAACTTCAAAAACAAGGTCATTTTTTCTTTACTGGGCACATTGCGAAATGTTGTTTGTTAATCGTTGAATGGGAAAATTTTTATTGAATTATTTTTATAATATATTTTATTATAATAATATTAACAAACGCTATCGGTGCAGTTTGTATTTGTATAGTTGTATTATTCGTTAGTAGTAGGTTCAATCTCACAATTTTTTTACTCTTTAAGTTTTCTCAACCTACCTTTTAAAATTGTGAAGATGATTTTTCTTTGACACAAGGAAAAGGCCGATGTTATAATGTAGTAGGTAGTTTATATAACTTATTCTTTTATTTAATATTTATTGTTAACATTGACCGTTAAGATTATGGCCAACAGTTTAGCACCACGTCGTGACTTTGCTTCATTTTAATTGACAATTTAACTTGTAGGTATAATATACAGTGTGTGTTTTTGTTTATTGCTTTTTGGTATTAACGACCACGATTGTTGTTATTGTACATTTACAACTAGCAATCAAGACGCGGCTTCGTCCGCTTAAACTTTTTGTATATTTCAAGTTATAGAAAATCTTTAAATAAATTGTAGCCTATGTGTAGTGATACACAGTAATATAGTTTATACATCGGTATTCTGATGTAAAATTTCATCTAAATAGTTTCAGTAGTTTTTGCATGAAACTGAGACATACATCCATCCTCACAAATTTTTACATTTATAATTGTATAAGGTAGGATAGGATAATAATAAGTTAATATAAATTAAACGTTTCGATATATTTTCTTGGATTGGTGCTGTTATTTTGACTTGTAAAAACAATTAAAGTGTAAAGTTATATCTTATTTAAGTTACCTGAGCAATAATAAGGTATTTTATCATCATTCTATTGTATAAAATAGTTATTTCATATTGATTTTTATAATGATGATTAGAATATCATATGTAAGGAAACATCCTTGTATTTTAAACAGATTTGTGTTTTAGATGTTAACGCGAAGCGAGCAAAACCGTCTAGTTTTACATTTATTTTTTTATGAAAGGAATAAGGATTTCTTATGAAAAAAATATTATATACTTAATAAGATTTATACAACACTTAGCGGCTCTTTCTTCCGCTCCCGTAAAATTTTTCGTGTTTTTTCTGGGAGCAGGTTTAAGATCTCAGGTTTAACCGAAAATCAGAGATGATTGAGAATTTATATGTTCTGTTTATTTATGGCAATATAGTTTTTATTGATTATGTATAAACAGGTGCAAAGAAGCTCCCCTGCAACCACATCTTCCACGCGGCGTGCCTGCGGCTGTGGTTCCAGCGCCAGCAGACGTGCCCCACGTGCCGCCTCAACGTGCTGCGCGCGCCGGCGCCCGAGCCCGCCGCGCCCGCGCCCCCGCCCGCCGCGCAGCCCCCGCCGCCGCCCGCGCAGCCCCGCAACATGGACGAGCTGCGCGCGCGTGAGTATTGTAGTGCCGTACCCCGCAGCATACAGGTGCTGCGGGTTTGTGAGTGTTTCATTTACATTATATCACAGGAAGACTAAAGCGTCTTGGCAACCTCAAGGTTCCTCAATTTTTGTGTAATATTCACTCGGGAAGAAAATAATCAACAATCAGAAAAATCTTTAAATTAAATTTGTAATCTACAACTAACGACTCGACGGTACTGTATAATGTCACTTGTAGGGGTTTATCAAGGAAGCTGGTTGCCTAAAGTGAATCTTGCTCGGACACCCGTAGGTCTCGCTAGGACGGCTATCTGAACTGGAAAGCTAATGCTTATCCGAACTTGAAAATCTCAATGACAAACCCATATTAATGGAGGTATTGAGGCTTCTCCTCAAGAGTAGAAGCGGTCCCAACTTTGTTTCGGTATGCGTTTGAGAGAGATGTCGGTACCCGTTGAAGTTCTAAAAGTGGCGAATGGAGAAACTTAAAATTAGGGCAATTTTACTTTAATCCACGGAAATGAAATTAAGCAGAGTATAACATATAAAATTTTATTTAAAAATTTACACATAGCTTTAAATAAAAATCTTATATTTTGAAATTTGAATGTTTCCATGTTCATGTTGCTCCAAAATATAGGAACTTTGGAGCATCACGAGTTTTTGAAACAATATGTTCAATATGAAATTGTTTTTTTTTGTTTGTATTGTAGATAAATAATTTCCAATTTTATTATTTAGTGATGAGATGGAGCATGCCACCCCCACCACCGCCTCGCCCTGCATCTCTCGCTACACTCTCTGATGAAGAACTTAGGCGTATGGAAGGCACTGAACGCAGGAATATTGAAGCCCGACTTCAGGTATACTTCACATTTTTATGTTTTAAGGGTTCCATACCTACCGCAAAAGTGTAATCAAAACATATGGCACTTCCCGTTGGCCTAGGATAATGTAATTTGACAACAAGTAAGTACTTAGAGTACAATAAAGGAAAAACTCGCAAATTGTGTCACAAAATAATTGATAATTAAAAACCTCCGACACAAAAACGTCTAAAAAGTTTATTTACTACTTGTAGTTGCTTGTTGACTAGAAAAGAGTTGATCATTTTCAAACGGCTTAGCTTATGTTTTTTTTTCGAGTTATGACTAAGGAGACGCTTGATTAAGTCGCCTTTCATCCAAAAAAAATATAGAATAAAATCGTTTCACTTGTTTGGAGCTACAATGCTACTACATACAGACATACAAATACACATAGACATAAGTTCAACACTTATAAAAGCCCTCTGTTTTCGCTGGGGTTTAAAAATCTTTATATTCTTGTATTTGTCGTTCGTTTTGTAATCAAAACTAGTTTAAACTTACTCGCAAACTTACGTTTGCCAAAATACATTTCACTTCCGGTTGAATTATGAAATTGGTACGGAACCCTCTCGCATCTCGCTCACCTCGAATTTGGTCAGTTTTATTTGATAATGTGCAAGTACTAACGTTTAATTATTAAACAATGTTTTGTATTTAATTATTATAATCAATACTTATGACCTTCATTTTATTAATATGGCCTTGTAAATTTATATAATATATTAATTTATGCCAGTATATTTTAACAAAGTTATAAAATACGATGAAGTAATATCTCTTAAAGTTTTATTACTGTAAGCTAAGGATTCATAAAAAAAATTATTACTGCAACCGAAGGATTTTTAGTTAATTTTAATAGGACCTTGAATAAGTTCTCGTTGTTTTTAGGGTTCCATACCTTTTTAAAGAAAAAAGCAACCCTTATAAGATTACTTTGTTGTCTGTCCGTCTGTCTGTTTGTCTGTCAAGACACTATATCTCTATATTATTACTAATTGAGGCTTTTTTTTAACTCCTCGGATTATACATAGAGAGGTGATCAGTGTTAATTCAGTAGATATTTTTAATATTATATCTTTATATTAGTAATCTTCAATATATTATTGGAGGCCAGTCGTGGCGCAGCAGCACGAGGTGTGACTGTAAAACCGACTGGTTGTGGGTTCGATCCCCTTATTAATATTTCATCTCCTGCGCCACGACCGGCCTCAGGCCGGATGAAACATTAGAGATGAAATATTTACTTAAATTTATATTTCGATTTTCTGGTGTCGAGGTTAAGCGCGACGTTGAGTTCTGCCACTCATCACGAATGCCTCCAGAATTCGGCAGAAAGTGGGGAACGAGGAGTGTCTCAACACTAGGCTCCCTCTGCCTACCCTGCTGTGTGCGGGATACAGCGTGAAGCTGATTTATTTTTTTATTTATTTTTTTCAATATATTAATACAAATTATCATATGTCGACAGCTTCTCCGTGAAATCCAGGCTATGTTGGACGCGTCTGTGCTCCTCATGCAGCAGTATTCGAACGTTGTATCAAATTTGCCGCTAAACAGTAACAATGTTGCTACACAAACTAACATGTGGTATGTTATTCATATTTAGCTCCTTACTTTATCCAAAAGAACTAAGTGCGTAAGTTGAGGCCGGCGAGTCGTGGACGGGGCATAAAGTGTGCCTGTAAATCGACTGGTTGTGGGTTCGATCCCCACTCGAGGAGATGAAATATTTATTTACATTTATATTCTTCGGTCTGGTGTCGAGTAGAAAGCGCGGCGTTGAGTTCCGCCACTCAACACGCAATGCCTCCAGAAATTGGCGGAAAGTGGGGAACGGAGTGTCTTTACACTAGGTTCCCTCTGCCTACCCTGCTGTGTGCAAGATAAAGCGTGAAGCTGAAAAAAAAAACTAAGTGCCAATACACTTCGTTTCCGCTTTTCTCCCAAAATTCGAGACGCGTGCTTAGTTTTGCCTGAGCTGGAAAATGAAAATAATTCTGTCTCTGAATTAGGTTGAACCCCCAACATCATGTTTACCGTCACACGCTGCTCCAATACGACACGCATGTATTAAGCGTGTCAAGGTATGCAAAGGAAACCTACTGTTAAGACAGTCGGTTCCCCATTTTTCGTAATTTTTTTGAGATATTGCGTCTTGAACGACGGAAATCCAAGCCACGCTTTACCGTGAAATCCAAGCTATGCGAGGTATATGCGAGGAAATGAAAGTAGTTAATTCTTCCGAGTGGCAACCGAACCTGCAGCAGTTGGATTTATAGTCAGACACTGTGCCGCTGCGCCACAGTGGTTTATTACTTTATAATTGCACACAAATAATAATACTATCTATTGTTTCAATAACATATTTTTTTTATTCCAGCCGAACCGAGCCCTCCCCAGAACCGTCGCCAGTGAAGGTCAAAACTGAACCAGAGGTAGTGCCCTCGACTTCAACATTTGAGGTCAATCCAGGAGATGTATTTGAACCCACACCAGGCCCTTCTACTAGCGACGATTTCGATGTAGATCCGTTTGATGCGAATTTGGAAGTTGATAGGTAAGTAATAACGCATATTTTTGTAATTTTGTTGTCTTCACTTCACAATTTCTGACTGTAAACACGACGGTTGTGGGTTCCATTCCCGTTCGTGCCAGTGCATTATTTGTATTTCTTTACTCGTAAGAAGACAAGATGCTTCATTGAGTTCCGCCACTCAACACGTAACGTTTAGAGAATTAGGCGGTGCGTGTGGAAGAGTGTTAAGACACTCTGTTTGTGTCAAACAAGGTTCCTTCTGTCTTCTTGCTTTATGCGAAGTACACCGTGAATCTTTACAAATTATTATTTAGCTCAAATATCATTTAACAAATCTTTATTTTTTTCTATTTTCCATAGGGATATCGACGCCGACGCGGAAGAGCTTAGAAGAAGGCGATTACAGAAATTTAGTGCAGAGAAATAAGACTATGACTAAGAATTTTTGTGTCCTAATTTCCTAACTTGCTATTAATATTTATGTACAAAGTGTTTTTGGTATGCAAGCATTGTGTATTCTAATCAAAAATAAATGTATTTTTGTTCTTGTAAATATATTAGTATATATACATGAATACATTTAAACAATATATTTTTCTCTCATTAGATCACTTCGTAAAATTCTAGGGTAGCAAATAAAAAAGTAGTGTTCTTTCTAAATTCTATTTATTAATATAATTAAATCAGTACATTTAACAATTATAAAAGGCGTTAATATATCCATATACTTTAGGGTTATAATTCTCTAGAGCGGGTATCGCACTCAGGTATCTACAAGAGTCGTATAAAATGACATTGTTCTTGCAGTACCAAATGTTCTTGGTACCTTCAGTTCCATCAACGTTAAGGGTGTTAAGTTCCAAAACTCCAAAGTGGAAGTTTTGACCATCCGTTTGAATACAATTTATGTGTATTGGTTCAGGTAGGTCTTTTACATCCTCCTGTAAAAAATAATTAAATAAAATACCAAAAAAACATATATGATCATAAATAATTGGTGTAAATTGATTTTTCTTACCCCGTGTAATTGCTTTGCGTATGCCGAAGCAACTGTAAAAGCATGAGTCAGTGAGCGTCCTAATATTTGAGACGGAGTGATAGGTGTTTCAAATATATTGGATACTTCAGTTGCATTGAAGTGAAGCCAAGTTGTGTGTGGATGCTTTCTTGTTACAGATGGACGAATAGCTGAAAAATTAAAAGAAATTATTAATATTTTTATAAATATAAATCTTTTATATAAGTACTAGTATTAAAAAATGTCCACTTTACCAAATAAAAATATTAGATTTTTTTATAATTAGTGCATTTAGACATACAGTCAAGAATAATCGCATAATATAGCTCAAAAGAAAAAAGTGGTAGTCTGGTGTTAAAGTATGCACCCATGATACCATTCCTATGGCCATCAGGCACCAACTGACGTGTTTGGAACATTATAACCAAAGAACTAAACTGATCCTATTAGGTGATCAAACCTAATAAATGGACCTAGGTAGGCTAGGTTTTTTTTGAAATGGGACATTCTACGCGAAGCAGACAGGCAAAAAAGTTGAGTTCTCCGATTTTGGCTATTCCTCAACATGTTATATTGAGATTCCCGTAAGGGCGGTGGTGGTGTGGAGGGTGCAAATTGCGGCATAGGAGCTAGGATAATGTAGCTCCTAAACGGCTTGGCCTCCATTTACAGCATTGGGAAGCTTATCTTCACACTATTCGTTGTTTTTAGAGAAACAATTAAAAAACATATTAATGGTATATTTCTGAAATTTTACTTCATAAAATAAAAAACCTTTATTTTATGAAGTAAACTACTTATTTTTTTCTATGAAAAATTAAATAATTTTAATTAGCTAAAATACCATTAAAAAGCTTATTTAATAAGGAATCTATTCCACAACTTTATTTATATATTTGTCACTTTATTGTATTACTGGATAATGAGATTTGAAAGAGTGCATGTCTACCAGTCACTCACAACTTCTAGCCCCTATTACTCCTAAACTAAACACTGCACTATCAAAATTTTATGCAATTGCGTTGAAGATTTATATAGGTTTAACATATTAAAAAAAATCTAAAATCAGAGACTTCAACTTTTTTTACCTGTCCCCTTCATATGGAAACATTTAAATATAAATATTTCTTGGAGTGATAAAACCAAATTGTATATTCATTTTTAAGATATCATAATTATCAAGTAAACATTGGATATAGTGTCTCGCTCTGCATTCCTGGATAAGAAAATAAAAATAATGTTAAACTAAATGATTGGTATTGTACCTACAAAAATTGTGTGAACAATCAACAATGCCACACTGCATTACTATATAAAGTCAATTAATTAAAAAATAACTTACGATATTTGCTGTTGTCACTGTAGAAATGTTCCGGATTTAAAGTGACAGTGTGTTTTACTGGATAAAGGTTGGGGATATCAATAAATGGTATGTCTCTTTCATTGAATTCATGTTTTAAAGGCTTATCACTTGTTACTAATATATTAGATGCGTCATGAAACTTTATTAATTCACCCTCTTTATCAAATACACTTTGATAGTTGATATCGCTCATCACATACTTATTTTGTGTGACCTCTGTATCATTACTCTTTTCAATCAATTGAAGTAATTTGTTAGTCAAAATTTCGCTAAAAAAAAGTCAAAATTGATTGATAAAAGGTTTTAAGTAGTACATTTATTACAATAGTAACAATACACACCATTTTTAGATTATTTTAAATTAATTATGAAATGGTTGAGTGGTGGAAGTCAATACTATTCTTTGTCTTACCGACTGGTACTGGTGGGAGGTGATCTTTTTAATTTCTGACTAGAAATTAAAAAGATCACCTCCCTGAGTGGGAAATGAACCTGCAATCATTGTTTTTACAGTCAGGTGCTGCCCCATTACATGTTGCAACATGATGGCCTCTAAAGAAGTTATGTGTTAAAAGTAAATACTTACTTTCTTCTTTTATCTGTTATACCTAATACTCTTGGAAAATTATATGCTGGTCTGTTTGGGTCTTTAATTTTAGGTAGTTTCTTCTGCTCACAATCAAATATATTAGCACTTAAAATTGCTTGTTTTACACCCTTATGAATAGCTTTAGGAGCTGGCAACTCTGCAAGTTCTTCGATTCTTTGAGGTAATTTGTCTTCTGCAATGATTGTCTTGGTGAGCACCTGTGCCTGAGAGATACCCTCTAGGAGCACATTAGTGTTACTCAAAATCATGCAAGGTTTTTCTTTATAGTCTGGATGCGTCTCATCCAATCGTAGTGGCCGTTTATATGGTCCTATAATTTCAATTCTGGAAAAAGACAATCGAAAATTATTATAAATATACATATTTGTAATATCAATAATGAAAGTAATGACCAAACTACTTGATTAATGTAATTTGTAAGTTATGTAGGAAATAATACTAAAATTTTATAAAATTTATGTTAAGAAACAAGTTTATATTATTTATTACATGATACTTAATACTTTAGTATACCTTTCGTATTCTTCTGGTTTCTCTTTAACAAATTCAAGTGCATCTTCAACAGGAATACCCTTTTCTTTTAAATATTCCTCGATCCCTGTATTTACTGGCACACGTTTACCTTGCACAAGCCAATGCCTTTTAAACATAAAGTCAATATGCTGTCTAAGTAGAACTTGGGATAACTTCATTGTAGATTATTATTGTAATTTTTGATTATAAAATATAACTTGTACTTAAAAATACAAAAGAATAGGTTATGAAATTTTGATATTGAACTGCCAATGACATAAGTGACAATCACAATAACAATACTAGTGACAACTGACAGATGTCTTCCTAGATAAAATAACTAAACAATCTGTCTAATCGTACAAAATATTCGAAGATATTGTAGCTTAAAAATACAATTTGCTTAAAAAACAGTTTTTTTTTCTTCTGTATATTGCTTAAGAATTATAGGCAATAATTAAAAACTGCATGATTAGAAATCATGGGGTTCAAGGTTTTATACCGGGACCTGGGGTGATTACGAACGCGGGGTAAATAGGCACAAAACCAAGAAAGATTTATGTCGTAATATCTAATAATGTTTATTAGTAAATCGACTATTTCAATTCGTGTTATTTAATTTCTTAAGGTAAAAGTTTAAAGAAATTAATATATTGACAGTTACATCTCAATACATTTTTGAAAATGGTAGTGAGTATGTTAAGAAAAACATTAATGATTATACTAAAATTGTTGATGTACATAACATTAATATAAGAAATAGACTTAAACTTAGCGCAATTTAGCGATTGCATCGAATCTGTAAGTCTTTTATGGGACTAAACACTATTATTAACCAAATTAATGATTTTATAAATGATGCCACGCCTTGGAACTAAAACGCTCGCTGCAGTCTGATCAAAGGTATTATTATGACAAATAATTAGATATTTGTATAAAATTAATTTTTAAATAAAAGTCCTGCTGTGTTTCTTGTGCCGTTCTTCTCAGGTATGAGGTTCTTTAGTGAATTAGTGGTAAATTGTTTGACGTTCAAAAAATTAATCATGTAACTTTTTATTTTTATTAAAATTATTTGACTTTGACTTTAAAAATCAAAATTGTTATATACTGGAAAACCCTCGGTCTGGTCTAAAAGTTAGGAAAAAGTTTAGAATATCGTTGATTGTACCGCGTTTTAGAGTGGAGACCACGCCTCGGCAAGCGTAGTGTGGGACGTCCTTCAGCTAGATGCAGTGACGATATTCGCAAAGTGGCTGGCATCGGCTGGATGCGAAGAGCTCAAGATAGAGCTCAGTGGCGTGCCATTGGAGAGGCCTATGTCCAGCAGTAGACTAGGACAGGCTGATGATGTACCGCGTTAATGTGTAGTTCGGAAATGTTTCTTTTTCTATTAATAACTTTGCGTTGAAAGTTGGGGTGTACAGAAAAAAAAATTAAGAGTTAATTAAAACCTATATTCGATTGTTAAAACATTGGCTGGATCCGGAGAGCTGAAGATCGAGCTCAGTGGCGTGCCATTAGAGAGGCCTAGATCTAGCAGTGGTTGAGAACATGCATGAGACAGGATGTTGATAATTATGATAGTACTTTTAACAAACGTTCTATGGTGTATTATTTTCTCAACTTGTAAATTTTCAAATTAATTTTAAAGACCCGTTCTATTTATATATGGGGCATTCTATCCGAAGCGGAGGGGTAAAAAATTCTGTTCTACGATTTTGTTTGTTTTAAGGGGTTTCGTACATTTAAAGGAAAAGAGGAACCCTTATAGGATCACTTTATTGTCCGTCCGTCTGACAAGATATCTCAGGAACGCTTAGTGATATTGAGTTGAAATTCAAACCAATTACTCAGATCGGCGGCCCTTAATATCCTGAAATAAAAATCTGCGTTTACTTAAAAAATAGATATCTGCGTTTACGCAAAAAACGCGTATTTCGACACTGTCAAGAAAAATCAATCAATTATTCGATTGATTCGTCTCTCGCTGGTCCGGTTTTTTTATATGTTAGACCTTATGAGTTCTCAATATAACTGCTAAAAAAATTATAGTCCAGTGTTCAGTTTAAGAGTTATGGAGGCTCGAAGTCGTGGTGGTGGTGCCATGCACTTTTTCAAATCTACTTATGTTGAGTGGCGGAACTCAATTCCGCCGACGCCAAAGCAAAGAAATGAAAATATAAATTTAATTTCCTCGACTGGGGATCGGATCCACAACCAGTTACGTTTGCAGTCTCACACTTGTGCCCCTGCGCCACGACTGGCCTCAAGAAGAAAAAAAAGAAGTGTTATAGTGACATAACAACATAGGTGCATTTATTGAATTTACGAAAAAAGTACCACTACACTTCGACATTTGAATTTTTTTTATTGTGGGGTTCGTTGGTCGAATGTGGTAACTTTTTATCATTTTTTTTAGATTATTAGGTACTATACAATAAATAGGGGGAGAAAGACGTTGAAGCATTTTTTTTTATATACAGATAGGGATAACCAAATAACTCTTAAAATCACTACATATGAATTAACCCTTAATTTAGGAATAAAATACTGTGAAAATAGTCTCGTAAATATATTATAATCACTTATTCAATTGTTACCAGTACCTATTCAAGTGTTTTATATATTTGTAAAACCAATCTTAGTCCAGGCGTCAGTCTTCATAATTTTGTTTTACTTTCTAAAATCAGCTTCACGCTGTACACACAGCAGGATAGGCAGAAGGAACCTCTTGTTAAGACACTCCCACTCTCACTTTCTGTTGATGTGTAAATATTTATTTTTACTACATATCTATGTCTTATGATCGTCATACTAAACATTTTAACAAATTTCTGTACCAGTAACATAAATTACGAATTTATGGTTAAGATTCGTAAATACCAACTAGATTAAGAAATACTTACTGTAAATTGTAAAGATGGTTATAACTTCTTTTATTTCCGCTATACAAATAGATACATCCTTGATGATCCTTGTAAGTACCTAGGTATCTACTATATTGAGAAATTTCTAATAACTAATGATTCATTCAGTTCCAATTTCTAATATGAGTTGACTTTAATATTTGTAAAATTTAAAAATAAATTAAATCAAATTAAATTAGCTTCACGCTGTATTCCGCACACAGCCGGGTTGGCAGGGGGAACCTAGTGTTAAGATATACCGTTCCCCACTTTCTGCCGAATTCTGGAGGCATTGCGTGTTGAGTGGCAGAACTCAACGCCGCGCTTGACCTCTCCACCAGAGCGAGGAAATGGAATTATAAATTGAAGTAAATATTTCATCTCCTCGAGTGGGGTTCGAACCCACAACCAGTCGGTTTTACAGTCACACATCGTGCCGCTGCGCCACGACTGGCCTCGATTATTTTATTATTTTTCTTATTTAATTGAGAGGACTTTAAATAGCGATGTCAGATCTTTCACTTATATCTTATTAATGCTTCATTTTGCTTAAAATTTTAATAATAATCTATAAATGAGCTACGATTTATTAATAAAAAAAAACAACAAGTAATTTCGTAAATATATATATTTAATTTTATATCTTCCATCAATACATACAACACTGATAAGTAGGTACATCAATTTATCTGTAACACGAATATAATAAACATTATTCAGACATTTCATAATTATTCTATCTAGATACATTTAAAAACAGTATATTTTTTTTAAAAAAAAACTGGGAAGACATCATTAAAATAATTTACAATTGTGACAGCTGACAACTGTTTGACGTATAATATTGATGGAGGAGTAATACTTTACAAAATAAAACTTATCGAAATATCTTCGGTGTATGCTAGGAGCTATAAAAATTGAAAATAATTGATACAACTAATTAATTTCATACTAGTAAGACATTACAATCCCTTACCACGAGATCAGCGACAGTGACGTCACCCGGTGTGTTCCACAGATAAAATATTATTGAAGTTGATTAAAAAAAATACTATATTTATATTTAAATATTGTCAAATTTAAACCGTTTGGTGATTTCACATTATTATTATTTTTTTCCAATTGGTGGGCACGCATACGTAGATTTTTCATCTTTGGACTCTTGTAAATTAGGTTTATCATGTCCTTTAACATTCTAACTATGCATTAATTTAATCGCTCATTGCAACAATTCGCGATTCAAACATACAACACTTAATATCTATTATAATATAATACCTAATTATTTTTATAAAGTAACAAAAATTAACTTATATTTACATAGTATTATTAAATTGATAGCAGAATTTTTACTATTTTATGCTATATATATATATGCTATGAATATGAATCAGTACTTTAGGAGTATATTTATAATGATTTTTGTGAGTTTTAAAAAATTATTACACTGTATACGTGAAACATACGACTGGATATCCGAAGTTGGAAGTATCATTTGAATTATTACTATGAAAGTACAAGCATATTGTCAGATATATCTGACAAGTCCGAGAATTAATACAATTAATTTAATAAAAAAAAATGATGTTAAAAATGAATTTGTTTAGAGATTTGCTGATGTGATGATAAATAATTTATTTAAAATACAAAATCAACAAACAGTCTGGATGTATTAAGGCACCGTTGGTTAAATGTGGTACTTAAATATATATCATCGTTTGGTGTAAAATAGAACCAAAGTTGTAAGTAAATAAATTCCACTGATGGATGTGCATGAGATCAAATCCGACATTTTCATATATTATACGCAATGGACTTATGAAATAGATTTTTTTCATAAGGCCTTTTTATGATCGAATTTAGAATCGAAGTATGGTAATAAATTAAAAATATAAGTGTATAATCAAGTTGTATATTCAACTTTTGATAAAAGACTTTGAGAATTGCTTATAATTTTTTTTTATTTTCTAGATGTAGGTGTCTGGTGATGATTGCTTCGACTTCAATCGTCGTCTTTCTTTTCCATTTTAGGTTCATACATAGCGTGCAGCTGTTCAGGTGATATACTGTAACAAAGAACATGTTGGTTAATTTAGATTAAAAATATGTTAAAATGTAAATTCTTTGCAACGTTCGCATCATGCTCTCATATCTGAAATATATAATGAATTTAGATAATCTCCATATTTTGAATACTAGTAGATGTAATCGTTATTAAAAGGAACTTTAGCAAATTATTTATGCTAAACAATATTTTTCTAGAAAGAACCCTTAATTAAAAAAGATTAAAGTTTATGTAAATGTTTAAAAAAGTAAAGTAAGTTGCTCTGGTAACAAAACAAAGCGTTGAATTCCGCCTTTCAACACGAATTCGACGGAAAATGGAGAACCGAAGTGTTTTAATGGGAACGGTGTCTTAACACCAGGTTTCCAAGTTTCCCTGTGTCTATCCTGTTATTATATAACGGAATAGAGCATAAAGTTAAGAAAAAAAGAAAAATATTAAGCATTTACCCAAGCAAACTTTGAAGATCGCATACAAAGCGGTACACATAGCGTTTGCCAGCAGTTTTGTGAATGATGTTCTTATCGTAGTAGTAGCGTAGACCACGCGAGAGCTTCTCGTAGTTCATCTTGGGCTTGTTTTTGCGAATGCCCCAACGCCGGGCAACCTTAAAAGGAAACAAA
This sequence comes from Heliconius himera, assembly GCA_021202915.1. Taxonomy (NCBI): domain Eukaryota; kingdom Metazoa; phylum Arthropoda; class Insecta; order Lepidoptera; family Nymphalidae; genus Heliconius; species Heliconius himera. The sequence goes on from JAJHJA010000569.1 coordinate 439,098, forward strand.
AATAATAAAATTAATTAGAAATAAACACGAAAAGTTTACTTCAAACGTTAATAATATCCATTAGAAAAACAATTTGTCGATATTAACCTATAATAAATATATTTAAATTTAACTTATTAAAAACAACAAAACAAAAACATATTAGTATAATTTACCTCGTCTGGATCTGTAAGCTTGAACTCCCAGCCGTCGCCGGTCCACGAGATAAACCCTTGGCAGCTCTTGTCGGTGAGTAGTTCTAGGAGAAACTGCCAAAGCTGGATGGGTCCTGAGCCTGCGCAGATAGTACACACTTGCTTTACGATGTACTGGACATTGGTTTTTATATTTTTTGTTTTTATATTTTTGCTTAGTATTGACTAAGGTATATGTAAGTTCGATTTCGCGATATTCATATCTACAGTTAAAAGGTTTTTTGAAGAAAAAATCTTAAGGAAACACAATTGTTGGATTTCAATTAACAAACACGTTTTAACTAAGAGGGTAGGCTGAGGGAATCTGGATACCTAGTGTTAAGACACTCCGTTTCACTTTCCGCATAATTCTTGTTATGCTCTTAAGTTGTGGAACTAAATGCCGCCTTCGTTAGCAGAGCGAGAAAATGAAAATATTAAATATTTCATACATATCGAGCCCACAAACCCGTCGCGTTTACAGTCGCACGTTTGTGCCTCTGCGCCACGATTGGCCTCAAAATGTTATGCAAAGTCTTTTAATTTAGATTTCTTAAAGTATATAAATGAATTTAAACAAAATATTAAATTTAATTTAACGAACCAGTAAAGCAAGGTCCTGAAGCAGGGTAGGACAGCTTGTCCTGCGGCAGAAGTGCGTGCTGCTCGCTCGGCCACTCTCCCCACTCGGCGCAGCCGCCGTACTCCGTCGCGTAACCTTCCCCGTAAACCTCACCTCCTGCACCGTACCTTCCACCTCCTGCTATATTTACAAAAAATATATGAAATTAGATTACATTTATCTATCTAATTGTAGATTTCGTTTTAAAGAATAGGTAAGTGAGAAAGCGCTTGTAAAAACTATGAAGAGTAATGAAAAAAAGAAATAATGTTTTTATAGTGGCGGAAGTCCACTTTTACTTCCTTGGAGAAATAAATATATAAACATGTTCACAGGAAGTAAAAGTGGAATTAATGAAAAATCTGCTTTATAGAAATACAGGTCTAATTAGACATTTGTAAGGGCTGAATGTGACATTGAGGTATTTAGAAAATCATTATGAATTTTTTTCAGCTTTATGCTGTAACCTGCATGTAGCTGGGAAAGCTGAGGGAGACAAGTGTTAAGACACTCCGCTCCCCACTTTTCGTCAAATTCTGGGGGCATCGCGTGTTAAGTGCAAAAACTCAACGCCGGACTTTGCCTCGCTCTCGACACCAGAACGAAGAAATGAAATTATTAAATAATTCATTTCCTCGAATGGGAGTCGAACACACTATCTGTCGTTACGACGGGCTAAAAATTTAATTTTAATCATAAAATTACAATCATTATCAATATATCCATTTCAAAAATAAACTTGGTCTTTCCTTTTGCATATTCTTATGTCACAAGGAATGTTCGACCACCATTTCTGTTCATCCTTAAACCAATAAAGAATGTTCTACAACTAATATATGGTGATCGATGTAGAGGCCGTATCCGTTGCTATTCTGGAATATTGGCAGAACTTGATAAAAAGCATTTTATTCAAACGCAACAGGATGTGTGCTCCCGTTTTGCTAAACGCGCTTATTAATTGGATGATTGCGTAGATAGCTAAAAATTGTCGTGTCTATCTTGCATAGCGCGTTGGAGCACGTCTACGGTGTAATATTATGTAAGGTTTTTATTTTGTTTTAGTGATATCTTACTAAATATTATTGTATAATTACTTTTTTTTAATTATAGTTTGTATTTAGAGGCCAGTCGTGGCGCAAAGGCACGAGTGGAGTGGTTGTAGGTTCGATTCCCACTAGAGGAAATTAAATATTTATTAATTTTATTTTTTTACTCTTGTGTCGAGGCAAGTGCGGCTTTGATTTCCGCCAGTCAACACGTAATGCTTCCAGAATTCGGAGGGAAATGGGAAACGGAGTGTCTTAACACTAGGTTCCTCTGTCTACCCTGCTTTGTGCGGGATACAGCGTGAAGCTGATTTTTAACAATGGCATTAGAACTTAACAATTATTAAAAGGCTTACTTCTAGGATATGGTTTGCTATACGCGTGGGGCTGATACTTGTGCTCATGCGTGAGCAGTGGCTGCGTGTGCGCATGTGCGTGGTGGTAGTAGTCCTCGAGGTAGGGCTGCGACGGCGCGGGTGGCGGGTATTCGGGCTGGTAGTACTCATCGAGTGGGGATGTGGCGGGGGGTGCAGGCGCGGGTGGTGCTGTAGCGCCACCACTCGCTTCTGTGTAGTAGGTGTTGGTCTCTCTGGGACCGCCGGTTGTGTAACCGCCTGTAAAATCAAACAAAACATGACATTGTTAGTATTACTTAGGCAAAGGAATATAGGGGGCTGATTGGTCCATATCTACCCCAGAATAGTTTTGTGCCCACCCCAGAAATTTTACTATCAAAAGATTTGTCGTGAAAAAAAAGTTAACTTTTAGGTATACGTATGTATCAGTTCAAAGCTAAATTAACATAAGAGATACGCCCTTAGAAATAGGCTTTAAAGCACCCTTAGTAATATTAGTCTAGTACATATGTATATGTTCTTATAAATACAGTCCAAAAAATCAGGACAAGCATGGCATCGTGCGCAGACGCGGCGCGGCTACCGAGGCGCGACGGTCGCGGTTCATGGCGCGCCCTTTGTTCTGCGCGCGCGCCGGACCCTCCCCCCTCCTCCCCCTCCCCCCGCCGACACATACGTGCTGTTTCGTCGCGATTTATATTACCATTTGGGAAGTAATTACGAAAGGAAACCTTTCGATTGACAAATATAAAGATTTAATTAATAAAAATATAAAGTGAGCTATTTTGTCAAGACTAAAAAAAATCTGCTTTTGTCATAGGTAATGCCTAACATCATATTATATTTTCCTTAAGGTAAAGGTTTACATATTATTACAATCGCGTAACAAAAGTCGAAGTGTCAAGTATCATTTGTATGGACAAATAAATCACAAAATCACATTGCCATCAGAGGTCAAGTTAATTTGTGCTCATTGTGCGTGATATATCTCTCTTTTTCTCATCACACCGAAAGGAAGGTTAAATTTGAGTTTAAATAATTTTGGCATTTATTGCTTATATTATAAGGGCTATAATCGTATTCAATCCAATGGTATTGTTACCGGTCAACGGTCACGCGTGTCTGTATTTACTGTTTGTAATAGCTTTTGTGAAATATATTGCGTGCGTTGGAAACGAAATTATTTCTATATATACTAACTATATCACATTGCGGACAACGGCCTCTATAGGTACCATCAGAAAGTACTTTCTGTCATTTTGTCTCTTTGAAATAGTGTACCTATATCGTTAAATAAAGCGGCACGAAGTGTGACTGTAAAACCGACTGGATGTGGGTTCGATCCCCACTCGAGAAGACGAAATATTTACTTAAATTTATATTTCCATTTCTTCGCTCTGGTGTCGATGCAAAGCGCGGCGCTAAGTTCTGCCACTCAACACGCAGTGCCTCCACAATCCGGCAGAAAGTGGGGAACGGAGTGTCTTAACAGTAGGTTCTCTCTGCCTACCCTGCTGTATGCGGGATACAGCGTGAAGCTGATTTATTTTTTATTTGTATTAAATATTTGTGTTTAATATCTAAACACTAACTATTGTTATAGATATAAAGTGAATATGAGTTAAGTTTTGTCGGTAGGTATATTTGTAAGACAGACATTTAAAATAAGACCTAAATGGGAACCTAATTGTACTAAAATGAAGTTATTTTACATAATCTAAATTAACTTGTTATATTTCCTTTAATTACTTATTAGAAATACACTTGAAACCTGTTAGAGATCGACGTGGTATTTTATAGGGGTGTTAAGAATACACTCGAAAGGTGATTATCAGTTTTCTTTTAACGATTATTTCTTTATATGTCCTTTAAACTACTCGACTGACCTTATGCTTATCGTTGCTTAAAAGTAAATATAAAGATACTTGACGTTAACTAATAAAATACAATACATAATCTAATATTGTCACCAGGAATTCTACTATTTCACTATGAAGACTATCTCACCAAAGCGATAACGCATATAATTAAAGTTTTATTCTTTGTAAACGTCACCTAAAGAATGATGGTATTTCTTAAAAAGAACAAAGGCGTGTAAACAAATCACTGGTCGGCTTTACAAACAAATAGAAGTATTTTAATGAACCGACACACCTCATTACAATTCCCCACAGTCGTCTCCACTGTCACTATAAATTGTAAGAAACGTCACAATCTGGTGAAGCGCTCCCGAGGGAGTGACCTCTGATACGCTGGTGAAGTCGACGTGATATTTTTGTATGGGATGAGTGGTAAATTAAGTATCTGAGCAACGGTTTTATAAATATTTTTTTCGATTAAAAATAAGTTTACTTAGCCATAAGCCTGTATAGCTGTGTAAAATTGTATTTTCATTATTTTTTTTTATTTAGCGTCACACTGTATCTGAGGCCAGTCGTGGCGCAGCGGCACGAGGTGACCGACTGGTTGTGGGTTCGATCCCCACTCGAGGAGATGAAATATTTACTTAAGAATTTATATTTCCATTTATTCGCTCTGGTGTCGAGGTTAAGCGCGGCGTTGAGTTCTGCCACTCAACACGCAATGCCTCCAGAATTCGGCAGAAAGTGGGGAACGAAGTGTCTTAACAATAGGTTCCCTCTGCCTACCCTGCTGTGTGCGGGATACAGCGTGAAGCTGATTTGATATGATTCTGTATCTCACAAATAGCAAGTGCAGAGGGAAACAAGTTGTTCAAGAGACTCCGTTCTGTAGTTTTCGCCAAATTCATGAGGCATTGAGGGTGTTGAGTGATGGAACTGAACTCCGCGCTTTTCACACCAGAGCGAAGAAATGAAAACATTAAATATTTATTTTTCTTATTTTGGAACCGAACCCATAACCTGTCGCGATTACAGTCACACTTTATGCTACTGCGGTACAACTGGCCTCTCATTTCTTCATTCAGTTCGTTACAACTAATTCTAAAGTAGATAACAACGAAACAAAAAAAATAACTAACACAGCATAATTTCTATATATACAAACGTAGGTAAACGTTATAATCGTATCAAGGTTATATCGATATTATTAATTCGCTTTAATCATTCGAAGCCAGAGCCACGAGATGACCAGATCGTACGAGACAAATTCGGAGTGATCGCGAGAGGCGTAAGCGCGGGGCGGGGCGACCAATGGAGCGCGGCCACGCCTCGCGCGCCGGGTCGAAAGGTCGCACCACGAGTCACCATTGGCGCGGAACGTTGGAAACTTGGAGATGTACTGCTAAAACTGTTGTTTTTAAAGAATTTGATTTTCCCTAATTTTAATATATTATTTTTTGTATGATTATTGTGTGTTAGGATAGGTTAGAATTGGCAATTTTTGGTATTTAAGATAATTTTGTTTAGCTGTTAATAGAAGCTCAATTATACAGTTTCTTGTTATAGTTCTTTTTTTAAATATTGCCGATTTTTATTTTTTTGATTTGAGTATAATTATAATTTAGTATAACAAATTTTAATACAATTCGTATAATACGAACTAAATTTATGCAAAAGTAACTTTAGATCCACTAACAGCTGCTATATAAGATGTCACTTTTTATTTTTTGTCTCTTTAAGGAAATTCGAGACGTGCTAAAATATTTCGGGATATGCTGCTCAGGAACGCACGCGCTAATGGCCATATGGTGTTTTAGTGACAATTATTTTTTGTAATAATAAAAAAGAGCTCCAGCATATTACGAAGTATGAAGAAGTAGAATTCTATAAAGTATTAAGATTGGCGTAACGTTAATTTTAAGACACATCATTTTGTCTCACATAATATTACAGTTTTTATAAATGTACATAATTATAAGCTAAATGTGACCTTTATTTAATATTTATTGTCAATTGTGGCTACGGAATCGGATCCAGAAAACACTTTTTAGGTAAATTCCTCGTATAACATCTAAAGTTCATTAATAACAAAAAAGAATACCTAACAATAATAAGAAGATATTGACTCAAGCAAAAATCAGCGAACATATAAAAAACTGCATGCTCTTGAGTCTGTGTCAGTTTCAACAGAAGACGGAAAATGAAATGAGATTTTTAAATTTAGAAGCGCAGGTGAGCACCGATGACAGCTTCATGTCATTCAAATGACATTCTATTTTGACATTTGGTTTTTTGCTAATTAACTCAATTTTATTTGTCGTAGGTTTCAGTCATTTTTATTTTAACGTTTTATATAGAAGTGTAAGAGTAAATATTAAAAAGAAACGATGTTTACCACATTTATACTACCCATCTTTCTTACTTTTTGAAATAGAAATATATATTTTTTTGGTTAAATATGTCAGCACAAAAATAACAAAACAATGGTTTTGAAGTATTTTTGCACTGAAATTATAATTTGACGATTGAAATTTTATGTTATGAACGCTTATTAAAAATTATAAACACAAAAAGAAATGTGGGAGAACGACATGAAAATAAAAAATCGAAGGAAATCGCTGTCAACGCATGGATTTTAAATCAAAAACAAAATTAGGGCATCGTTAGACAGGAAGTATTAAATATATTAGTGTCCAGTCGGCGCCCGGTTTGTCACATAGATGCTCTCTACCCAATTATTATTTTTGTTAGAAAAGAAATATTTTTCGCATATACTAACAATAAAAACATACTCCTTCATGTGTTCTCCATACAATGTGACATTGGCGAAGTGATTTTGTGCTCAACTGGCATGATCTGGCACGAAATGCCATAATAAAAAAAGTGAAGCCAGCAATGGGTTAAAGTTTTATTATTATCTATTAAATTGCGAATATTTTTAACATATAAAAAAGGATTGTGAGTCAAAATAAAAATTCAGCAGCATCGAACGTTGCCAAACGATATTTGATTAAGAACGCCCGATATTTATGACTAATAAAATAGCGTTTGGCACATCGGTGTTTAATTTTAGATATTCTTTATTGACACTAGAAAAAAATATGTTTTATATGAAAACTGAAAACATGCAAGTTTTCAATATATGTAAGAATATTATCGAGCTTACGATAATATCCGGTAGAGCATTTAGTTAGCAGCGTAGTTTATAAACAAACTATCCCGGCAGATGTTAATTTCGATTTACCACAATAAAAACAAGTCACCGACAAAGTTTGATCGATAAATCTTAGAAGACATCCAGCAGTCTACTTTATGCGTCGTAAACATTTTATTAAAAATATATAGTATATATTATAGGGTCCGGTTTTGGCCCTAAATAACCATTATCTACTAATAATAATAATAATTTTCATTTGCTATATTTTAATAATTTAAACTGGCTGATAAATATATAATATTTTTCAGCCGTGTGGTAGTTATTTAAAAAAAATATAATATCAAAAATGACTTTAAATTCAACCTATCAAAATAACAATTAAATGAAACAAAATAATCACAATAAATGTTTAATAATATGAGTCATAAAGTACATTATAGTGTAATATAAGTTCTATGGCAGGTCTCAGAGCATTAGTTTGTGAGGCAGGTGCGCGGCCACCTGCGCACGCGTCGGCGGTCGTTACAAAAACGCATATGGGGGGCGCGACCTGTTACACTGTAAACACTGGCCGTCATATCCACCATGGCCTATGGCCGACATAAGGGAAGCCTTTAAAGGTATTGTAACACTTTAATCGGATAAAAAAAAAATAGTTACCAGGGTATTGGGTTCCTGGAATTTCAAAAATTTTTGACTTTGGTGAATTAGAAAAAAAATGGATATTTATAGAATTATATGTATCTATGTAAGCTGCTGATAAAACCAATAGTGAATGTTTTTATATTATACAATATACTTATGTATAATAAATGAAAACTTTTATTACTTATTTCATTCTATCATTCAATTTATTCTTTAAATTTATTTACCTAGGTATATATGTGTATCAGCCGACTTTTTAAATTCCCCTTTTATGGATTATAAGGGAACACGTTGTATGATGTCAATAGACTAACAGGATATTATGGCGCTATAAGGACGGAAGTGACGCTTTGAGAGGAAATGTGACTTCTAATTCACATAACCTCTGGTTGTGTGGTAACTATAACTGGATAGAAATTTGTTTTACAAACCAGAGTAAGCTTCCGTTTGTTTCTACAAGCTTAAGAATTATTATATAAAATGTCAATAAAACTTAGACATTAAAAATTATCGATGGATAGTTAACATGGGGAACACGGCTCGAGACGGAGGAGGCGGCGGAAGTCAGTATGTTGATGTATGAATGGGCGTGACGTCACTGTGACGTGGCACGTGCGGATGGTTCAAGATATCCGGATCACATTTCTATGTTTGTAAGCTGCTACAGACATCTGTTCGGAAGGTTTTAAAAACATTTACTTAAGAAAAATATTATAAAATTTTATTTTCTGAATTATATATACATAACTACTTTATGTATTAGTAGTACTGGTATAATGTAATGGTAGTTTCGTAATTTTTCTCTATATATCAATATATATTAAAAAATTAAATAACGAACAATAGTTCCTAAAATGATGATAAAATTTTTAATAAATCCAAAATTCTTTCCAAAATATCTAGACAGGGTTAACAGGTTGTCTCAAACAGCTGCAATGGCCAGGTGAATCTACGATTTCTTTGCTCCCGGATACAATAACGAAGTTAAACACATTGATAATAATTCGCACCTTAATGACTTTGATCGTTCAATGCGGGATGGTACTCAACACGTTATAAGAAAAAGAAGCTTATACAAGAACTAGCGTTTAATTACAAGACTTCTTCGTAAAAATGGAGCTTAAATAGTATTAAATTTGGATTTATATAATTTTGTATTTAATTCGGGGAAAATATTTGCCATTAATCTTTCTGTAATTTATCTCTTAATCTCTCATCTCGTAATTTGTTCGAAGAATATTTTTTAAAGGTTAATCCATGTCTCTATACTTTAATTTACTTATAATTTATATTTCATTTTTAATAAATTAAAAAAAAATTCAACTACAACATTCAAACCGAAACACTAATATTCATAGAAAAATAATCCAATTGAATAAATGTTTCTAAAATATTATTTAAGATGCCAATGATCTGTCTGATTACTTTATAAGGTTTAGCTTTTGGTTCAAGTAAACCATACATTGTAACGGCTCCGGATTATGAAATATCGATTTATTATTACGATCACGTCAAATTGATTATCGAATAAAATTTGCGACACGCTGTAAAAGGCTCCTGGGCTATCGCTGAAAGGTGAGCGACCTGAACCGTTATAATTTGATGGTATTGCTATTTCTGAGCAGCCATAGGCAGATATCACTAACAACATTATATTTGTGATATGAATATTCATTTTGAGGCCAGTCGTGGCGCAGCGGCACGGGGTGTGACTGTAAAATCGACTGGTTGTGGGTTCGATTCCTACTCGAGGAGATGAACTATTTACTTAAATTTATATTTCCATTTCTTCGCTCTGGTATCGAGTTTAAGCGCGGCGTTGAGTTCTGCCACTCAACGCGCAATGCCTCCAGAATTCGGCAGAAAGTGGGCAACGGAGTGTCTTTCAGACACTAGGTTTCCTCTGCCTACCCTGCTGCGTGAAGCTGATTTAATTTAATTTTAATATTCATATTAGAATACGTTTTACACGTATTCTAAAATGAACATTTTAACTTCTGTATTGCGCACGATCTTAAAGTAAAAATCTATCTATATTGTATTATGCTAATTTATGATAGGAGTAAGTTATAAAACTCTCGTTAATGTTACACTGATTGATTCAAATGTATTTTTTTGTCTCTTTTTAAACTAGTTTCTTTATACAATTAGCAGCAAATATAATATTTATGTAAAACCTTTTTTTTACTTATTCGAAAATTTTGTATGAACAAGTTATAGTCGTAAGAACCAAGGCACCGTCATAAACGTACTAAAGATAGCTGCCGTGGGCCTCTTTTGAATATATAATGAGAACTATTATTTTTTGAGCATATATGATAGATAATTTAATGCAGATGAAGCGTTCACATTATATTCACGTAATCTATATATGCAAATGTAAGCTGTGTGACAATACTGCAAAGCTTTTTTATGCGCGTCACGCGGCGGAAGTGCGGCGAGGTGCGCCCGCGCCGCCGGATCCAAGATGGCGGCGAAAGTACTTCCGGCCTGACTGAAGTTCTGAATGAAGCTTGTTCGTCATGTAATCGTAGTTGTAAATATATTATATTTAATCAAATGAAAACATACATTAAGGTAATTTCCTTTAGCTTCCTTAAATTATAATAAGGTATTATACGTCTCAAATTCACAAATATCTATTTAATTTAAATCAGACGATTTATTGTTAAATTAAGTATATTTCATTGCTTAGTTTTTTATTCACTTTATATAGTTCATTTTTGTAGGAAAATAGGTATCATACAACGCGATGTGTTTGTTTTGTCCTTATTGTAGGTATTTATTAATATATAATTATTTGTAATCAGTTATTGAAACACAATACAGAAATTGTTTTTAATAAATAATCATTTTCAGCAAACAAACTAAGAAAAATAATATTTTGAAAGCTATGTTAAAATGTCACAAATAAGTTGATAGTAATCTACAATGACTTGATTCGAAATTTGATATATTTATCAATTGGTATAAATATACCAATTAATAAATATATTTACCAATATTATTATCCAATATGACGAGATACTAATACTAACTAACCTGCAGGCACCACATAGGCCGGGTCAGTGCAGATGTTTTCCACTGAGGGATCGAAGAGCCTGTTCTGGTGATCCACATAGTGTAGCTTGTTCGGACTTGTAGAGCTCGAACTCACAGACTGTTCATATCCTAACCTAGCTGCACTTAAAGCTTGTTCATAATTTAACCTATTTTCCGTTTGTTCTACTGTCTCATATGGTTTCACTTTAACACTGTAGTCTGTGAAGTTAAGCTTCGTGAGGGTTGACATCGGATGGAGAGGCGCCGCGCACGGAGGCCCGGCGGCTTCGCGCGGCTCTACTAGCAGCATGGCGGCTATATACCGCCGTAACCACTTTAGACAATCATATCACTTAATCACTTCTGAATAATATTTTCAAAAATATCCTATTTGACTTTTAAGTAAATCGCAAAATACTTAGAAACACATCAAATTTAAACAACAACGGGAAGAAATACTGTATAGTAGAATTAACTAATTTATTTTATTATAATTATAACTATTAATAAAAGTAACCGAACACCCTACAATCGTTCAAGATAAGACGTTCACGACAGTACGCAACAGAGAAGCAAAAAGAGAACTTGTTGCACTTCACCACTTCGCGTCTAACTTCTGACTGAGCTTTCGCACGGTGTCGGCCTCGGGCGGCTAGAGAGAGGGCGGCCACGGGAAACGTGCCGAGCGCTGTCGACACCGGCCGAACACGCCCGAAGCGGGCCGAAGTAGCGCGAGTGGCAAAGCACACCGCGACCTGCCAAGCCACCTGCTACGCGGCCAACTGTTGCGCGACCGTTGATTTTTTGCCAACCGCCCGTAGTATCGTGAAAATTAACAAAAGTCTACGGAAAGTAAGTGTTTATGAAAACTATTCCTTTTAGGTAATACCTTATATTCCTTTTAGGTGCTGCCATTAATTAAAAACAAACAAGGTAACGTTACTTTGCGGGACATTTTTCCCTCTCGCTTATCATTTAAGGAAAATAGTGTTAGTTAATATATTTATATGTCGGCAATTAAAATGCTTAAGTGCCATAACAAACATAAGTGACTACTTATACATAGAAGCTCAAAACTATTTTAAAAGGTTAAAAAAGAAACTACTTTGTTTAATTACACGCTTCAGTTGACGGTACAAGGTTTTTGTTTTAGCTGGGCATGTTTAAAAATTTAAATATGACCCATTTTAGTCATAAATTCGCTATATGTAAAGTGCACAGTTAATAATTTATACTTATAAAACACTAGAAAGATATTTTTATATAATAATATTTTTAGCTTCACGCTGTATCCCCCACATAGCAGGATAATCAGAGTGACCTTGGAAATTTAGTGTTAGGACACTCCGTTCCCATTAAAATAATTCCGTTCCCCACGTTCCGGGGAATCTGGAGGCATTACGTGTTGAGTGGTTGAGCTCTACGTCGCGTAATATAAATAACTCTACATTGTTGTTTATTAGTGACATAGGACAGCAGAATAGTACTAATCTATATAAAAACAAAATATAATTAAAGTAATTCGAATGTCAACGATTTGACGGCAGAAATTGTAATGATGTGTAATGATTATGACTTATGACGGATTCGACCTTGGTGCTAATTCCCATTGTTTGATAGCCTTTGGAAAACGGTTTAATTTATATTTAAGTTTTAATATATTTTTTATCAGCTTCATGCTGTATCTTGCAAACAGCAGGGTAGGCCGAGGGAACCTAGTGAACCTAGTTAAGACACTCCGTTCCCCACTATGCAACTACTATATACTATTTAACATCATACATTTACTATAATTTAAACTGTAAATACAGGATGTTTACAAAAGCAGGTAAGAATTAGGCAGATGTTAAGTTATTGCTTGTTGATAGAGAGATGAGAGGCGAATTTGAGCCGGTAGGAGGACAGAACTAGGCGGCGCTCGAAATCGGGTCAAGTTACGGGGGTGGGACTAAAAAGGTCACAATGAAAAGGGGACAGGAATACACCGAGATAATAGACACCTGAGCACGTGTGCTGCCGGATATTGAGGGCCATTGTCTGCCGGAGGAAACGATTTCGATGCAAGATCCGACTTTTTTTTTATTATTTTAACTGTGATGCACTGACGTTAAATTAATATCATAAAATTACAAAAAACATTACAAAAATAATATAACAAATGAAATAAAAAATAATAACAACCACCACTCTTCTCCATCAAATTTTGTTCAAGTTTTAATGGTCATGTTCACGCTGTGTCTCGCATACAGCATTTAGGCAGAGAGAATCTAGTGTTAAGACACTCCGTTCCCCACATGCCGAATTTTTCGAGGCATTACGTGCTGAGTGGCGGAACTCAACGCTGAGCTTTTGCCCTAGTGCCTAAAGAAATAAAATATTAATATACTATATAAAAAATGTATCGAAGTATTGAGGAACGCCACAGCGCTTCGAAGCAACTTCAATAAGATTCAATTAGCGGGGGCGCAAGAGGAAATGGCGCGGGAAATGACTTTTCAATATTTGAATAAAACGAAACGGAAATAAACACACGCGGGATATTGTCTTTGCTCATCTCACACAATCTTTCAGCCTATCCTTTTGTAAGGAAATTAAAAATTTTACACCGTGATTAATATTAAAATATATATGAAATGAAACGTTCTTGTTATATAGCTTGTTTCAATATGGAGAGAATACTTAATTTGAAAGAATTTTTAGACGGCAAAATCTAACATTAAAATAATAAGAGGAGAGTCGTGGCTCGGAGGTACAAGCGTGTGACTGTAAGCGCGACAGGTTGTGTTCGATTCGCACTCGAGGAAATGAAATATTTAATATAATCGTTTCTTTGCTCTGGTGTAGAGGCAAAGCGCAGCGTTGAGTTTTGCCACTCATTACGCAACGATTCTAGCGAAGCGGAGTGTCTTAACATTAGGCTCCCTCTGCCTACCCTGCTACACACGGGATACAGCCGGAAGCTAAAAAACAACTAATAATTAAATCAAATGCATTAAAACAAACATTTTAATATATTCTTTTGATATATTTCACTGGAATCGAATAAAGCCGGCATCAGGAAAAAGACGAATTACGTATGACATCAGCGTAATATCGATCGCAAAAGCCAAAGCAATATTAAAATAACCGCGGGTTATCGATATGCACAAAGTAAACTCGTCGATCCAATGGCGGCGTTTAAATTTAAAAATACGATTTACCGAGGAATTCCCTGCTTTGAATTACATTAAGTGTAAACAATAAAGAGCTAGTGAGCGTATCGGCTGCGGCAGGCGACGGAAGTACACGATAAACAATCTTTTTTAGATAAAACACTGAAAAACAGTTCATAATTTATACGACCGCCCCAGACTACTTCATCCGAAGCTGTCAACGCGACGGCAATACTACTTTTTAGTATACCAGTAACAAATATATTGTGGGATAGGTACGCAATAAATTCGATCGAATATCGGCCATACTTGCAGCGGTTGACAGGACAAAGGATTTTTTTTTTATTACAATCTAACCTTTGCACTAATTAAAAAGCATAGCGCATCCGGTGTGCCCGAATACACAAAAGTGATTAAATTCTGATTTGAAATTCAATTTTTATGTTTCGTTATTAGTTCGGGTCTAAGGTTAGTTTTACTTCCTGCGATTTGGGGATACGTGTTATTTGTGACGATCCATTTTTTTTTACTGACGTTTCTACTCCTAATGACATAGTAAAGTATTTATTTGAAAGGAAATTTGACAAGTCTTTTATATAATCGACAGTAGATTTACCTTTTTATCTAAAGAACAACGGTATAGCTTCCAACGACAGTTGGAGTGGTGTGTTTTAAATCGGAGCACGCTCGGGACGTCACTTCCGGTTATAATAATTTATTTGTCTTGGCCTCCACCGTGTGACGAGATGGTGCAAGATACGACATTTATTCGAGTTAAATTTGGAACTATTCCCAAGAACACTGTGATTGTGATATATTATTTTTGTTTGAAATATGATTTTGTGTCTAGCTTACAATGTAGATTTGCAATGTAAATTTAAATTAAAAAAAAGAACAATATATACAGATAATTATGAAAAAATAAACAATAAATGTTTTGGGATAAGATAAATAAAATATTTACTATTATATATTCAAGGAGGCTGTTGTTATTTATCAAAAATTAAACTTTGAGTTTGAAAATGATAAGAGATTACAATGAGTGACCCATGTCAAAGGCTGTGGACACTGTGACAGCAGCACAGAGGGGCTAACTATCGCATCGCCGATTGCGAAGGACAGCGCCCACGGCGTCCGCCCGCCCCTACTACACTCCACTGATAAGATATTCACATTTAAATATAAACATACATTTTTTGTGTACGTTCATTGGAATCATCGAGGCCAGTCTTGGCTCAGCGACAAGAAGTGTGACCGTAAAACCGACTGGTTGTGGGTTCGATCCCCACTGGAGGAGATGAAATATTTACTTAAATTTATATTTCCATTTCTTCGTGTTGAGTGTTCGTGTTGAGTTCTGCCACTCAACACGCAATGCCTCCAGAATTCGGCAGAAAGTGGGGAACGGGGTGTCTTAACATTAGGTTCCCTCCGCTTACCCTGCTGTGTGCGGGATACAGCGTGAAGCTAATTCGATTTAATTCACTAGAATCATACGATAAACAAGACATTAGACGTACATTATGTTTTTGATGAGATTATCATCTTCAAAATATATCTATCTGTCGACAAATTATTACAAAAAAAAACCGAAATGTAATACTCCGTTAACATTATCTGTTCCGCAAAAAACTACTTCAATTAAAGCTTTCAGATCGCCGAGGCGTCAATTCCTCGACCGCACCGTGTACCAATTTAAACGGATCGAAGAGCTAAAAATCAGTGCTACCTAATAATGGATAATGAAGACTCGTCAAATATTTGTTTTTGCGAAGGATTCCTACGATTGCAGTGGAGGGGGGGGGGGGGAGGAAGAGGGGGGAAGGGGGGCTGCAAATAAGGCAATTAATTGCATTCGGCACTTCAAAGTCGCCGCCGGCGGGCTTTGTCGGCGCGGCGATCATATTGCTTGCGAGATCCCTGTGATCTACGCCTTTTGAATGGTTTGAATTTTGCGAAAACTCCTTCACCCGTCAAGGTTCCCACACCTTTTATTAGGATGTTAGGTAAGAGTAAGGTGCTGCTGCAAAATGAAATCGGGAACAATGAGTACTTAAATTTCAACAAAACCTGTATGTAGTACCTTTTGTGTACATCGGATTGATTCTTTAATCTTGGTACGGATTATAGTATTGCATGTTCCTACTAGATGTAAAAAAACTAATTCGCTATTGTTTAATTTTTTTATTATTTTACAGATGGTTAAGACAAGTAGGACTTAAAGATTAATGAGAATTAGAAAGAATTAGTATAACGTAGCGAGATTTGAACCCGCAACCCTGCTTCATTTGGACCGTTGGACGGTTTCCTAATGCATATTATTAAAGCTTTAAAAAAAACATCAGCTTCACACTTTATTCCGCTTATAGCAGTGTAGGGGGAGGGAACCCAGTATTAAGACATTATGTTCCCCACTTTCAGCCAAATTTTAAGAGGCATTGTGTGTTGAATGGCGGAACTCAACGCCGGAATTTAAGCTCTAGCTAGCGAACAATGTTAGAGACAGACTAAAAGTCTCGTTCTGCAACGCACTGCTGAATGGCGTCGATAACTCGTTATCTGTATCGAATTCCATGAATCGAGCCAACGTTCCATTGTTTTCATTACTTTAACACATTTAAATTGTACTTATCTGGTGTGGACTATAATATATTATAATAATTTAGTTTTGTGTTATAGGAAAACGTGTATGATATATTCTAATTACAATATAAAGTTTTAATGTAGCAATCTCATTAGTTTTAATAAATAAGTCTTTTCCAATATGTGTATTTTGACCATAACTTTAGATTAATTTGATCTTATTTTTTTATAAAATAATATTTTTGTATAGGTCGTCGGTGCGCAGAGGCACAAAGGTGTGACTGTAACGCGACGGCTGTGGGTTCGATCCTCACTCGATGGAATGAATTATTACATCTTAATATTTTCATTGCTTCGCTCTGGCACCAAGGCAAAGCCCGGCTGAGTACCGCCACTCAACACGCAATGTTTCGAAAAATTAAGTGGGAAGTGGGGAATGGAGTGTCTTAACACTAGGTTCCCTCTGCCTACCGCGTGACATTAGCGTGAAATTGATTCATTTAAAATATCTTCCTACAGGAATAAAAAAGAAATAAAGTACATAGCAATGATTATCTAAAGTAGACTTAACGTAACTACAAAAAAATTATCTAAACTATTATTTACATACTTAATTTATTTAAAGCGAAATAAAACTTTTATTGGTCCATGAAATGTTATCTAAACAACATACAAATGAAAATAAAGTGCCAGCGATAAGAATCACTTTTGAATATTAAACGCTTTTGTTATTGACCCCTACCCTTTATACCAACATTGAAATATCAATCGAATAAATTTGGGATAGAATCAAGGACGACTAAAATAGGTGAATGCCAGTTTTAATGAATTCTCTTATTGTATATTGCTTTATGAACTCTTGTTAAGGCCTTATTGAAGGACAAGGGCTCCTTCAAGATGGTGCTCTACAATGTAAAACATACGTCGAAAAGGCACCCCTTGCTCTTTTAGTAATATACCGAGGGTTGGTCCTTATAGATCTTACGTGGCCGGGCAAGTGTGCATTATTGTTTTTTTTTTTAGTTTTGGTTTATTTTATATAAAGATATATAATAGTCATTTTAGTAAACAAAAAAGCCTCAAAGTATTTAATTGAAGTTATTATTTAATGTAGTATAAACAACTAAAAATATGCATATCTACAAATAATATGAATTCGGAAAATATTTAACAATTGCTATATTTTATATCCTTAAAAAAAGAAAAATGTTTTCTTTAATTTTTTTTACTATAATCATAGTCTATGTAATTTCCTATTATTTAGTAAAGTCGCTGTTGTTCTGACACTCTTTGTGCCGTTTTTCGTGGTTTGAAAAGGTCCGCACGTGCGCAGGAGTGTGTATCGGGTTGCACCGGAAGCCGGTTGAAGTACAATGGCTACCGGATGTGGCCACTCGAAACGACACGTATCTTTTTATTGATATCTTAGAAAGCTCAATATTTTCCCTGTCCATACTACAGATTGACGCTTGTGTGCAATGTAAATGATATTGAATTATTGATCTCTAAAATGGAGCACGTGTAACGTGTCAACTGTAATGTTATCCCATTTCACATATTCACAATTTAATCTCCTTTTAGAATGTCAAAGCAAACGTCAATAATGATAGTACATTTATGACAATTCGAGACAAATACAATTCACGAGGCTAACGCTGAGCTTTGCATTTGTCTGAGTGATTATAGAAGTAGTTTAGTCAGATAAATCTCTTAAACATAAAGTTTATTATTAGTCAATCTATAAAAGAAAATTATAATTTTATATATTATAATTTTTCGTTATAATTTTTCATCTCATCTTATGTGTCGTCTAAATTAATAATATTTTTTTCCGTTATATCCTGAAGAACAGCGTTGTGTTTATATATATTTTTTCTGTTTTCATCGCTTAGTTCATATTTTTCCATTCTTGATAGTGCCAATTTTATCTTTCACTTTTATTAAATCAAACACAAAAATAAAATAATAAGAATTAAATATGTGACGTAATTATCAGCACAAGGACTAGGACGATTGTCAAAAAGCAGTATAAAAGGTTTCGTGCCAAGCAAGTGACGTTACACCGACACAATATAAGAACACTCACACAAACACAAAGCTCAGCATATATCTCGCGGGATGTACGATTCTGATCTAATTCTGAAAAGTTTAACATTGATACAGCAAATGTCTTGACTTTATTGGGTGTCAACACTAGATAAACTACCCATATCTTGTACGGATATAAATTAAAATGATTGGTTAAGAGGCACGTAGCTCATAAACTCGCTAATAAGGTCGCGCCGTGATATATGCCGAATACGCCATGGTTTAACGATGAGATGTGGTTCATTATACGTTTATTAACTCCCGAATGGTTAACAGCTTTATGAATGAAGAAACTCTTCACGGGCGCAGTTTCTTTTAATCGTACTAGATATGGCTTCATTAAAAGAAGTGTATAACAGGTTTTAATTTGTTACTGACACCGGATGTTTGGCAAGTGGCTGGAAAATCGAAATAACTATTAGGTGATTCGTAGTTTGGAAAATATTTAATGTTGTATGTAGGTACTACACGATCCACTTTTAATACTATAATATTATCAGCTCAGCTTCACGCTGTATCCCGCACACAGCAGGGTAGGCAGAGGGAACCTAGTGTTAAGACACTCCGTTTCCCACTTTCTGCCGAATTCGGGAGGCATTGCGTGTTGAGTGGTAGAACTCAACGCCGCGCTTAACCTCGGCACCAGAGCGAAGAAATGGAAATATAAATTTAAGTAAATATTTCATCTCCTCGAGTAGGGTTCGAACCCACAACCAGTCGGTTTTACAGTCACACCTTGTGCCGCTGCGCCACGACTGGTCTCACTACTGACTGGACTGGTCGACTATAATTTTAAAACTAATAAATATATATTTTTTGTTTAAATGAACTTAAAGCTAATATTATGACCATGAAATCGGTAAAACTAAACGTTGTGCAGTTCTTAAGATATTTCGTAAGTGTTCCGAGGCGCACGTCCGGCGATTAGTGGCGAGTGCGCAACGCGAGGATGTGCGCCGCGATCGCCTTGCGACAGCGCGGATGCGCGCACATTGCGCACATAGCGCGCGTTGCGCACATATGTCGTATGCCACACGTCTTTTTAATATTAGTGCAATCGCTATATATACACTTTACGCCGTTTTCTGCACTAACCTTCGTGTTGTCGGCCCACTTGCATTACTTGTCTACGGTCGAGTTGGTGCGAGGACGAGCTGCCTCGCGCATCGGCACCGTTGTGTTAACCTTGTAGCACTTTTTTTTTTGATAGCGCGATAAGTGCGAGCGTTTCAGGGGTAAATAAAAATGCAATTACAATCCATAATTGATTCAGCAATAAGTTTTATTGACACCTTGCACTCGTGATAAGACCTCCGTATTTGTTTAAACAACGAATTACGACGAAAGTTACGACTACTAAAGTGTTCCACATATTTTATTATTTCATTTAAATTTTAAATACGAAAAAAGCATAAGTAGAAAAGAGAACATGAATAGAAATAAAATAAAATTAAAAGGTACGTACATTTAGCAGTGATATTTGGTAAGGACTCACCACGCCACACCATAAGAGAGTCTAACTCGGTAGAGTCCCTGGCGCGAGAGCTCGGGTGTAAGAACATAGCTTAACCAGAATCAAGTACTCCCATATTTGGACACAAGCACTGTTTATTAAATTGTCCAATATCAGCGAGCACTCCACAAAACAATAAAATCAAATATATAGTATAGGATTGTTATATTTTGATACTGATAAATTAGATTATTTTCAAAAAATTAAATCAAATAATAAAAAATATATATTTTTTAAAGGTTTAGGCAACTGTCTTAGCTGTACTGCTATAACAGCAGCGCGACTAAATGTGAAATAATTTAAAAAGAACAATAAGTAGTGGGCACAGTAGCCTAAAGTCTACGCGCGGTGCCAAGTGGAGAGAGACGGGCGGTGGTAGGGGCTCAACTTCACCTTCAGATTCTTGCAACATGAACGATTCTTACTCATTCAGTGTTTCACTTTTGATAGTAATGTAAATTTATGTAAACATACTTATATATTTTTTCATTTTTTTACTTTGTTATATTAAAAATTCGTTTACTAATATATAAGAGAGATATTTATATGTAAATAAATATAAAACGAGGACTGCTGTATCCCGCATATAACAGGGTAGGCAGAGGGAACCTAGTAAGACCTAAGACATTCTGTTCCCCACACTCCGCCGAGTTTTCGAGGCATTACTTGTTGAGTGGCGGAAATCAACACAGTGATTTTGACGAGAACTGTTAAATTTCATATTGACAAAAAACTTAAATAAGGAGAAACAAGAAGAGCAAAATGGTATCAAACACATAGTATAAAAAACATTGTATTTTCCTGTTTCGAATAATAATTTAAAGAAATACGAGTAGAGTCATTAAAAATGAATTGAAAGGCTTTTTATGTCTTATAATTACAATTTATATTGACTCTATATTTAGTATAGGCGCAAAATTAATAAACACCTGGCAAGAATGTGATTTAATTATATCACTGGCTATATAAATTTATCTTAGAAGGAGGTGATGAAAAAATCTGTCACGATTTAATATATTACTAACTCTTATGTAACAGAATACTTAATGATGGAGCTTAAGTGTCGTGTCCACAGATAAAACTCGTGGACATCGAACATCAAAGAGTGGCTTTCAGAGTAAACTCACTAATAGTGTAATATTTAGAAATAATATAATTAACACAATATGAAAACATCTAAAGGAAAATTTATATCATTTGTAGGTATTTTATAACATGACGTTTAGATACGTATCTATTCATCTTTGATAAAATGTATTTTTTTTAAAACCTGCGTATATTTATTATTTATTAATTTAATACTTTATTACACCAACTGAATAATAAGACAAAAATAAGAAAAAAAAACAAATGAAAAATATGGTGCAACGGCTTATCACCACAGGTGATCTCTTGCAGGCAACTCTTACCACAGAAAAAGATTAAAGAACATATAGATATTGTTGGTATATGTATATAAATTTTCTCATTAAATGTAAACGTTATATTATGAAAAAAAGTGAAGAGGACACATGTAGTACAAGATAGACCTCGGTTCGGCTGAAAGAGAGCGGAAAAACTGCGCCAAGGTCGCCGCTTGCTTCACGCACCCGCCCAAGCGGAAATAATGTGTGATGCACCGCGAAACGAAATAGCTATGTATGTATCTATTATAATTATAAGTTTCTTTGATAATATAATTGTACTTTATGACCCACTTGCACAGTTTTGGTGGTGTGATTTATTATTTGAAAGGTTTTGTTTTGTTTGGTTTGTTTGTTTATACGATTTGCTACCAAACTGTGAATAAAATTTAGAAAATAATAGAATTTTCTTTATCTTTATTAATTCATAATAAGTATTTATCAACTCGAAGCTTTGCATTGATTTATTAAAGAAGGCTACCTTAGATTTGTAAATGTGGTTCTGGTTTTTGTTACGATAGAACCCTAAAATATGACATTTGGGCGTCAGTTGTCATATTTTCACATTTACAAATTATATTTTAATCAGCTTCACTTCACGCTGTATCCTGCATACAGCATGGTAGACAGAGGGAACCTAGTGTTAAGACAGTCCGTTCCCAATTTTCCGCCGAATTTTTCAAGGCATTGCGTGTTGAGTAGCGGAACTCAACACCGAGCTTTTGCCTTGGTGCCAGAGCGAAGAAATTAAAATATTACTTACTTAAGTTATATTTTAAAGCTTATTAAAAACAAGATATGAAAACTTCGTAGAATAATAAAACACAAAGCAATAATAAATTTAAATCAATATAAAAGTCGTACATATGGTCATATCTACATAATCGGACTAACGATGATTAATATTTAGTAGAATTTGAATTTTCTATTGATACATTGTCCCATAAGGAAGTCGTTAAGATAAGAGAGTAACTATTTTGCAAAGTGAATATTATATTACATTGTATTATATTTATATGTAATTGACATCTAACTAGAAAATAATCATATCTGGTGTGTAATGTGCGAGGTCAGTCATGTCGCAGAGGCGCAAAATGTGACTGTAAGCGCAACTGGTTGTGGGTTCGATCCCCACTCGTGAAAGTGAAATATTTATTTAAACATATATTTTCATTTCTTCGCTCTTGATGTCGAGACAAAGCGCGGCGTTGATTTCCGCCCCTCAACACGCAATATTAGAGTGTCTTAATAGTAGCTTCCCTTTACATACTCTGCTGTGTGGATAGAGCGTGAAGCTGATGTACTACATTTTAAATTCGCATTTTTATGTTATTTTATTTTTATTATAATTCACTACACAACATTAGATAATAAAAAAATATTTTATCACTTACAATAAAGTATTGCAAAAAACGCCGGCGCTTATATATTGACGACTGCCAACAAACAAGTAATATTGTGGAAATTAAAATTATATTTAAATATATGAGTTGGCTTAATCATATAAAATAATTGAATAAATGCATAATAAAAACGTTTGCTGTAACATATCTTTAACAAAAAATATATTGAACAATAATTACATTTGGTAATAAGTAATAATGTATTTATTTATTGGTAACTGTTACATTTTTAATTAATTATATTATTTTATATAAATTGAATAAAAAATAAACCAGTTTCACGCTGTATCCCGCACACAGCAGGGTAGGCAGAAAGATGCTAGTGTTACGACACTCCATTTCCCACTTTCCGTATAATTTTTTGAGGCATTGCGTGTTGAGTAGCCGAATTCAACGACGTGCTTTTCGCCTTGGTGCCAGAGCGAAGAAATGAAAATATTAATAAATAATAAGTCATTCCCTAAGTAGGGGTCGAACTCACAACCGTTGCGTTAAAGTCACACCCTTGTGCCCCTGCGCCACGACTACCTCAATGAAAATACAAATTATTTATAGAAACCGCGACGCGATTCTTTACAGCTTTAGTTTTAGCGTTGCTTAGAAGTAGCGCTAGGACCACCCATGTTAAATGAAGAGGGTTCCGTGTCTCGTTCTCTAATTTATTATTTCAGGAGCTTTCAGCGAGCGCAGTCAAAACATCCCGCGCTATGATTTACAACGCAATAAACTCGTTTTTTATATCAAATGGAAATGGCCTATCCCTGATATTACGCAGGACTTCTTCTACTCAATAATCTATATATTTTTATATGATATATATTATATGATAAGTAACTTTGCATTTGCGGTTTTTAAAGAAAAATTGATTTTATCCTACGTCTAAATATATATATATATATAGATATTATTCAAATGTTAATTGACGTCATATAAATAGTAGTGAAATTATTTTAAAAAAATATGGAAAACAAACAAACCCCCATAAATAATTTATCTAATCTTAGCTTATGCACGTCTCTGTTTAAGTCATAGCGGTTTAGCTAATACTTTTTTTTCAGCTTCACGCAGTATCCCGCTCACAGCAGGGTAGGCAGAGAGAACCTAGTGTTAAGACACTCCGTTTCTTAGCTAATACTTCAACTATATTAATTACGGTTCCAATGAAGTGTGATATGAATGTCAAATAGAAATTCAACAACATACATTTTTTCTTAAAATATTTTTTTTTTTCTATAAGTGATATAGTATGTCACATCATAAAATGTCAAATAACAAAAGAAACAATTCATAAACACCGATATCGTTTTTAAGGGGGTCGTAACTAGCTAGTAATTGTCGGGTTATCGTCAATGGTACTTTAATGAGAGCTTCTTTATCACGAAGTAAAATATTCTTATCTTTTACACCATATCTAAGATCATGTATCAGTATGTATACCTACTGTGTGTTCTCACAGGGTTACGTAATAATTTCGGTTACAACGAAGAAAATTGTTTTGTTAATATTATCTAATAATTTCAAAATGGATATAAAAATAAGAAGCCGGCCGCACTGCAGGAGCACGCGCATTCAGGGTGCGATTGGAAACTCGACAGCTTTTGGGTTCAATCTTCAATGGAATGGTAAAGAGGTACAGCGCGGCGTTGAGTTCTACCACAAAAGTGTAGTGTGGAAGTGGTCTTATTAGGTATGGAGTGTCTTAACACTAGGCTCTCCGTTCCTTTCTGTCTACCCTGCTATATATAAAGCTATCTGTTAACCTAAAAATAAAAAAAAAATGGTGTACTTACCAGTATTGTTGTTATTGTTGTAGTGGTGTGCAGGAGGCGGTATGTAGTCAGAGAGTTCAGGCAAGCATACGTTGCTCTCGTACATGTTAGGTGGCACGTTCGCAAGTAGAGAACGTTCTTTTTCTACATCTACAAAAAATACAGGATATCAGCAATTTAAAACAAATCATCAAATAAAATAATAAGTTAATATACCGAAATATAAAAAAAAACGTAAGAGATTTAGTTTTTCTTTTTAATATTCTTATCAGGTAAATTTGAAACTATGAAAACATGAAGCTATAAGTACAAAAAGTAAAGACAAACCTTTTTGCAGAATTTCCAGGTGTTCCCACAGTATGTCACCCATGAAAGCGGGTGCTCGTGCAACGAACTCTTCCCTTCCCATAGCACATATATCCTTGCCTTGGGCACGCGCGAACTGTTGTAGCGCTACGCCTTCCAAAGAGAACTCCCGAGCGGCCCAGCGGAGCCACGCCGTTACTGCTGCTTCGCTCCATTGACGAGGATCTGGAGAACAAATAGAGAAATAGATAATGTTCTTATATCTTATCTTCTATTGGTTCGTAGAGCTAAAGCTTAAACAAAAAAGTTTATGACCAAGAATCAGCTCTATCAATAAGCCCTGTTTGGCGCAGGGGCTTTTGGTGACTTCGATTTTCACTCGGAGGAACGAATTATTATTTATTAATATTTGCATTTTCGCTTTGTTATCAAGGCAAAGCGCGGCACTGAGTTTCACAACTCAACGAAATGCTTCAAAAATTCAGCGAAAAGTGAGGAACGGAGTGTCTTAACACTAGATTCCCTTTGCCTATGTGCGGGATACGATACGTATATACGTGAAGCTGTAACAAAAGTATATCAACTCTTAAAAACAACGTTAAAAATACAATTAAAAAAAAATAAATGTTAGCCTAATTTTGATTACTTTAATGTAGAACATATACATATGATTATTCTCTAATAGCCGATAAGCAAGTGATCGATGAAGCAACATTAACAACAATTAAGCGGACCGTTGGCCAACACCGGAACTTGCCTCACGCGGGAAACAGCGCGACCTTGGAGCCCAGCGAAGCACAGTTCTATAAAAGTGGTTTCTAATGTGGCTTTAGAAAATTTTTATAAAGTAGTCCTTTGTCCTTTTGTGTCTATAGATTTGTTATAAGTCAGTGAGTATTTTATTTTTAATTTAATTTTTTTTTTGGTTTCTACAAAACAAATATATTCATTTGAATCAGAATCAGAAGTTAATCTTGATTTTAATATTAAATAATTATCAGAGTAGGCAGAGGGAACCTAGTGTTAAGACACTCCGTTCCCCACTTTCTGCCCAATCCTGGAGGCATCGAATTAGCGTGTTGAGTGGCAGAACTCAACGCCACGCTTGGCCTCAACACCAGAGCGAAGAGTTGGAAATATATATTTAAGTAAATATTTCATCTCCTAGAGTGAGGATCGAACCCACAACCAGTCGGTCTTACAGTCACACGTCGTGCCGCTGCACCACGACTGGCCTATATTAAATAATTAAAGTAAAATATTGGTTCAATATAAAATATAACGAGAATATAACTTTTCGTAAAGACTTTAAAGCAATAAAACGTCGCGGCATCGTTCGATGCAAATAGAGTTATGCGTTACTTACTATGTTATAAATTGCGGACGGGTCGGAACTTGACTTTTTCCCCGAGCGAAAAGCGGGACGATGGCGGCTAATAATAAATAATTAGTTTAATTACGGCTTTTAGTGGCCGGCCGCCTGCGGGACTCTCGTTTGTGCTACTGTATAGGTAGGTACCTCCACTTTGATTGCGCTATGCGTGTGTGTCTGTGTACTGAACGACTGGTACAAGTGATGTTTTTGTATCCGTTGAGAACGAATTAAGTTGAAATGAAAATTGTCAGAGTTACGAAGCTTTTTGCATTATAGATGTCATTAAAATATGTTTTATTTCTATTTTTACTGTCATACTATGAAAAAACGTTCGTTTATTGTTATATTACAGTCAAATTATACAAAATATTTACATAAATTATAGCCTATGTTCTATTCTGATGTATGAGCTATAATACTCTAAAGTTTTGTCTAAATCCGTACAGTAGTTGTTGCGTGATACTGAAACAGACATTCATCCTCACAAAGTTTCAAACTTATAATATTAGTAGGATTTCGTAGTATGCATAGGCTTAAATGTTTTTTTGCTTAATAATTTTTTTATTACAATAGAAGTGTGTGATATATCACGAGATAATTTAAATAGATTTTATAACTTTTAAATTGAACAAGCATATATATCAATTAACGGTATTTTAAAGACAAATTTTTACATCAAACAACATTCCTCGAACTAATTTAATGCCGCGCGTCGGCGATGGATTCCAAGCATCGCTATGTATCTAATCAATAAAGTCATTATTTTTATATATTTTTTTTTTCTTCATTAATTTGTCCAAGACATTTATTAGAGATGTTTCTTATCAAGATATTGGTATACATTATTCATGTACGCACAATGTACATAATGGAATATCTCAAATAGTACGACTTCATTAAGAATTACAAATAACTAAAAAATATTATACCAACTAAAATTTACTGTAATTATTTTTGGATTTTCAATTAAATTTATTCTTTCAGGCAGGAAATTTCCTTATTTTTATTTTCTTTTTTAAATAGGTAAGTACATCACTATATAAATATACACATAACTATTATGTCATAAAACAAAATGATTCAAGTTATATTGTCTATTGTCATTGTTTACGAGATTTCTTTTTATTACAAACTAAGAGATCTTTAAGAATAGATAAAATAAAACTATGGACGTCATAAGTGTTTTAAATCGCAAATGATTTAAATATTTATTATCTGTGATATAATCATCTTTAGCATATTGACAGCCAATTGACAAGATCAAGAAAAAATCCGCTCCCGCCGGCAATTTAATTAACTTTGCCCGTAAAGATATTCTAAATAAATTTTATCTATGTATAAAATCAGTGATCTCGATTCGCGATACTATTAAAATCTATAAGACATTTCGAACAACACCAAAAATAAGACGTAAATTTTATCATTTGGCGAATTTACATTTTATACCTGTAGTTAATTAAGGAATGAGTATTATTATGTTTTATTATTAATATAATGGATTATTATTATTATACAGCGTGAAGTTGGGATGTTGACATTATGTTTTAAAAATATCGAATACTAATTTTGTCGAATACAAATAATAAATATGGACAGAATAATTATAATCAAATACTTACATTTTCGCTTAAAAATACTGAGTTTTAGTTAGTTCTTAGTAGAATTTACACTAAAAAAAATAATCAAATCAGCTTCACGCCTTATCCCGTACATAGCCGGGTAGGCAGAGGGAACCTAATGTTAAAACACTCCGTTCTCCACATTCTGCCGAATTCTAGAGGTATTGCATGTCGAGTGGCGGTACTCAATGCAATGAATGAAATGAAAATAAGAATTTAAATAAATATTTCATTTCAAATTAATAATACTTAGTCAAATTTAAATTTAAAACAATACAAAGATTTAATATATTTATGTATAAGATTAAAAAAAAATGCTTCTGTATCTGGACGACATAAGTACAGCGAGTAACAATCAGATGTTCCTGATATGGCATGATTATAAAATTGCCCTCATAAATCTTTATTAGATGAGTTTATTAAGCTCTAGGTCACAGATGACAGGTTATGTTATGGTTATGCTTTTATAATATGACTTACATATATATGTATATTATTTATGAATTGGTTTTTTTCTTTTGATTTTTTTATGTCTCAGAAAATAGTTTAGTAGTGAGGCCAGTCGTGGCGCAGGGGCACAAGATGTGACTGTAAAATCGACTGGGTAGGTTCGGTCCCCACTCGAGGAAATCAAATATTTATTTACATTTATATTTTCATTTCTTTGCTCTCTGTGTCGAGGTAAAGCGCGGCGTTGAGTTCCGCCACTCAACACGGAATGCCTCCAGAACTTAGCGGAAACTGGAGAACGGAGTGTCTTAACACTAGGGTTCCCTCTGCCTACCCTGCTGTGTGCGGGATACAGCGTGAAGCTGTTTTTTTAAATATAGAACTTCCATTAACTTATAATTAAATTTAAAACAAAAAACGTCAAAATTAACAATTCTGAATAAATGGATGTAGCAAAAGGGTGGAAGAGCCGACACTCAGAATATAGAAGCATAAACAATCTATCCGGTTACAAAATTAAATATGATTTGAATGTATATATCTAAAAACAAGACCGACTCGAGCAGTCCCAGCTATTATAAAGTCGTAAAAGATGGTTTTTTTTTTGTAATTTGCTACCGTCTTACGTTTCATATTTATTGCGAGTAGCTATGCTGATTGGCCTGTGTTTAAGATTAGTGTATGTTTTTTTAAATTTTGTATGGACTTAGGGACTTTTATATAATTGACATAATTATATCCTTTTTATCGATGGATGGTGATTTTTTTAACGCCTGTGAATAAATATTTGTCTTTTTTACGGACTTCCTTTTTTTAAAAAGAACGAAGTTGTTAACTATATTTTTTTAGGTGAGTCCGTCGATATTTCTTTTATTTATTTTTTTTTATTTGTTATATTCCATAAATTCCATTACCACCAATGTATGGCACTATGCGTAGTAATTAGGTATATTTAAAAAAAACATTATTCAAATAGTATACATAATGCACATGTTATAGTGTTTATAACATAACTGATATGGATTATCAGGTTTTTTTTCATAAACTTCACGCTGTTTCCCGCACACACAGGGAACCTAGTATTCATATTCATATCATTCATATTCATATTGCATTGAAAAATAAATATATATTAAAAAAAAATTATAAGTACGATTTGTGAATTTAGGTACTCTAACATCAATTTAGTTAGCGTTGTGTACAGGGTGGAACTCAATCGTAAGGTGTTAATCAACTGAAAATGCACTCCAAAACCGGTTGTTAACATTTATGACTCATTTTATGAACACGAACAATTCCACGACGTGTAATGTTTAATTTGAATGCAAATGTTCACATATATTGTACCATACATTTTTTTTGTTGTAATTTTGAATCTAACTTAAACTAAAAAATTGTATATACTTTTTTTTTACTTCACGCTGTATCTCGCATACAACAGGATAGGGAACCTAGTGTTAACACACTCCATTCCTTATTTTCTGAGGGCATCTTGAGTGGCAGAACTCAACGCCGATCGCCTCGACACCAGAACGAAGAAATGAAAATATTAAATATTTCATATCCTCGAGCGGGGAATCGAACTCCTAACCTGTTGCGTTTATAGCCAAATATTACGCAGGAATGGATTGCCAGATAATAATTCTGATATGGAATATATAATGTGAGTAACAAGCGCGGTGTTTTGCTGGACAGCGGAAGCGCGAATAGACACGGCGCAGACAAACACACGCACTACTTCCGTCGCGACGGGCGTCGAACCCATCACCTGTGATGTATTTTATGATAGATATAAAGTATTCATATGAGGTCGTCGTGGCGCAGTGGTACAGGGGTGTGACTGCAACACGACGGTCGTGGGTTCGATCAGTGCTAGGAAGAATGAATTATTGTTTGTTAATATTTTAATTTCTTTACTGTGACACTAAGGCAAATAGTCCGGCGTAGTATTCCGCCACTCAAAACTCAATGCCTCAAAAAAATCAGCGGAAAGTGAGGGCCGGTGTGTCTCAACACTAGGTTCCCTCTGTCTATCATGCTAAAATCGTTAAACACTAAAAATAACTAAAACAAACTATACAATATAATTTAATAATCTATATTTTATCAATATAGTAGCGGAGAACCCATAGGAACTAACCCATAGATTGTAACTTCTAACCTATAACTCAAATAGCAGTAGATACCAATTTAAAAGCAGTAGTCAATACTCAGCCAGCTTAACATGTTATCGAGGCCCGAATTATTTTGAATATTTATATGCCTAATGTCCATACAAATGTAGTTTATCTTACACAAATGAAGTACCATATTTATTAGGCGCTTTAAGTACTTATAGTATCTATGTTCGAAGCTAAAAATAAGAAGTATCTATTAATTATACATTCAGTGAATCAGTTTTAATTTCATTTAATTTTCTAAGAAAAAATACGGACACGACAAGATTTATAATTTCGTGTTATCATATTATATGTATAAAAGTGTGATTATGTTTTGTATATTTTTTTTTACTCTTAGTTTTTTTTTTAAATATGTTAATAAGTACGAATGAGATGAAAAAAATACAGTGAACGACCCTATTATTTGTTTTTTTTTTTCTAAAATTCGCCGAAAGTTGTAAATGTGAGTTAGAAAAACGTAATTATTATTAAAAGTGATTACCCAACAAATTTAATAGAAAATTGTAAAAAAAATTTAGGGTTTCGATTCCCTTTCGAGGAAATGAAATATTTACTATTTCGAATAGAGTTCTTGTGTCGAGGCAGTGCGGCGTTGAGTTTCGCCACTCAATATGCAATGCCTCCAGAATTCGATAGAAAATGAGGAACGGAGTGTTTTAACAATAGGTTCCTTCTGCCCATGATGCTGTATGTGGGATACAGCGTGACGGTAAATAATAATATTAATATTTTGTAAAAGTTTTGTAATAATAATAAAATTTACCTTTTTTGAAAGCTCACTTTTATAGTTATTGCACAATAATTTGTTTATACTTAGCATTTATTACTTCTTCGGGAGGAACGTATATGTGTGAATAAACTTTAAACATTTTTGTCTGCTCTGCTCTGATCTATAGCATATGCATTGAAAAAGTATATTATTATAATTTTTATTGCTTTACCTTCCTGGTTGTGAATGGCCTTGGAAGACGAATGATGCGAAATCAAATTTGGTATACAGTTGTAAAATAAGAATACAAAATTTTTATTTAATCTACAACGCTGGCTATGCTCTTTATTTTTTTTAAATCAAGCAAAATAGTCAATGATATATCTTTCTTTTTTCTACCATATTTGAGACATTGTGTGTGATAACGAACTCAGCATTGTCTTTTATCTAGTCCGGGGAAAGAAAACTGCAAAGTATTTCCAAATTAAAAAAAAAAAATAAAACTTGGATTCAAATCTATGATTATCGCGTTTATAATCGAATAATTTGTTATTGTACAAACCTTTTGGTACGCCAAGGCGTAACTGCTCCTTCTCCCATGAAGCGAAGGTAGCCTTCAGCGCTTCGGCCATCTTCTTGTTGGTGCCGGGCGTGAGCGGCGGCACCTGCGATGGGATATCTGTAGGAAGAGCAAAAATAACATTTTAATTTTTTTTTGTGTTAAGACACTCCGTTCCCCACTTTCTGCCGAATTCTGGAGGCTTTGCGTGTTGAGTGGCAGAACTCAACGCCGCGCTTAGCCTCGACACCAGAGCGAAGAAATGGAAATATAAATTTAAGTAAATATTTCATCTCCTCGAGTGGGTATCGAACCCACAACCAGTCGGTTTTACAGTCACACTTCGTGTCGCTGCGCTACAACTGGCCTCAACATTAATTTAATAAAATAATTTAAATAAAATAGTACATATTTACTTATTTTCTTTTCTGTGAACAAGACCTATTCTCAACAAAGATATTTACTTATTGAGCTTAAATTACATAGTATTAATAAGTTGATTATCTCTAAAATTTGGTTGCAATTACACGAATCTATGTTCTTTGGTAAGATAAAAAGATTTTCAAAATAATCGGCCGATATGCTTAAGGGTGGCTTTAGATCGGACTATCGATGTTTTCTTATCTCGATCGAAACCAGTTCTGTTTACGATTGACAAAGATTGGTAGGCCGGAGTGGCGTTCATTGTATAACAATGGCAATCAAAAATTTTATAGTTTTAGATAAAGAATTATGTTGTGGATAAATGTTTATTAGTTGACAATATAATGTAGGTACTTAGATAACTTATTCTATAAAGTATAGTTTTTAAAAATATATTTTGACCACACTATATGCAGACCAAACAAAAGATATTTCAGATTTAAAGATGAAACAAACAAAAAGGAAATACAGTAGGCGAGATTAATGAAAAACAGAAAAAGATATAATGTACTAATGGATATTTCCATTTTAACTGACCTTGTTTCTTAAATATCCTAACATTTTTAAATAAATTAATTATTAATCTGACAATTACTGTACTTGCACACTATATGAGAAAAAAATGTATTTCAGCTTCACGCTGTATTCCGCACACAGCAGGATAGGCAGAGCGAGCCTAGTGTTGAGGCACTCCGTTCCACACTTTCCGCAAGGTTCTGGCGGCAGTATTGAGTGGCATAACACAACGCCGCGTTTTGCCTCGACACCAGAGCGAAGAAATGTAAATATACATATTTGATTTCCTCGAGTAGGGACCTACAACCAGTCGATTTTACAGTCACACTTTCTGCCCCTGCGCCACGACTGGCCTCAAAAAGATATTATTTTAAGTTTTAATACAACACGCTATGTAATGGAAGCCATCTTGTTACTATAGTATGGGAGCGCTAAACTTAATTAGACCTATTGAGAAAATAAGTAGCTAAGATGTTTCATTGGATAGTTAAAGGGTTTGATTAGTGTTAGGTAGCGATGGCGTCGAAATTACTGATCATTGATTACAGACGCGTAATACCAGTTACCGGGAACTGGCTTCTCCTCTATTAATTTACTGTTCGAACTCATGGCTAGTACATTATTTCTATATATTCAAAAAAATATGAACTCCATACCGTTTCGGTGCGATATATGTAACGTTAACATTTAAATCTACAATCTAACATCTGGAGTCATATTAAAATGTTATTTGTTTTTTTGTTTTAAGCTTCACGCTGTATCCCGCACACAGCAGGGTAGGCAGAGGGAACCTAGTGTTAAAACACTCCGTTCCCCACTTTCTGCCGAATTCCGGAGGCATTGCGTGTTGAGTGGCAGAATTCAACGCCGCGCTTAACTTCGACACCAGAGCGAAGAAATGGAAATATAAATTTAAGTAAATATTTCATCTCCTCGAGTGGGGATCGAACCCACAACCAGTCGGTTTTACAGTCACACCTCGTGCCGCTGCGCTACGACTGGCCTCAACGTTATTTGTTATATCGTAAAGTCCCTCGGGTACATCAAAGTTGAAGAGTGACAGACTATTAGTGTCCACAGCGGTGACTATCCTCTAATCATAGGCGACTCGATCAGCCGGTGATTATTATCGTCAGATTAATTACTTCATCAAAGGTATTTATTTACTGGGCAGCGGGGAACAAATTAATAGTTGATTTCTTTTGAGTCCCGATGGCTTGGAATAAAATAAATCAGAGATAAACAAGCAAGATTGCGTTGTGTGTGTGTGTGTGTGTGTGGTGCGCGGACGCAGGCTTCATTCATAAGTGCGGCTGGTTTGCGGCGCGTGTGTGCGTGGGCGTGCGGGTGTGTGCGCGTCTTGCACACCTGCCGACCAGTTCTGAGATGTTGAGATTTGTACAGCTCTCCCACGGTCGGTGCCCGCTCCGATCTTCTAGCTGAACCGTTCTGATTCTGATATCATTTAAATGTTTCGTACGTAGGTATTCTCGACCAAAACGGAACGCGAGTCGTTCGTGGACAGCAAAAAAACGTATGTGAACTAAGACGGGTTACGTGTTATTAGCATAATGTGTACTCGTAATAATTCATATGTATCGATCATTTTTAAGTGAATATCAACGGCTGTGTAAACGTCTGTATTAAATAAAATTTTAAAGTTGTTTATTTTTTTACTGTCTTGAGTCTTTGCTTAAGTAAAACTAAAAAGAAGTATATTATGCATTAGTTTTTTATAGCTTTACTTTACTGTATCCCGCATATAGCAGGGTTGTACAGGGAACCTGGGAACCTAATGTTAAAACTCGCCACCTATTTAGACGCTTTCGTTCCAAATTACCGCCGAATTCTAAAGGCATTGCATGTTGAATGACTGGGCTATGCCTCGACAATAAAGCGAAGAAATGAAAATTTGGAATGGGAATCGAACCCACAACCCATCGCGTCCGATTGACCTCAAGTTACATATACTTTCGTTTTAATATTTTAAAATGAAGCAGTTGCAATTGTAACGAATCACGCAGACATTAATTGCGATCGAGCGCATTGTGATTTACTCTCCGAAGCCGGCAGCTGCACTCGGTCTTGAATCATTGCGTACGCGCATCTTTGTGTGCTATAATACCATACGAGCGATATCCTTTATCGGAAATGAGATTTGGAAGAGTAGTGCAGGTTGATCCTGGTTTATTTATTGGTGGTTTCTTTTATACGTGACTATAAGAGATATTTGACTATGTAAATCTACAAAAGACAGTAAATTTTAAATAAATCAGTTTCACGCTGTATCCCGCACACAACAGGATAGGCAGAGGGAACCTAGTGTTAAGACACTCCGTTCCCCACTCTGTCGAATTCTGGAGGCATTGCGTGCTGAGTGACGGAACTGAACGCCGGCTTTGCCTCGACACCAGAGCGAATAAATGAAAATATAAATATAAATAAATATTTCACTTCCCCGAGTGGGAATCGAACCTACAACCAGTCGATTTTACAGTCACACTTTGTGCTTCTGCATCACGACCGGCCACTTTTATTACATAGTAAATTTTATTTCAGAATTAAAGGAATTGATGAGATTTTACTGCTTGCACTGGTTTACAGAACTAAAACAATATTAACTAAAGAGATTGTTTCTGTAATAATAGAAAAATATATATGAAATTAGTTGCTTAAGTTCAAAGCAGGTCAACATATTCAGAATTTTCATTATTATGTCAAATTAAAAACTTATTTTGATGTTATACGAGAACCACGTGTGGAGTGAAATATTGTTATTAGCCATATAAAAAATAATAAGATGCGATCTGCTAAAATAAAATGTGTTAATTTGAATAAATTGAATGAAATGTATAATTTTATAGATATTAAACTGACAATATTTCCATCATAAATTCTTGTTTTTTATTTGGAATATTTAAAAAATATTTCTTTTTTTTCTTCACGCTGTATCCTGCACGTAGAAGGGTAAGCAGACTAGAGTCTTACATTCCGCTCTCCAACTTCCGACGAATTCTGAAGACATTGCATGTTGAGTCGACGTCGTTACTTTGTGTCGATACTAGAGATCGAAGAAAATGGAAATATTAAACATTTCACCTCTTCGAGTC
Source organism: Heliconius himera (assembly GCA_021202915.1). Classification (NCBI taxonomy): domain Eukaryota; kingdom Metazoa; phylum Arthropoda; class Insecta; order Lepidoptera; family Nymphalidae; genus Heliconius; species Heliconius himera. The sequence goes on from JAJHJA010000569.1 coordinate 475,159, forward strand.
GGAATCGAACCCACAACCTGTCACGTTTACAGTCACACATTAATTACCCTTACTTCACGACTGCCTTCAATTTATATTTAAAAAAAACATTTTTAAATACAAATTATAAGTCGTTTGTGTTAGCCGAGATGCTTTAAGATTAGCAATCTTCTGACTGAGTAAGTAGAATTTTCTAATAAGCAGTAACTCATTATATTTGCTTGACATTTTACATAAATTACTCAAGCCAGTCACTATTGTTGTAATGTAATGTAATATAATTGCATCGAGTGCATCACGCACACCTGCATACAGCACTTATTAATGCATTCACATTTACATATAATAATTATTATCACTTTATTCATATTATTATTATTAATAACATTCATATGGATATAAAGTGGTATTGTTTGGACTGTATTGTAGGTAACGCAGAGACAATTGTTAATTTTAATGTATTCTATTAATAATTAAGACGTAAATTTATTTGTATTTACATGTTGTGCTAGGTCGTTGTAATATAAATATAATATGATATTTTTAGGGTAGTTTTTTTTAATAAATAATAGTGAAAAGTGAAAATTTATAGGTATTTCATAGAAAAAAACAATACAAAATTATATTTGTAGTTCATTTCATACAATATGAATACCTACATATGCTCGCAAACTTAATTTTGTCAACTTTTATAAGATCTAGAATGTACTTCCCGTTGACCTACCATCCTGAAATTGGCACGGAAGCCTTGGTAAGCGAGTCCGACTCGCACTTAACTGGTTTTTTATTTGGTTCACCTTTGCGTAGACCGCAAATACGAATAATAAAAAGATTGTAATTAAAAATATATATTTTGAAATGACAAAAATGAAGAGCGGAGGTTCCGTTTCCGTCATTAAGATAATTAGTACGAGTGATTTTGTCTTAATTATCGTATACGACTTCCGATAGCTACCATCCGTCCATCTGGATCGCGTCTTGTAAAAACTCGCTTTGCAAATTAAATGAAATTTATCCTTAATTATTGGATTATTTACAAAGTATGTTCTCATTTTTTTGTTGTTTATTATAATACATTTTGTTGTTTCGCTGTGTTAAATTACTCGCTTGTTTATCATTTATATGAAATTATTATATAAAAATAACTATTAACAGCTTCACGCTGTATCCCGCACACAGCTGGGTAGGCAGAGAGAATGTTAGTTAATTAAATTATACACTTGGTGTCTTTTATTGTGGATATTTTCTACCCTGATATCTACTGGGTTCTTACTTTTTTTCAGCTTCAAACTGTATCTATGTGGCAAGATAGGAGGTAGCCTTGTGTTAAGACACTGCGCTCCCCATTTTCCACCGAATTCTGGAGGCGTTGCGTTGAGTGGTGGAACTCAACATCGCGCTTTACCTCGACACTCGAATGAAGAAATGAAAATATTAAATATTTCATTTCCTTGAGTGGAAATCGAAGCCACAACTTGACCCGTTTACAGACACACTTGTAGGCGCCACGACTGGCCTCTACACTCTACACTTTCTGGATTCTTACATTTGATAAAAAAAAATTACGAATTTACGAATTTTTTTAAAAAAAGTTTACGATATTTCAAAGAATATTTAATGTATAAAACCAGTGGTTAAGTTTAACTTTGTAAGGTAAGTAGGAAAGTGCTTTGGGGTTGTAATTGTAATCATAAAATTGCTGGTTCTGAACACGTGTTCAATGTAATAAAATGTAAGAGTCCACGGAAATGGAGACAGTCGGACTTTTTCTTATCCCTTTATGTTCACATTAAAGCTTAATGAAGGTGTAGTGGTCGTTTAAATTCTCAACCTCGGGTAATGTTTGTTTCTGTATCTTTTGCGGCTTTATGGCATATTTCTTTGTGGTGAAACTTTTTTTTTTTAAATAAATTATTTAGTAGTTTTTTTTCTATTTCAAGCAAGGAGTCTAATAATAATATACTGTAGTGAAGTAATATTCTGCAGTTAAATAGATAGATATCTACTTTACTACAGAATGTTATCTATTATTAGGTTCCTGGTTTAAAATTTTAAACAGTTTGTTTTAAAGTGTTTATTTTCAAAAAAAATTGTTTCAGCACAAAGGTTGCAAAAGATACAGAAACAAATGTTCAGATGAATATTCACACTTTTTTTTGCTTTACGCTGTGTTCTCTTTACCATTCCATTTCTCCCAGTGGCAATCAAACCCACAACCTTCTCGAATTTACAGTAATTTAAATAATAAACCTTCTTGAGTTTATATTTTTATTTCTTCGCTCTGGTGTCGGAAAGTGGGGTACGGCGTGTCTTAACACTAGTTTCCCCACTGTGTGCGGGATACAGCGTGAAGCTGATTTGATTTGATTTAAACCTTGTTTTTCGTGAAATCTTGCATACGAAGCCTTAAGGTTATTTATCCAATGTGGAGGTTAAATGTATTGATTGTATCGACAGTGCCGAATTGTGAATGGCGTAGATAACGGCACAATAGGACGGAGATGCGCTCGGATACACCGCTTTACAAAGCTTTGTTGGTATATTATTTATATATTTAGGTATAGCAATTAAAAAAAATTATATCATATATAAAAAAAAACAAGAAAGTTAAAGTAGAATATTCGAATTCTATCTGTAAGAATATTTATTCAAAATATTCGTAAAAATATACAAAAAAAATAAGTTAATATGAAGCAAGTTTATTTATGTAAAAAATAGCTTATCTTTTGTGTTGTATTGTTAATTATTAATTTCAGATATCAAATGAAACAATACAGCGTTTTCCTCAATGTCACGAACTTATAAATGGATGCAACAGGTGTCGACGAGGGTGCGTGTAGGGGAGCGCCACTTGTTGCACAATCCAAACGACATTATTATCTACGAATAATATTATATTATTCATAACAATGTCGTATTATATTAACCATTGCGAACGCAATAATAATTATAATAATAAATAAAAATAAATCAGCTTCACGCTGTATCCCGCACGCTGCAGGGTAGGCAGAGGGAAGCTAAACTTTAAAGAATTGTACATCCTCATGAAATTATAAGGTAATTATTAATAATAATAATTATTATTAGAGGCCAGTCGTGGTGCAGGGACACAAAGTGTGATTGTAAAACCGACTGGTTGTGAGTTCGATCCCACTCGAGGAGTTGAAATATTTACTTAAATTTATACTTCCATTTTTTCGCTCTGGTGTCGAAGACAATCGCGGCGTTAAGTTCTGCCACTCAACACGCAATGCCTCCAGAATTCGGCAGAAAGTGGGGAACGGAGTGTCTTAACACTAATATCCAAAGAAATGTAAGGTGAAAAATATTATTTTTGTTTTTGAAATAAAAATAACTTGTTAAATTAATATAATTTTTATTTTTTTTGTTAACAACAAGTACCTAAGTGCGACTACAATGGCGTCAAACAACAAAAGCTCGAGCCATTTTTACCAGCGCGGCTATTGTTCGTTTGAACTTGGAACGTCGCGTGACGTAAACGGCGCGTGCGACGTTTCGCATTCAAATCGGCGTCTTCATAATTACTCCAATAACTGTTACTAACGTTCTCATTAGTTAAATTATACTTCACGATATATGCAATTTGAACGGCCATAAACATGATAATATAAGTGAGAATTAACTGGTGTTTGTTTGTATGAAATGTTATAGTCGTATGTACCTATTTCACTTTAGTAAGTTAGTAAAAGCGAATATGGCGGCTGAATTTGTTATCTTTTAGAACAGGTGTCAAACTATAATTTCTTGTAAATAGTAAATTCCAGTTAAATTATATGTATATGAATTTATTTTTTTATTTAATACTGTCGTTGAAAAAAGAAAAGTATATTTAATAATTATGATATACGACAATAAAGTGCGTGAGATATTTTACCTCTTCAGAACTGTCACAATTTGAGGTATGTAGAGGATCTAAAAATGCATCACTTTGTAATGTAATTTAGCTCCTTTAGATAGTGACTAACCAAAGGTGGTAGTCCACGATGCCACACGTTGTCCCATATACATTATACTTACTATGGTTGTATAATTTATATATTATTCTAGTTAATAGGAATATTTGCTAATATTATCAAGCTAAAGATTTCGCTTGTTAAATTCGCTAATCTCCAGAGCATCGAGAATGGCTATGGTCTATATGCCATCACGTGTTTTCGATGTAACCCACTCTACCATCGGGAATTTATCTTGAGCATTTGGAATGTGTCATACACTCCTATTTGTTTCAATTTGAACACGCAGACGAAACCGCAATAAAGGTAATAAAACAACTTATTACAGACGTTTAGATGTAGCGTTTAAACATAACTTTTAAACCAGTAGCCAACAATAGTGGTAGATTAATCTAAAGATCTGTAACGTTGATCACGAATGTAGGCGAGAGACCTTTGCTCAATGACAGAGGCGGCGCGGGCGCATCATCTCATTGAGCGAGCACCGGATGGGCCAATCAGCGGCGTGAATGGACGCCCCCGCGCATGCGCCGCGGCACTGCTCCGTGCGTTATTAGCTCCCGTACTAGATGCCTTCTTCTTTGTTATACCAGTAAACTGTTATGACTTTTTATGGCCCCCGTGTGTGTTGAGTCGTAAACGCTGCTACTGTTGCTTCATTGACAGCCCTATTGTTCGCTTGGAGATCACATTTATTGAGATCTTCAGTTTGTCGTTTGAGATGTTCAGCTATATTTATTGGTCGTTTAACAGTCTTATATCATTTTAACTAACTTTAGAAATAATGAAATAGATATAAATATATTACCTTATTAATACAATAAGGTGTTACGAGTATAGCTAACAAACGTGTACTATACACAAAAATTATATTTTTAAAGTGAAATATATATTGCACTTAATTAATATATTTGTAATAGACACTAATTGTAATACACCTCTCGGACGCCCAAGGAAACGCTGGTTGGATGTCGTGATGCAGGATATGATAGCCAATGGTCTAACCACCCAGGACGCTAAAGACCGTGCAAAGTGGAGTAGATTGAGCAGGAAGACAGACCCTGGCAAATAGCCGGGATTAATGCCAGGAAGAAGAAGAAGACTAAAACCTAAAACTATATTAACGATAATTTAAACTGGATTATTACATATTAAATTGTACCAATCAAGTACATTTTGTTTAAAAATTCAATAAAATAACGTCTAAAGACGCAACTAAAGTTAAAGATTTACTTGATAGTCGTACACTGCATAAAGTAAAAAAAATAAATGTATTGTTTGGTAACGAATCTCAGACACAAGGTCTTCACTTTCAAGATCATCAGAGCATACTCAGATCATAATTATGGTAATAGCGCTTGCGCAACTCCACTGCCCTAAGGTAAACACGCCATGTTACGGGCTGTGCTATTTAGATATACTAGTAGGATAAAATTTACTCGAAACAATTAAAACCGTATCTCGTTTTTTATTATAATGAACGTTTTAATTATATTTGTAAGTAGTAGTTTTTTTTTTACCGTAAATACGTTGGTTTGTTATTAAAAAGTCTAAATATTACCCAATATTTAGACCTAACGCAATGAAGGTTGGTTACAGCGCGAAAAATGAAACAAGAAATGAGTTTATATCAGCTTCACGCTGTATCCCGCAGACAGCAGGGTAGGCAGAGGGAACATAGTGCTAAGACTCTCCGTTCCCCATTTTCCGTCGAATTTTGGAGGCATTGAGCGTTGAGTGGCGGGACTCAAAGTCGCGTTTTGCCTCGACGCCAGAGTGAACAAACGAAAATATAAATTTAAAATAAATAAAGAAACGAATTTAATTCCGCAAAACGTAAACTTTTCAATATATTCTTTAAAATAATAAATTTAATATGAAGGGGTGTGTATTGAAGCGATACAATCCGCTATTACATGCGTTGATAGACGTATTCATATATGAGTAGATATTTCTTACGGTCACGCAGTGTTCACATTTGGTACAAGAGCAGGCGAAACCGAGAGCGTTGCGTCACTAAGGATGATACATCGTTTTTCACAATCGACAATAGCTAGTGTTGCGAATTTTAATTCTGCAAATGGCCGAACTCTGGTATTAGGTAGGATGGTTGACGTTTTTAATAACATTTAATTTAGGTTCACGTTGTATCCTCACCGGGGTAGTCAGAGAGAACGGGGGCTATAATATATTAATAAAAATATTATTTAGTATTTTTTTTTAAATAATTCATATCGAATATAATTGAAAAAAATACTTGACCGAGTAAGTCTCTACGCAATAATAATTATGATTGTGTCAGAATAATTTATTATATGAAATATATGAACTGTGCATTTGTCGGTTAAGTATCATATATAATTTAAGTAAATTAGAATAAAATTACATTTATGTGGGCCGGTACTTTACATTTGTACATGTCTAATTTTAATATAATATGTTTACCATTTATCATAATAAATATATATTTAAAAAGTAAAAAAGTAATTAAATCAGCTTCACGCTGTATCCCACATAAAGCAAGGTAGACAGAGGAAACGTAGTGTCAAAACACTCCGTTCCCCACTTTTCGAGGCATTGCTTGTTGAGTGGCGCAACTCAACGCCGGGCTTTTGCCTTGTTGCCAGAGCGAAGAAACTAAAATATTAATAAATAATAATTAAATTCCTCGAGGAGGAATCGAAACCACAACCATCACGTTATTTTAAATGTTGAGTGATACTAACCTTTTGGCTTATTGAAAGCTTTCATCATGACTTTGATTCCCATGCCTGCAATTGCCGCCGTTGCTATCTCGTCTGTTGCGGGCTCTTCAAATTTCAACTTCACCAGGTTTCAGGGTTTTGGTTATATTATATAATTTTATTTTTTGTCTATACTTAATTTGTCCTTTGAGCACTTTTAATATTTACAAAAGTTTATAATTTAATATATATTTATATATTAATACTAATTTATTTTAATAAGATCAATAAATATCACAATTTATTTTTTCTTAATCAGTTTTTAATGTTAATGTTCTAAGCACTCTTCACTGTTTTTCATTTTGTTGGTAAATTTTTGTTACGTCACAGTAGAAAAGATCATTACTGTATCACTTTTCATACTTTATTGCACCTAAAAGATAGTACATTTAAATTTTGCACTTGACTCCATTTTATTATATTTAATTAAATTTTTAATTTTACTTAAAATAGCTCACGTGTTTAACAAATAAGCAATGCGTAAATTAACAAGGCACTCGGAACGTAGTTAAGGGAGAAATATTCAAAGTTGGGAACATTCTCACAGGTGCACGGAACGGCTGAGCGTTTCCGGCCCCCACTCACCGCCCGCACCACCACCACCACCCTTGTTTAACCCCCGCGAGGCCCGCGGTTCCCACAGAGACCGCCCGTCCGTGACGAGCAATTTTGCTAAATTTTGTGGTTAGGGTCATAGTACATCAATGGTTTCATTAGAGCACTAAATTATCTTAGTCAAATTAAATGACAAAATGATTTTAGTAAATTTGTGGTACAATAAATAAATAATTTTCATAATAAAATAAATGTGATTGTTTGTGAAGATGAACGTTTGTTTCACTTTCACACAAAAACTACTAAACGAAAATTGTAGTTTATACATTAGAATAATGTGGGTACAACTTATGTAAATATTTTGTATAGTTTAGCTTTATTAAAACTGATAATAAGTTTAAAGTTCATATTATTAAAAAAAATAGATTAATCAATTTAATTGAATATTTATAAAATAATCCCTAATGTTTTAATGACATGCATTCGTTTTAATAATGTAACAAATTGATGGGTACAGTTCATCCGACCGCGAGGGTTCAAGGGTTAAATGCGTGTAAACATCTCTATCCGACTTAATAACCACTTCGTGAAAGGGTCGCTGAGTGTGTAGTCACTCAAAATATTAAACTACAAGTATTGTTTACGAGTTAGTGGCAAGTATTTAATGAATTTGTTGAACGTTTTTTTTTATCGGTTCACACGTTTATAGAGATGGTGAAATGATTAGAAACTGTTTAAATATTTTTTACATCACATTCTATATGTCTAATTTATTTTCGAGTGGTGTGGTGGAATAGAAAGTGGGGAACGGAGTGTCTTAACACTAGGTTCCCTCTGCCTACCCTGCTGTGTGCGGGATACCGCGTAAAGCTGATATTTTAATTTATTTTACATTATTAAGTATAGTTAAATAACTTCTGCCTTCTCAGTTAAAATTTATTTATCTTTAAGTTTTGTCAGTGCTGCGTTTGTGAACAAATGAAGCATCATAATTCATATATATTCAATCTAACTTACTTAACGGAGATGGGGGCCACGAGCTGCCCTCAATAGAAATCAAATTTAGTCACCACAGGCATAAAATATTAGGAACGAAATTTAAGTGAATTATTTTTAAAAGGTTATATATTTATTAAGAAGTATCAATTATAACATGTAAATCATTCTTATATGAAGCTATACGATGTATAGAAGATATGGAATAGGATATATAGAATAAGTATTTATATTGAAGATGTTACTTGTTGTTAAAGTGGTCCTTTGTGTGATAATACCGTCGTCCATTAGGTTTTATTAACATCTACAGCGAAGAATAAGAAAATTCATATTATAGTGATGTAATTTGGATAACAATTGCTTTCTCTCTATTAAGCTATACGTCAAAACGCGTAGGTAAGTGACTTTAGAAGAAGAGAAGAATTTTGATATTGTTGTTTTAAATTTGCTGCAAAAGTACTTACAAATATTACATTTTAACCTTATTATATGAAGTAAGATTTAGTAAAATATATAATTATTGAGATTTTTCTTGTTAAATAAATTAAAGTTAAATATATTTAGAATTCATATTCACAAGTCAAGCTGGTGTGATTGTGGTCAATCAGGTGGTCGGACCGATACTGTCGGCCCTGGGTCAACTAACTCGATTGTCGCGCCCAATTTGTCTACCGACCAAGCAAGATCGATTATTTTAAATTAATTTTATTACATTTACTTATGGAAGCAATAATATATTATAATTTATTATAATTTTAAAAAAATCTGTATAATTCCATCCTTATTTAAGCATTTCATAGAGACGTTTATAAAAAAAATAAGATTTTTTATAAAAAAATATTTGTCATTATAATTTAACATTAGAATCAAATTAATAAATTATTTTTTAAAACTTGACTTAAAACACACAACGATTCCATTTAGTGATTTAGTGTGAATATTAAATATTTAATGAACAAGAACAAAGTGTAAGCACACACATCAGCTAATGCCCGCGGCTGTGCAGTAAACCACGAGCTGGGTGTCAATTGCACTGCGGGATCAACCGGGGTCGGCCCTAATTTGTGTCTCATCTTCGACCCTCTTAATAGGAAAGTGGACACCCGCATTCAACATAATAACATTAATGTAGATTTTGTTTTACCATATCATTGAGGCCAGTCGTGGCGTAGGGGCACAAAGTGTGACTGCAAACGCGATTGGTTATGGGTTCGATCCTTGCTCGGGGAAATGAAATATTTATTTTATTCTATATTGCCAATTCTTCGTTCTTGTGTTGAGGATAAGGTAAGGTTAAGTTACGCCACTCAACACGCAACGCTTTCAGAATTCGAATTTCAGAAATTGGAAAGTGGGGAACGGAGTGTTTTAACACTAGTTCCCTCTGCCTGTGTGCGGGATACAGCGTGAAGCTGATTTAATTTTTTTTCTAATTAAAAAATACAGACAGACACACAGACATTCGAAAGGAATTCAATTTATTCCGATACGAAAACACGTTTGTCTCGATATGTTTTGATGGGCCGTTCGAGATTTTGTACGGTTTTGCTTGATGGACAAACAAACAACCTACAATGGCTCCTTCGGCGAAGCGCGTGTGACGCGGGAAATGATACAAATGTGGAACAATGCTTGTATAACAATCCGGTGTGTTGATGCAAACAGCCATGTTGTAGTTTTAGTATGTATGTATGAGCTTTTAAACAAATTGTCTAACTATTATACAATGTTGAGGCCGTCGTGGCGCAGTGGTGCAGGCATGTGGTTGTGGGTTCGATTTTCAGTCAGGGGAATGAAATGGCAAAGCATCGTGTTGAGTTCCACCATTCAATGTGCAATACCTCGAAAATTCGGCAGAAAGGGGTGAATAGAGTGTCGTAACACTGGGTTCCCTCTGCCTTCCCTGTTATATGCGGGACACAGAATGAGGCTAAATAAAATTTATACAATGTTTGCATGTAACACTATTTGTATGTTTGTTTGTTTATCGCTCAATTGGCACGTTGGTGAGAATTTTTACTATAGACCACACGTTTACTATACAAACTATTTATTTAATAAATTTACAAGTTTATTTTTATTTCTATTATTACATACTTAATAACGTATAAATTTAAAAAGTTAGCCCACAAAATAAATTTTATGAATATATATTATATATTCCAACCATTTTTTTTGTATAATCTATTAAAATATAAATTTATTAATCTGTGGTTAACTCACAAGTAGCATAGATAATGTGGCGGCGGTCGTCCCATTTCAAGTGATTTGACCTTAGACCGTTCAATTAAAACGTGGTCGGTGGGGCGGCGATAAATATATATGTACGTATATAGAGATTTATTAGGTATGTAGGTACTATTACTACGCTGAACTATTAATATTTACTTACATTTGAACAAAAAATAACTAAAAGTAGATTAGAAATAGATTTTGTAATTATATTATATTTACATTTAAACTACCTATGTATGTTTGTATGTATTTACGTACATAAGTTTTTATCAAATTTGAAATTAAAAACTTTATATACGTAGCTAGCAATAAAGTAAGAGAACGAGTATAATATTAAATTCTCGTTTTTATTTTATAGAGGGCTGTCAAATGTGGTGATAGATATTGATTTTAATTCCTTTTGAAAATCTAGTTCACAAGTACGCCGTAAGCACACTTGAAGTATAATGGTAATCTAGCTATCTATAATATACAAAAAACAGTAAAAAAATAAAAATATGTATAGTTTTTCGCCTGTCTGTCTGTTTATGACCTGGGCAGGGCCTTGGCTAAGATTGCTTTTGAAGGATTGCATACTTGAAACAGAACTATAACAGTACGTCGTAACTATAAGAAATAGGAAAATGTTGACTTAAGTTTTGTGGAATCTGATAAGCATTTTCCATTGACATATAACATTCAAGATCAGAAACATCTGGTGATTAAAACTAAAAAAATACTAAACTACGAGTATAAACAATTAAATGCGGCCTATTCGGTGTCATAGTCATATTTCATTGATATAAAATCTGTAAAGATCTGAAATATTTATTGAAGTACCTTCATAGTACAGCTAAAGCACAAAAAAAATGAAATATCGCTTTAGTAAGTCTGTTCAGTTCATTTAATGATCTAGGAAAATGGCAACGTCTGGGGATCGGAAACGCCTGGTCAGAAGTTCGATTTCCACTTAGTGGAAGTAAGTAATATCGAAATGGTCATGAAGCCCACGCAAGCAAAGTTGCTGGTGACTGTTAGTATATCATTAATTGCACATATAAAGTGTTAGATAACTAATAAGGTGCTTACAAAAAGTTAATATAGAGTCTTGACTGTTACAGATACGCCTCGTTACAAGCTGCCATCAAGTTCATATAAGGATTGATTAGTTAACTATATTCAAAGGCGTTAATTGTGAAAAAAATATTCGTTTTTTCAACTCCGCTCTACATTACGGTTTAAGTTAGTATCAAAAACTCTTCTAGACTGAATTGTGGCCTCACAAACAAGGGTACGTCAGCTACTCACAAGGGTGTCCCCATTTTAAGTTTTAAATCTACATATATTAATGAACTCAATACGATAAGAATGTAGGTACCTACTGTAAATACGCCAAGAAGCCATTACGAAGTTGACAATTTAACTTTTTTTTTCTATAGATCGAAAATGACAAGTAACTTTGCAACAGCAAAATTTTAAAATGCCACTAACTAAAATTATGAATATATTTGCGTCGTAAAATGCAAATGGCGTATGAATTACATGGAGCAGCATTTTAAAGCGATTATTAATTATATTTTTTTCGTCCAACACAGAATTGGCGTTTGCTATCGGAATTTTTGGCTTTGATTTGGAGTGGGTGTTCTGAAATGTTAGGTAAATGAGATTACGAGGCGTGTACGCGAGTGCGAGTCGGGGTGGGCTGGTCGGCCATTGGCGAACGCCTCCCACCGCCCACGCATGCGCACTGGTCCGCCTGCGAGAAAAATCTTCTGAGAAGAAAACTCGGTGAAGTCACGGATATTCAAATTTTTATGTTTTATTATTGCGTGGGTGAGCCGTCTCATACCTTAATAATGCATGAAATATCTGGAAACTAAAGTGTTTATTATCATAAACACATAAGTTGATCAACTTATAGTATTTATTTTTGTCAATAGACCAACAAAAGCGTGCTATGCATCCAATGCGTACAAATATTTTGCAATACACAAGAGAGTGCAATAAATTTAAATGTAGCTTTTTTAAATTTTGTAACAATATAACAACAAAATTTATTTTTCGACAATGAATTATATGAATGGTTGTAATATATGTCAAATTTTATTGTAAACATGTTCTCTGTATTTCTGATTATAATATAGGGATTCATTAGACATGCAAATGAATGCAATTTCAGTACTTTTGTATGTAAATTTGATCGGTTTAGGGTTAAGTTCAGTGTCGCAGCCATTTTATGTAACGTTTCGTTAAGAACAAAGGCAATAAAGTACAAATGGTATAGTGAGGAAACAGTTAAATATGTTGCCATATTTTATAATGAATTGATCTCTATCGAAAAGTCAGTTCAAACAGGTGACTTAAAAATTAAGCCTTGGAAGTCATGTCAGTCAGTCTCTACATATCATTTTACCGTTGGAGACTATTAATAACATGCTATCGCTTAATAAGTACCGACTGAAAACAGTACTGTCGTTGCAATTTTATTAAAATTAAACAGACATATAACGTGCTGTAACAAGACATCTAAGACTATCTAAGGCAATTAAAAAAATTATAGATACATTATAATAAAGGGTAAAACCTTAAAAATGTTATTATTTAATTTGTATCTATATAAATTCCGTTCTTTTAACATTCATTTAGTGCATCATATAACTTTTATTAATGTATTTGTCTATAAAAAAACAAATATAGCTAAAATATATCATTATAATGGCGGATTTCAGTTATTTATAATCTGTATTATTTGTAGAAATGTCAAAATTGAAACTATGTTAATATAATGTCATGTTAAAAGATATCAACGTCATATTTTATAAATGAGATTTTGAAAAAAAAAACATGTTCATAAAACGAAAAAAAAAATCGTATATCCCTTTGTTTATCTGAACGCAACACGCTCGTTAGAAATACTGACTCACTACTACGGTTGGCTGACTGCGAAAATTTGTCAATTGTTCGTCCGAATTTTGTGGATGGAATGCAAAGCTTAAAATAAATTCTATGAACTGGCAATAACTACATAGGTAGGTTTTATTATTATAACCAAGCAACATTATGAATTAAATATAAATATACCTACATTCTCTTACTAAAACTTTGTACCTATAATGTTGCCAGTATACAAGAAACAAGTGTGACCGGGAAACAAGAAATAGTTTATTTTCAGTAAATCGTGGTTCCGTGAACCTCCGCTATATAAACAATTGATTCGTGATTCATTACTTGCATGGGGTGATTTATATTTTTGTATATGTTATTTCAATTCTTAATTTATGATAACAGTTTTTGGTAAATGTTGAAAATTTTGCAGAATATTTTTTACAATAAGTATTTATCGTTGTTAGGCTCTTAAGCTATGTTATATAAAGATTAAGTATAAAGTTAGAATTTTATTTAAATTTGTTTTATGAGATAGCTATGTCTGATATTCATAAGAAAATTGTTAAACGGAAATTTATACCACTATAAAATAACCTATCATATTGCAAACGTAGAAAATTTTACTTAAATAAAATTTTAACATTGTATCATATCTCTTTGAATGAATTATTTGACCTTGTATGTATTAATTAAAAAAGGGATTGCTTAAATATAATATAACATAAAAAAATAACTTTATAATATTTAATAATAATATAGAATACACTCTAAAATAACTAACTGATCAAAACCAAACGTCGAAATGGGTTGCGTATGGCAGTTTAAAATCAATAATTGTGCAATATACGAATATGTTGCTACGAAACGCATTTAGTGAAAACATAAGCAATTACTGGAAGCACCCTAAATGGGGTCTCTTATCTGTAGCTATTGTTTAACACGCCTTTTTCATTCCCACGTTCGTTGGCGAGCGCGCTGATAACGCACTACCTGTGCCCGTACCTCAAGGAATTCTGACTAAATACTTAAAGAAAATAGATTATATGTGTAAGAAAACGAGATGCCATGTTAATTTCAATCTTAAAAACATTTCGCTATTATATATTAACGCAAAGAGTGAAGATTAAGTAAGATTTAATTTGACATCAGATTTACTGTCAACTTTAAGCTGTCTATTTAGATTTTAAACAAAACATAAACGAATTAACTATACGGCAATTGAAAAACATAATTATTTTTATATCTTTCAGTATTATTAAAATTAAAACGAAACAGAGTCAAACAAAGAGAGTATAGAGTCAAGTGCAAAATTCGCCGGCGACCCACACATATCAGAAGGACAGATATATTGCGATATGTACATATGAGAGCCGAATCCATTATCCAATGACGTGCTGCAATTACCCATTTAGTGTAATTTGGGCCATTGTGAACGTGTCCAGCTCCTCTCGTACATTCTCGGCGTCACTCACTCAAAAGCACCAAACAATGTTATCACAAGAGAGTATACACAAGGTGGTTACAGGCTATCGCGGGTACTGGCGCGGGTACTGGTGGGCATGGGTTTCGGTGTCGGTTGTCCAGAGCCATGCGGCGGGCGGTGAGCGCGCGTGCGTGTCTGCGGCCGATGCGCGACTGCTGGCTGAATGGGCGCCGGCGGAGGGGCGAAGCTCGCGTCTCGCGGCCCGGCTCCCGGTGAGCTTACGAAAAATCACCAATTGCGTCTGTCCTCTCAATACTATGCTCTATTTGCATGTGAGTGTCCAAACACTCACCTTTGCTAGTGCTATGTAAAGTATTAAAGATAAACCTTTCTAATTTAAGTAAAGATTTGAGATTTTAAAGAGCTTTCGAAGCTGAGCGGCGCTACACATCCGGTGACACCTGCTCGCACTGTATAAGAGACAACACGTTAGAATGAGATAAAGTGATCGTTTAGCAAACAGACCGGATGGCGGACTCGGTCATGAATGAATGCGCATGTCTCTGTTTGGCACAAGCGTTTGTGTATCGCCGTCTCGCTCGGCTACAGGTTGTCGCCGTAGAGGAAGTGAAAGGGACGGGAGGCGGTGTAGTAAATATTGCTCACCACCTCGCTGGAGTATTTCTAAGGGTTTCCAATTTTTTTGTCGATTTCTATACATATCTAGGTTCATTCAATGATTTTTAAGAAACCAACACTTCAATGGTAAATCGTAAACAAAATATTTAGTTTTATCAAAAGTGCTCTCAAAATAGAGTCAATTTTAGGTTATAGATATGATCATTATCAGCTATTGTTAGTTTTGTGCTTCTAAGTTTTATTGACAGGTTATATTTCAGTTTATATTTACAAAGATTTCAATAAGTCTCCATTTTACATTTTTAATTATATATTATTATACAAAAATGCAAAACAATTAAAAAATATACAAATAATAAAATTATTCATATAATTGATTGTTAAAGAGATAAAAGGAAACTATAAAGTTGCTTAGGTAATGTTAAGGAAAACATAAACAAGTGAAGATATTTAAGATTCTAAGTTCGTGCGAAAGCGTAAAAGCTTTGCTTGGATACATTTATTACTGTGGTACACAAATCACTATTAGAAATAACATTTGCTTAGACCAGACTATAAAATGAAATTTGAAATTAATAATTAAATTATATAATACTATGATAAAAAATCTGTCTGAAAAAAAAATAAGGCCAGACGTGGCGCAAAAGCACAAGCGTGTGACTAAACGCGACGGGGTTGTGGGTTCGATTCTCGCTTGAGGAAATTAAATATTTTCATTTCTTCGCTCTGGTGTTAAAGTAAAGCGCAGCGTTAAGTTTCGACACCCAACACTCAAAAATGGGGAGCGGAGAGCCTTAACACTATGCTCTTTTCGTCATGCGTCCGTTTCGCATACGGAATACAGGATTATTGCGCTAATAATACCATGATTAAACAATCTGTCACAATATGAAGTGATTTTAAGGTGTATTATTATAATTAATATTGATATATTATGCTGTATTATTCTTTTATCCTTACTTTTATAGAAAAATGAAACAGTATTTAAAATATAAAGAAAAGTAATAGGTTTTTGTCTAAGTCCCGCTTGTCGCTGAGGCGCGGCTCTCCATTGTCGGTTATCTATGGGCGCAGTACAAACGAAGCGTGTCAATGTTTGGTTCGTGCACGTGGACAGTGTAGGGCAAATATAATATAAAAAAATATACTTATTCATAAATCCTTTTATGGTCATAATTGTTATAGATCATCTAGTATTTGTAATTTTAATCTCACGTTTTTTCCCACTTTCGGGATTTAGTTAATAAAAGTTTAATTATCTGAAGTTTTTCATTTTTATATTGTACTGGGTGGCGAAATTTATTGCTGTATTTTCCTTTGCCTAATTTTAAAGACTCTTTTAGACTGGCTTTTTTATCATAACCCATCGTATGGAATCAATGGCCTAACTAGGTATTTATTATTCGTTAGAAATAGCAGTGGCGGTATATATAATTACAATAGTTCTCTTGTACTTTATTTTTAATCTTTAAATATTACTTAAATTCAAATGAAAAATAAAATATGAAGTTAAGAATCTGCATATTTTGATGTAGATGCCATTTAAATTTCCAAAAACAAAAGGATTCACAAGAAGTTTATATCTTCTATAGTTTTTGTTCTATCACAAAGCATATTTAAATTTTTTTGTATTCTCAAAGTGTTCAAAGTAGAAACATATAAAGGATACTAGTTTATCACGTTTTTATGAAAAAAAAAACAAGTCGATTTACATTGAATTCAGCTATGATGAAACGTATTCTGTGTGCGTGCTAAATCAAAGCTGCGAATAACTTAACTTCTTTGTCTTCAGATTGCACAACAACAGCCTTTCAAAAGTTTGTTTGTCAAATGGATTTTAACGCAACAGTCACTTTCGCTAAGACAAACAGAGGATGTCGCCTTCATTGTCAGCGTGCTCGGACACCTAGATTGGTTCAACAAAATATTATTTGGTGTTTTCGTTTTAAATTACAACACTTTATACAGGTTTACCTACTGATTTTTAATGTAATTTGCAATGAATTCTATGATTTTTTTATATTTTGTTGTAGGCAGGATTATTTTTAGTGTCAAAGTCATTTTATGCTGTTGTAATAAAAATATACTAAATATAAAGTTTTGTGTTGTTTCGCAATTCAATAATGTCATTACATTAAATTACTAAAATAAATTTGGTAAGTTTCGAATATAGCTTAATATGTATATATATCTTTAACAAGTAGAATGTATTTAACACTGAGAGAAGTGCATCTGTACAAATCAATGGGACCTCGTCGATGCATGTAACCTCTGCGCGCCAGGTGCTACGCGGGATGTTCCTCCCCCTCGCCTCCCCGCTCCCTCCCTTAAACCCTCACATATGCAACCTGTGGAGAGGTCTTTACGTTGGGAATCATGAGCATGAATGTTTTTGTGAGTTATTAATGATATACATTTGCTAATGTGCCATTTGTTTTGAATAAAAAAATACTATATTTAAATTTAAATATCAAGAGGCAATCTGACGATAAAAATAATAATAATTTTAAAATAAAATGATACAAAAATAAATATTATGAACTGTATATAAGTTAGATTTTTTTTTAAATGATCATTTCTTGTAAATGATTTGAAGAATATATTTACAGGTATAAGGTTCACGCTGTATCCCGCACACAGAAGGGTAGGCAGAGGGAACCTAGTGTTAAGACACTCCGTTCCCAACTTTCTGCCGAATTCTGGATGCATTGCTTGTTGAGTGGCAGAACTCAACGCGGCGCTTTGCCTTGACACCAGAGCGAAGAAATGAAAATATAAATTTAAGTAAATATTTCATCTCCTCGAGTGTGGATCGAACCCACAACCAGTCGGTTTTACAGTTACACTTTGTGCCATTGCGCCACGACTAGCCTCATCGATCGAGGTATCCATATCGATATATAATATTATCTTACTGATAAGCCTTTCCATACTTTATCGATGTAACCAGTCAAAATATCCTAGGAATCCTCAAATATTTCATACCTGGTGTATAATTGTTCATGTCCACCATTCACAAAGAACATTATCACCAGGTAGCGAAGGTAATACAATGTGTTCTTCCGGTGTGTTTTCGAATATCTTCTTAGTAAAGTCAAATAACGTTCTAATATTCATACATAGAGTTAGAAATGCCTTGACGTATTCGACGTTTTGGACGATAGTCAAAACAACGTTACAGAAGATACATATTTGAATGTAATGGCCTTAGAGATAGTCGAAAATGGAGTATGTTGCGTTCAATATAAGGTTCTAAATGTATAGTGGTAATTTTGGAGGTTGTAGTTTACTCTGCAGGGTTACCTAGCATCCGGTGTAAGTCGATACCGTGGGGAAACAGGGATCATTTTAAGGCATACATCACATTACATTAACATAAAAAATGATAATGTTGCAATATTATATGTTAATAACAAAAAAAAATTGGGACTTGATGACATTGGTCTCTGTTGTATTCCTTTAATCACTAGTGATGTTTAAAATATATTTCATTTTATTAAAAAGATGTAGTAAAGTTTTAACTGGTTTTATCATCATTATAAGTTGATATTAGCTAGAACGAATCTTACATATATTTTTAATCTCAATGTTATTAATGATTAGTATCAACATGATATAAAAAAATGGTTAACAGGTTTTTAAACGAAGCGTTCGTTTCCAAATTAAATTTTTCATAGCTTCTGGTCTTACTTGAGTATAGATAGATAGGTATATATTAAATATTAAATATATACAAGAGGCCAGTCGTGGCGTAAGGGCACAAAGTGTGACTGTAGAACTGGTTGTGACTGGTTGTGAGTTCGATCCCCACTCGAGGAGATGAAATATTTACTTAAATTTATATTTCCATTTCTTCGCTCTGCCTCCAGAATTCGGCAGAAAGTGGGGAACGGAGTGTCTTAACACTAGGTTCCCTCTGCCTACCCTGCTGTGTGCGGGATACAGCGTGAAGCTGATTTATTTGATTTATTTTTTTAAATATAATATATACAAAAAGAAAATTTATTTTGCCGTAACTCTATACCTTTTAATTTACGTAAACGTAATAATGATCATTAAAATATTCATCAATTGTATGTTATTTACGAATGCTCGCCGTAATGAAAGGGACCGCAGCCCATTCTGCCCATACAATATTCTCAACATTATTCACAGCCAGTCTAGACTTGGATCTCAAACAGTAAAACGTCCAACGGAACCATAAAAAGGCGCATTGAGTAAAAGGCGTCGAAAGAAGGCAGCGAATTTTGAGGCAAACCAGTTTAATGGGGGTCGAATTTAAATACGAAAATGAAGCGGTTCCCACGGCGTCGCTCGCGGGAACGGAAGCCTTCGATGTCGCGGCGTTACCGCGCGACTGCTCGTATCGCGCGATCATCGCCTCCGCGCCGCCTACCGAGATCTGATCCGTGGCCTCGCCAGCCTTGATGGGACCCTCCGAGGGACGCTACCTCAATACTCGAGGGGTACTTTACATTTTTTTTGCAAAATCGATCACAGCTCAATTTAGACTGGGCGATAAAACATGTGAGCAGACAGAGAATGGCGAAATCGAGCAACGTGTAAATCGAGTTTTACAATTCGGTTGTTGACATGTTGTGGAGCAAGCGTGAGAATGGTTTGCAAATAAACACGAAACCCATACGTGGGCACAGTGTGACTGTATACGCGACGGGTTGTGAATTCGATGCTCAGTAGAGGAAATGAAATATTTAATATTTTCATTTCTTAGATCTGGTGTCGAGGTAATAGCGCGGCGTTGAGTTCCGCTCGTCAGCACACAATGCATCCTGAATTCGGCGGAAAATAAAAAACGAAGTGTTTCACCACTAGGTTCTCTCCGCCTAAGCCGCTGTGTGCGGGATTCAGCGTGAAGTAGAAGCTATACATACATATATCTCCCTATGTCTTTTCACTATCTTTTGATATATTCAAAAACTGTGGTAACTCTAATGAATATGTAAAACATTTTCGCATGTTAACTGATTAAGATAAAGTTTAATGGCGGCAGGTATTTCTAACATTCATATTTTTATTATTTCCAGGTACTAATATATATATATATTTTAAATAGATTTCTTTTGAGATAATGTTAAACATGTCATATATTGAATACACGTCCGTTAAAATTAATTTATTTTATATTTAGGTTATCATTATTTTCGTATCTTTAAGATAAATCTTATTTAATTCAATATTTTGTATATCTATATATATAAAAGGACTTGTGCTGACTGACTGAGGTAAGACGCACGCAGAGCCGTAACCGCTGATGGTAGAAACGTGAAATTTGGGCAGATGTTTATTTTCATATTCTGGACATCCACTAAGAAGGGAATTTGAAAAATTTTAACCCTAAAGGGATGAAATAGGGGTTGGAAGTTTGTATGGAAAAAATGTTTAATCTGTACCAATTTTTATAAAATTTGAAATTCAGACTTTTAAAAATATTTCATTGAACACGTGTTTCATGGTTTTTAAGAATTGACCCTCTAAAGGTTCAAATAAGGGGTTGAAAGTTTATATGGAAAAATCTTTAAATTGCCACCGATTTTTATAAAATTTAAATTCAGACTGTTAAAAATATTTTATTGAACACGTGTTTCGTGGTTTTTTTAGAATTCACTCCTAATAAGCGGGCGAAGCCGCGCGCGCCCTCTAGTATTAAATAAATTGATTTGGTTTAATGTAGATTACATAATAAAACACAATTCTTGATTTTAACCATTTTTTTTTAATATATATTTAACAATTATTTTCCTTAATTTTTGATTTAAGTATTATATAACATTATTTTCTTAACTACGCGTTGAATCTCGCCCATAGCAATAGTATATAATAGTATTGAACCTATATTACAACACTCCGTTTCTCAATTTTTGGTCTAATTCTCGAGACTGCGTGTTGAGAGACGGAATTTAACGCCGCGTTTTGTCTTATTATCAGAGCGAGGAAATATGAATTTCATCCTCGGATGACAATTAAGAGACAAATATTTAAAGTAAAATTAATTAAATCAATTGAGGACGTCGTGGCGCAGGGCCACAAACGTGTGACTGTAAACGTGACGGTTGTGTGTTCGATTCCCAATTAGGGGCATGGAATGTCAAGTGACAAGGCAAAGAGTGGATGCGGCTTTGATTTCCGTTATTCACACGTAATACCTTGAGTAATCGGCGGAAAGTGCGGAAAGAAGTGTCTTATCACTAGGTTCCTCTGCCTATCCTGATATAGTGAAAATTAAATATGAAATCAATAAAATAAATCCGATAAATGTTTTACCGAATAATTAATAGGCTGATTTAATTAATACAATTAGTTTCTCGGCCTTTATTATGAAATAAAATTTCAAGTAAGATATAAGATAAGAAAGATGGAAGGTATGTAAAATTTGATTCTATCTTCTGATAAATATGTAAATATAAAAGATAAGGAAATGTGTATAATCAATTGTCACTTTAAAATGATGTAAAACAATCAAACACTAAATAAACTAGCAAATATTTATTTATATTTACAGAATATGATAATAATATAGCCATATTAATTTTAATTTACAACATTTTATTAATCTTTTTTAGTTGTAGGTAGGTACTAGCGGAAAGTTCTAAGAAATCCTGTGAGATTTACTTAACAATATATACAAGTTTTAAACTTGGATGATGTTTCTTTGTTTGACGGCTTTCGATAAAGTCAACATGACCTTAGTCAACGGAACTGACTCGACGCCTTTATTTGTGTGTTTTTTTTTCAAAAGCTATTTTAAGTGTTGCAAGTATTAACTATTTTGTTACACTTAAATAAGTGCGTATAAATATACGCAGGTATTTTTTTTTTAATATTTTTTTATACGTGAAATGCGACTGGTGGTAAGTTCGATCTCCACTCCAGGAAATGAAATACTTGTTTAAATTTATATTTCCATTTCTTCGCTTTGGTGTTGATGCAAAGTGCGGCGTTGGGTTCCTCCATTCTACACGCAATCTTCATAAGTGGGGAACGGAGTGTCTTAATAATAAAATTGAAAATCCACCCTGCGGTGTGCGGGATACAGCGTGAAGCTGATTTAGATTTTCTTCTCCCTTTTTTATACATACTTTTTCTTATTTAATATTTCATATTCATCTAAAACAACAATATAGACACAAAATGGTATGCAATAGTGTGTGACAGAATGTCGACTCCCACAAGTAACTCGGTCCATTAATGACGTGAATGATATGCCCATTGAGTGCGACGGCGCAGATTGTGGCTGGTGGGGAGGGGGAGGGGGGAGGGGGGAGGCTGGTGGGGCCGGAAAGCTGATTATGAATGAAACGCTCTGACCTGCTTCACTCGGATATATCTTTGACGATATGTTTGTTTGTATGTTATATGTTGCTTCCAGCGACGGTAACAGGTTTTGTTTTGGTATTCATTTATACGCAAATTAATTTGAACATCCTGTAGTTTTTTACCGGTTTTGAATTAATTTAGATATTTAAGCTTGGATGTAGTTTTATAAATAGTACTGAATAAGTATAATAATACATGTTTTTTTTTTCTTTTCTGTGGTTGTCAATAACCACAATAATAAATTCATAAAGATAAACAAGTAAAATGAAACATAACGTCTTAGCTTGTACGGCCATATGTATCCTGTGTGTTTGCCCAGACAACACGCCGGACCGTCACCGCCAATATTTTTGTAAAAAGACACAAATGATGACTCAGAGTACAATGTTACTCATGTATCTTGGCGTTGAGAGTTATTTTGTTAAATGTAATCAGATTTTACAAAACATACACGCAACAGCTTCACGATGTATCTCGCACACGGCAGGGAAGGCAGGGGGAACCTAGTGTTAAGACACTCCGTTCCCCATTTTCCACCGAATTATGAAGGCATTATGTGTTGAGAGGCTCAACGTCGCGCTTTGCCTCGACACCAGAGCGAAGAAATGAAAATACAATTTAAAGAAATATGTACCAACTTCATTTCCTCAAGTGAGAATCGAACCCACAAACAGTCCCGTTTAGTCACAAAATTAGAGGCCAGTTGTGGTGGCAATGCGCCATGACTGGCCTCTATTTTTTTGAACTGGAATGCACTCCCATTGAGATACGTAAAGATCATAAAAATCGACACTTTCATCTCGTTAGAAGATTCAATTAATTTTCAGTAGAAAGAGATTTAATCATCGTTTTCGTTTAAGGGAGCTTACGATCGCCGCTCGAGTGTAGACGAAGTACTTATTTGTAATTACCATGTGGTGATTAAAAGACTAGAATAGGAGATTTTATTTAGTGAAAATTTAATAGGTGAGTGTATATGTGCTTTTATTTAATTCAAAAGTTTTTACAATTTTTTGTATAAGAATGTAAATATATATTTAAATAATAAACCTAATTTTAGAAGCAAGATTAATTTAATTGTGTCTTAATATATATATAGTATATATATATCGTAAGTTTATTATATATTAAATAAATAACAAAAAAAACTAACGATTCAAATAATTTCTTGATGATTTACGATCATTTGATTAATTAGTTAGTTATTAATAATATATTTTAAAAGGCTATACTTGACAACTGGTTCTGAGCGCTTTACAAGATTTTTTTTATCATTTTTCTTTAATATCGTCACAAGCGCCTTCGTGAGAACTGAAATATGGACCACTTTGTCTTGACATTTCTTTATTATTATTAATAATGAATGAAAGGGTCCGTTTACGTTGGTCTCTATCAGAGCTTTCATCGCAGCCATCAAAACTTGAGCGTAAAAAACGGTGATTTGTTACAAACCTGAATTTGGCGGTTTTAGTATCTAATATATATGTTATTCGATTTACCGTACACTCTGTTTCTTGTGTCGTGAGAAAATTGTTTTTTTTTTATTAAAGATCAAACACTGGCATACGAATTATAATTTTATGTTTTATTCATTATTACTTATTAATATTCGTAATGGGACAAAAACAGCGGCTACGGAAGAAATCATTTCTTTATTAAAAAAAAAAAAATAAATCAGTTTCACGCTGTATCCCGCACACAGCAGGGTAGGCAGAGGGAACCCAATGTTAAGACACTCGTTCTCCACTTTCTGCTGAATTCTGGAGGCATCAACGCCGCGCTTTGCTTCGACACTAGAGCCAAGAAATGTAAACATAAATTTAAATAAATATTTCATTTCCTCGAGTGGGGATCGAACCCACAACCGGTCGGTTTTACAGTCACACTTTGTGTCCCTGCGCCACGACAGGCCTCAATTCAATAATTTCTTTATAAATATGTTTAAATATTTCTCATTTGTTTAAAATGAATGCAAATGTAGTAAAGAAATAAGTAATGGATTTTGTAAGTATAATTATTTTACAATATATGTAAATAAAATAGTTTTGAGTTTGTATTTACTTATTTGCCTGCATTCAATGTCTTCTTCACTTAGGCAAATAAGAAACGTAACAACCTAGGAACAGGTACCGTTAGAGCCAGGAAGCATTCTACTAAAAAAAAACCAGAAAATCAACATCTCATAAGACACAGAAATATCGCCTTCCGCTAATTATTTACGATATATTGCGTAACGGTGAAACGACGGGAAGGAGGTTGGAAAAAACACGCTCGACAGGACACACACACACAACACAAAATGGATACTTTCAACGACGACTTTATATTAAAACCTTTATGGTATATTTTCAAGCAAGCGTATAAACTGTGACCAACGCTTAGAATATCTTTATTCATATTCTGAACGATCTCGATAAAGTAGAAACGGAGGCTGATCAATCGATGTTTACAATCCAATTTGCGCTTTATATGCTTTGATATAAAAGTCAAATTTCTAGTAATAGAGAGAACACACCGGTCCGCTTACACTGGTCCATAATTAAAGATACCATAGCAGGAACCAGGAAGTGTCGTACTATCTCAACAGTTAGCCGGAAGTCGCTCGATCTGTGAGTTCATTCATAAATGAGCTTCGGCGCGACAACGTGTTATCAAGTGTGGGGCCAATGCGGAATATTTGCTTCTATTTATATCTAGTTAAGACTTAGAATGGCTGAACAGTGAAATAATAATAATTAAGTATGAATGAAAGGAGCCATTTAATTGAATACATTGTACTATTTGCTTGTGTTCTTCATAAAGTTTTGGAATTTGAGAAAAATTCTCAATATTGTAAGGTACTAATTTGTTTTGGCATATAAAGCAAAAAAAATATATACTTATTAAAAATATAATATTTTTATAATACAATATATTAAAAATAAGTTAATAAGTACTTATAAACATTAATACAAATATATCAGTCATATAAGCACTTTCAGTTTGTTTTCGTAGTCAACTTTGTTAAAGAGAGAGAGAGGATAGCGGAAATCAACATTACACTTCATTTAACTAAAATGAAACAAACAAGTGCATATACCAACAATTTTTTTGCCATACTTTTAACTCTGTTAAAATATTGTCAAATCTCTAAGATGCCTATGTCTATTATAGGTTTAAAATCGCCTAATCTAACATAAATAACGTGCGTGAATGTAGTAGGTAACGGAGTGTCTTAACAATAGGTTCCCTATGCCTACCCTGCTGTGTGCGGGATACAGCGTGAAGCTGATTTATTGATGATTGATTTATTTATTTATTTAAAAGAAATAAAATGAGAAATTAAGCGATTTTTGCTTTGTAGCCAATGTGACACAGTGTTAAACCATTTTTTTATTTAAAATTCAATAAAAGATGTTTGTGCACACATGAAGAGATTGGCGTTAGGTTACGCTGTATATGTAGGTACGTCATGTCCATGAATGGATGAAAAAGGAACATATAACAGGGTAAGCAGTTCCATTTCCTACTTTCCACCGAATACTCGAGGCATTGCGTGTTGAGCGGCGGAACTCAACACCGCGCTTTGATACCAGAGATAAATAAATAATTATTAATTTCTCGATTGGGAATCGAACCCACAACCGCCTCGTTTAGTTACACGCTTTTGTACCACCACTGGCTTTTTAATAATATTTTTGTTTTACTACCAGTAAAAACAATATACGTAAATGTTCATCAAAGCTTAGCGGTAATGAACAGTGTCTCCAGACACGATGGCACCGCGTCAGGGTCAAAGGGCGGATCTGATTGCCATAATCGAGTTAAGACGATAAACAAAAAGAGCGCAATTAGTACGGCGTGGGCGCAGGATGCTCCAACTAGCCCGCTAGTGACGGAATCTAATTATGCTTTGTTCCTTTAAAAATAAACAGTGTTATGGTTTGGATTCTAAATGAGTGTAGTGTTGATCTTTTGTTTCCTTTTTTTTGTATTTTTGGCTTTTTTGTATTTAAATTGTAAAATATTATGATTATTTACATTTATTATGTATATGTACAACGCATTGTTTGTTTGTGAATAAAGGTATTTACCTCGATATATTATATAATGTAACTATTAATAAAAGGTAAATAAAATCTACTATCGGTGTTCTCAAGTTAAGTTTTTTATAAATTTACAGTGAATAATAGTGTTAAATATTATTTATTATTTCACTTAATTGCAAATTAGAATTGTGTAATTTAAGAACATTTTTAACATCATTACAAACCTTTTTGGTTTTTTAGATGTTATGTGAATTGTTGTTCTTGTACTAATTTTTAAATGGTAATAAATTGAAAAAAAAAGTATTTATAAAAAAGCTTTATTCGAAAGATTTCTAACTCTATTAGAAATATCTAATTAAACGTTTAGTATATAATATTTATTATTAATGAAATTATAATATAAATATAGACAAATTTCAGATTATCAAATTATAATAAACAATATTTTTAATCTGTATTAATTAAGAATATCGACGTAACTGTCGATACAGGATGACTGCACTATCCACAGGAAGTGGCCGCCGGACGCGCTATCTAGCTACCGTATATCTCATTCACTTTACAGCTCTGTCATACCATATCTCCGTCTCTCCTCCACGTACAACAATCGCATATTGCCGTCTCCCTCACTCTGGTACTATTCCAATGACGTTGCGTAATGAGCCAGTCGAATTTTATTTTATATTTTGTGACCGTTATAAATTATTATAGCATGGACGTAGGTGAGATGACTTGTAATATTTGGATGTAAGCTTATAGATATATTTAATAATATATTAGTTACTTTTTTTTTGGTCTAATTTTGTGATGCAGATGCAAAATATTCTGCCAGTGTTACGTATATTAGAAAAAAAAACACAATTGATATGAAACAATAAATCTGGTTAAATATCATAAACTGATAGTGATAAGGTAGTGGTAGGACTGGATCAAACACTAAAACAAACAAACAAAAGCTATTAAGTACGTAATGTAGAGGTCATTCATATTGAATGTCAAAGAACTGGATGATACAAAGATAGTAACTCATCTCTATTTAACTTGCAGTGCATTCCCATATTGTTTAATATTATCTCTTTGTTTCTCTTATTATATATTTATCCTTTGTGTGTTCTCTATTAAACGTGACATTGGCGAAGTATTTAGTGCTGCACTGACACGCTCAGAACGCTAAGATAAAGACAAAACAACATCTCAATATCGCAACAACGACAACACAAAAAAGCAACATCTCCAACTTTCAGAAGTAAGTTCGTCGTAAGTAATACTTATAAAATGTTTACATGCATGTACTTTTCTACTTGGCGTTGTAAGTTATGAGATCGTTTAGCCTCATAGCTGAGTACGTCGAAACAAGCCGCCTCTCTATAGTTTCACCCATAAATCCTTGTACTTTCCTATTAGCGCTTATATGTGCATATTTATCGTTGTTGTGTTTGACCAACAAATTACAAACAGGATTAGAGATGCTTGCTAAGGCTATATTTTTACTTACTAAACATTTCTTAGGTTCACGCTGTATCCCGCATATAGCAGGTTTGACAGAGGGAACAAAGCGCTAAAACACTCGGTTATCTACTTTCCGCCGAATTTTCTAGGCTAGGCAACAGGCATGTTGAGTGGCAGAACTCAATGTCGTTCTTTTGCTCGACAGATGAAGGAATAAAATTATTAAATATTTCATTTCCTTGAGTGCGGGTCGGACACACAACCTGTCGCGTTTACAGTCACACTTTGTGCCTATGCGCCACGACCGGTCTCAACAATACACTTTTTTCTTTTAATATGTAGCTTAGTAATAGAAAATACTATTTAAAAAAATAGGTCAATATACATAAGTATATTTAAAAATCAACAATGTCTAACTTTACAACAACATAGTCACTCCACCCATAGCTGGACCGGTTTCTGGCTAGAAATCATCTCAGCGTCCGGCCATTCCGCCACTAGTAGTTGCCTTTTAATTATTAATGAAACTGCCCAAGCCCGCGCGGGAAAGCCGCACCGCCCGACGACACTTCCGCTCACGACTTCGCGCTTCATTCATAAAACCGAACCCGCAGAACCTGATGACACAAGTCCTTATCACCACCAAACGATAATAAACCTAATTGCAATATAATAAAGTTGTTTTTTAGTTTCTATTCAGTGGTCAGCCAGTCCATAAGAAGCAAAGCAATCCATCGACAGAAATAGACATCTAAAAAGTAGTAACTGGTGACGCGACCAGACGAAAGTGGATAATGCTAGGAGAGCAGAAAGTTGTTTTCCGTTTGAGGTAATATATTTCCGATCGAACCTTACACTACGGTTGTTATATTCTCGTTTGGTTTACTCTAGAATGAATGTGATGCGTTTCGGTCGGTGAAGTGAGAAGATCTAGGAAGTGGGGTGAATGGGGAACCTTCAATGATTTTTACGGTCTGTGGTGCGGCAATCGGCAGAAAACTGACCGGTATCGCATTTCCACACTACCTGGACATTAAGTATAGGTTATCAGGCACGTTTCCTTTCAAAAGTTGAAGTTATGAATGAGTCATACAGTTGTTTTAGATACATTAAGCTGTATATATTTAATGTGTTGGTATATAATGTATATGTGTATGTATTCTCATATATATTTTAATGAGGCCGCGGCCGTCATAGTACAGTGGCACACCCGTGTGACAGTAAATGCGACGATTGTGGGTTTGATTCCTACAGGAGGAAGGGATATTTTTTCATATTTTTATGTCTTCGCTTTGGTAACAAGGCAAAGCGTGGCGTTGAGTTCCGCCACTCAAAATGACGAACGGAGTGTCTTAACACTAATCGAGTGTTCAGTGTTCCCTCTGCCTACTCTGCTATATGCGGGAGAAAGCGCGAAGCATAGATAGGATATTCATTTCAACAAAACAATTTCTTTAGTTATACAAAAAGCTACTAAAATGGTTCATTTTGTACACGTTAAGTTCTCAATTATAGTAATTACTGAAGACATTTGCAAGTCTGTTTTCACAAAATAGTGATGTAACCCAATATTATCCTCACCAGCCTACGTGACGTTGCAAAGAGATGTGCTTTGTGCCCAGTCGGCCAGATGCTCCCTAATTTTGTCATTAAATTATACGTGAACTCGTACCACCTACGTAATCACCAGGTTTTTAAAGAATTGGGCTTCAATATTATATTGCACTGTACGTTTGAACTAATATTAAGAAATTGTATTCGTATTTTGTAAAAGAAAACCTTTTTTATTGTAATTAAATCAAATCACCTTCACGCTGTATCCCGCATACTTCAGGGTAGGCAGAGGGAAGCTAGTGTTAAGACACTCCGTTCCCCACTTTGCCTCGACACCAGAGCGAAGAAATGGAAATATAAATTTAAGTAAATATTTCATCTCCTCGAGTGTGGATCGAACCCACAACCAGTTGGTTTTACAGTCACACTTTGTGCCAATGCACCATGACTGGCCTTTTATTGTAATATGTATATATTTTTATATTATATTGTTCGTAAATAAATATATTAAACTATTTGAACATTATAGGCACATACGCCCAAAGTCTTAAGGAGTTCCATGGCACTGCAATACTCAACTAAATTTGGTTACCAAGAAAATCTAAAATTTATTAAAAATATCTTCTATTTCCATTTTAATCGCGTATTAAAACATATAATACGAATATTAAAATGTAAAACGATATTCATATAATATAAATACATAAAAAAATACAGTAGCATCCGAACTTCTCGGAAACAATCGACGAGCTCTTCACAATGTTGAGTATTTCGCACGAACAAAAAGATTTCGGTGCCACACTGTCTGCAGCCACAAAGGGTGGTTTTTTTTTATATACAAAATTTACTTTAGAAATGCAACCTGTAGAATTTGCAAAATTCGCCTTTATAATGAGGCTGATCGAGTTTGTAATGTGGTGCAGGTAGGCACCTTGGGTACCTTGGGTTCCTTGGGTACCTTAAGTTGGCTATAATGATAGCGTTTTTGTGATTTCTCACAATATGGTGGGCTAACCGGATATACGATTGTCCTTACAATGGAGATACAAAAAGTATATTTACAACTTATAAATGAACGATTTGTCGTCACTCGATATGAGGCTTAGGCGATTATTAATATCACATTTCATTTGAAGTATTCTATTTATACTTATGTGTTTTGAATGTTTGCATGTTTAATAATATTATTGTAGTTCTTGACGTATTTAGATGAGTTTTGACTTATATCTTATACATCTTTGTTGGCCAATAATAGTATTTGTTAGAGTCCGTCGTAGCGCAGGGGCACAAGCATGTAACTGTAAATGCAAAGGTTGTGAGTTCAATTCTCGATTCGGGATAACATTTTCTTTTCCAAGCTTTGGTGATAAGACGAACTACAGTGTTGAATTTCAACACTCAACACGCAATGCCTTGAGATTTCGCCCTGAAAGTGGGGAACAGATTATCTTAAAACTAGGTTCTCTTCTCTAGGATACGCAACTTTATATGTGGCATACGATAGCGAGAAACTGAAAGAATAGTATTTATTTGATTTACGTATCTAAATAAAATATTTTTTACAACAAACATAATTATTGTGAACACAGAATCCTTTGGTACAATATGATTTGTTCAAAAAGAGTAATATTTATAAAAATCTATGGATTATAACGAAAATTGGAAGTACTTTTCTGTAAAGCTCTAGATTTTAACATCCGCCAATCGTAAAAGAAAAAGAAAATAGAGCTTTTTCAATTTTTTTTGTTATTTTTATAACATATTTGTGATATATCACCATTGCGAACGTAGAAAATCTAAACTCACACTCCCGCTAATGATAGCCTTGTTAATCCGCAGCAAAAACGTCGAGCTAAATTATCGCCATACCTCATTCGGTCGGCTTCAACAAATCATCACATTATACTTTCACAATATGGCGACAAGTTTCGAGAAATAATCCATCATACAGTGCGAGGTGATTTTTCACTTCGGCCTTATTTTCTCAATGCACAAATAAAAACCAACTAAATTTAGCGCTCACCGAAAATAGCAGACGTTGACAGCGTCCATCTTTTACTACTGCCTGTTTTATCTTTCATATAAATATTGTATTTTATCACAGAATGAAATATGTGTTGAATATTATAATTAAATCAGTTATAATAAATTAAAAAAAATAGCTTGACGCTGTATCCCGCACACAGCAGGGTAGGCAGAGGGAACCTAGTGTTAAGACACTCCGTTCCCCACTTTCTGCCGAATTCTGGAGGCGTTGCGTGTTGAGTGGCAGAACTCAACGCCACGCTTAGCCTCGACACCAGAGCGATGAAATGGAAATATAAATTTAAGCAAATATTTCATCTCCTCGAGTGGGGATCGAACCCATAACCAGTCCGTTTTACAATCACACTTCGTACCGCTGCGCCACGACTGGCCTTCAGTTATAATAAATTCACAAAATTTATCTTAGAATTCTGATAACATAAGTTAAAAAATCTATTCGATTGCCACAACCTTATAAATGATAGAATAATCGAAAGCCAACAAAAAATAACCTACTGCATTCCGCTCTAGTCGAACGGCGGTCGTAATCGTAATTATTTTAATTATAATCTCAGTTACATGTGCTAATTTTTCATAGTACGACTATGATTCATCGAAAGATTCTAATCACGGTCACGTTGGACATTTAAACTATGTATAGAATGGAGTATTTTATAAAATTTGTTTTACATTGTCTTGATCAGTTTCACACTGTATCCCTAATCTTAAGAAACTCCGTAACCTATTTTCCGTCAAATTCTGGAGGCACTACATGTTGAGTGGCGGTATTCAACTCCGTTTTGCCTCGACACCAGAGCGCAGAATTAAAATATTAAATTTAATAAATATTTCATTTCCTTGAGCGAGAATCGAAGCCACACTCAGTTGCTTCTATAATCACACCCTTCTTCCCATGCGCCACGACTGTCTTAAGTCAATTAATATAAAAAAAAAACTTTATACTTATATCACTACTTACGGTGATCTCAGACAAAGACATTAGACATTAGATAGAACTGGCTGAGAATAAAAAAAAAGAATATCAAATTCAAAATTTGAAATTAGAATCGTAATCATACGTGACGAGCCGTTGAGGCATAACTTTTTCTAGTAGCCGGCCAGGCCCGTTAGTGAATGAACGAGACCGGTTCGGCCATTATGTGGTTCCAGTTCAGAAGCAAGAGGTTTATGGATCAAATTATCGTGCACGAACACGCCGTTCCTATTAGTAGCGGGTACGAAGCGAGATTAGGTGGTGTCAGTTTTGTTATCAGAGGTGTGGAGTTCGATTTGATGTTGGACTATAATATAATAATGTTGATATTGATTATAGATAGATTATTATGAGGCTTATGAGGCCGTCGTGGCGTAGGGGTGCGAGCGTGTGACTGTAAATCGATGGTTGTCAGTTCGATTCCCACTCAGGAGAATGAATAATTTAATTTTTTTTTCCTCGCTCTGGTAACATGGCAAAGTACTGCGTTGAGTTTCGCCACTCGTTTAATAACTCGAAGAAGAAGTGGGGAACGGAGTCTTACCATTAGGTTCCCTCTGCTTACTCTGCTATATGCGGGATGCTGTGTGAAGCTATAATAAAGAAAAATTTAAGCATGAATGTGAAAAAGATTTTCCTGGAAACCTGACTGTATAACCAGCAAACTTTTGTGTAATTTAAATAAATTAATATTACGCCCACACGGCTAAGTGACTGTTATACAGAGATAGGATATTACGAAACATTATATTGTCTCAGGATGTTAGGTATGTTTTCAAAAAGGTCCACATATCCTGTATAGAATTGAAAGCCAGATAGCCTGGGAACTAACTGTAAACACAATAATAAATAATAATAGTAGTAAAATTATAATAATGTTTTAATATTACGTTTTTTATAAGTAGGTAAGGTATTAATGCTGGGGATTTGACTAAATTTCAAGTTGTTCTCGAATAATAAAAGTTTTGAGCAAAAAATATTTTACGAAATATTCATTTATAAAAAGAATATACATAATAACAGTAATAATAATCTACTATATGCGTACATAACAAAAAGTATATATTTAAATTTAAATATATGCTTGTTTGTACATGTGACCTTCAATGGACCCCAAATTTTAACTCTTCCCCTCACAAGAACAACACGATTCGTTGACAAGTCTCAAATTACACATTAAAATAATCTTTATGCGCCCATCCCTAGTGTGAAGGGTGAGTTATTTCTTATAATTCCGGAAGGGGTGTGGCCTTCCGGTATCTATCCGGTAATAATCGGAATATAATAAATTTAATGTTACCCTTATTTAAATAACTTATCAGTTGTTATATAGGTACATGCGTGTGTACTGTTGTAATAACCGTATAATATCTTTGTAACTCGTTCCACGAAACGGGATAAACTAGTCTAACTGTAATTTATAGGAACGAATATTTAATTTTATATTTATTATTTGATTTTAAATTAAGTTTGGATGATTAATTTAATGTTTAATTTTTTTTATATGAACCATTTTAATAATTAATAGCCTTGTATCTACGCTTAGGTATTTAAAAATAACTGCGGTTCATTTCATTGCGAAAGTGTTAATAATTTTAAATAATGATTAGTGACACGACATGGCCTCATATAAATGGGCTACAAATTTTATAACTTAAGAAATATTTAGAATTAGATACTAATGTCGTTTTTTCCTATAAGTACATTATTATTTTTTCAAAAATTCAACTTTTATATAGTAGTCAATGTACTTCTGAAACATCCTCTGAAATAAAGAAGCTAATAATTACCATTTAGGTATATTAGTCCAATCCAATAAACGGGTTAATAAATGTATATTTCGGAATTTTACTTAACTTTCATACATGTGAGGAAAGCCAACGTGCCTACATTTAAAATCTATAAAATTCCGTGAGACCCAGAAATTTTATGATTAATTATCTATATAAAAAAATACATTATAACTATTACAACAAACAACAATATAAACATTTCACACGCTAATTTGTTATCGGTTGACAGTTTGACAGGCGCGAGCCGTTAAACAACACAGAAATTAAACTATTTCCTAATTAAAAGAATTAAAAAATCGACTCAGAGACGAAATGAAAGCGCCTAA